>OZ024871.1:76641744-77241744 GCA_964017185.1 Rugalucina vietnamica | reverse complement strand
ATTTCAAACGCAAAAATAACATATTAGTTTTTATTTTTGTCGATTTCTTTTTATGTCACATTTTAGATCAGAGCTTTAGTTTTAATATGATACCAAAATCAGGAAAATCTGATTAGTAATACATGAGATATTGATGATGACATGGCACTACCTCCTTGGATCCCGGATAATGCAATATAGGATCCCACCGATTAGTGTGCACCCTGGTTTACGAATATTTACCCTACGCGTCCACGAAAACAGCGAATAAAAGTAAAGTTTGTTAAACCAGTCAAAACGACTATTGGTACAAAATCCGTTTTAGGGTACGGTCAACAAATATTACCGAACTGTAACGGTCATTTCGTTCCCGTATTTGGTACTGACAAAAATTTCATTTCTACCGTATTTGGTAAAATGAAGTCCGTAAATTACGGCTGTACGGACGCTATCTGGAGCACTGAGTCATATGAGCCGCGACGCGAGAAAACCGGTCTTCGGGGTTTCTGACCAGGTCTGACACAAACCGGCCTGTACAGCCGCAGAAGCAGTCTAGAAGCTTGAAATTTTGGATTTAAGAAGAAGAGAAATTGTACTATCCGTGTAGCGAAAACAAAGGCGCTGATCAGCTTCGCAGTTACAATGAACTCGACAATGGAGAATCATCGATAATGGCGAATCACTCGTAAAGATATTGCAGAATTTCTTGAATCTTAGACAAAATATTATTTATTATATAACTCAGTCATTTACTTTTATCTATGCCTTGATGTTTGGTAAAAGAATGGAGTAAAAATTCCACCGGACAATAAAATTAGGGTTGCTGAAACGCTTGACCCCTTAGCTAAGATGCCTAGTTTATTGTTCCGCAGAAAGTGACGTTCAGATAAAATGTGTTTCTTACCCCGTTTCTAAGCATTTTATTATAACCATTTTTGCATTACTTTAATGCCTAATATCCCTAGTTATACATTATGCATGTTTTTGATGAAAGTTTTGACATTGAAGGTAGATATAAGCGTGGAAATATGTACATGTAAATTCGACAATAGCGAATCATACTTTGTGTGGTAAAAAGAATGTGCACAAAGTACTGATAATCTACCTTTGGAAGGCTTGCCCAGGAACAGTTTGGTTTGGTCAATGACGTGACTAATATTGATGCAAGTTGTGGTTTAACCCTCTGGATTTTAGGCTTGCATTGTTTCATCATCAAGTTAAATCAATAAGACAAGCTTAAATCGGTATAATTGCCCTTTCCGATAGGGCATTTGCTGTTGACAGTGAACGTAAAGCACCAAAGCAAATTTACACAATATTATGGAACACCATTTAGTTTCGCATGATAAGGGCACCATTTGTGTGCAAAAATAACCTTCTAAAATGGTTTCTTTTGGGCTATAGACTATTTGATTCGCCATTGTCGAGTTTGGTTCGCCATTGTCTAATGCGGGAGGTATCATATCAACAGAGTTATCTCCCATTAGGAAATTGAATGAACTAAAATTATTATTTTCCTGTACAGCTGAAATATGTTAGATGTTGTTAGTACCAAATAGAATAACATTCCCATGGTCGTGTTTAAAATAATAGCGTTTGACCTCTTAGTGGTTCGCCATTGTCGAGTCATCTGTACTGCGAAGCTGATCTGCGCCTTTGTTTTCGCATAGGCAACAACCCGGTTTTCTCACGATGCGGCTCAATTATGATAAATTTATTTATTTATGTGTTTATTTATTTACCAAATGTTTCCCTCAAAATTTATCACTAAAACAGTACATTTTATCTATTTACTTATTTATTCATTATTATTGAAAAATTGAATAATTTCAGTGCCAAAAAGTTTCAAACTTTGAGGTTTCAAATCGGTATTTTTCTTCTCACCAAGGCGTTTCTAATGAGTACCTACAATCATTTGTTTGGAGCAAAAAGAAGAAAAATACTTAAAATAGGTATACCCTTGCACACCCCAGTTTTACTATTAAATGAGTGATTTAAGGGCATATACATTGCATGGTGAAGTATGCTTTGTGGGAGGACCGGAAAACTGCGTGTGCCCTCTCCAAAAATCAGAGACAAAAACGGACAAAGAGAGGTACGTAGGTTGTTCGGAAAGTTCGTGTAATTGTGTTATATCTCTCATAATTTTCATTCATTGTACTGGAAAGTTGGTGTGCGTCAACTTTCACTAATTCTGAATTGTTGATAGAAAAAAGAAATGAAAGTGAGCATAGAAACCAAACATACAGGTTGTCCTGGCAACGTCATCATCGGTACCCGGAGCAGTCCGAAAAATATCACTTCTTTTAAACGAAGTCTTAAAGAAATAAACATAATTTCTGACTGTTTGCTCATCGCCAGAAAAAAAAATGGAATCGTCGTGTAATATTTCAACAACATGACATTGTTTCCTGAAAATTTAAAAGCAATTTGATGTTCCAAAAAGAAGTTATGATCCTTTATTTCGAGGGTTGTATGGGAAAACCATGACGTCAAACTGTGTCGTTGCTTTGCAAAAGATTATGAACTTCGGAATTTTCTTCATGAAATACACACAGAAACACTAACGATGATCAAATAAACTGGAAAACTATGCATAATGTAGTCCAGCATTTACATACAAAAATGATTCTCATGTTTTAAGAGTGGAATAAAAAGAGCTTATGGCGATTTTAGAAGTAACCAACTGGCAGTGGAATTGTGTTCTATTAAGAATTGCGAAAAAATGGATGATTCATCGGAGAATATTAGCAAAATAGACTCAGGGAAATGTATCACCACATACAGATACTGGTTACAAAAACTTATAACCAAAAAAATGGACAGACCCAAGAAATGCGTAGATATTGTTGGTGTTTATACTGAGAAAGCGTGATCATTGCCAACTGGATTAAAATAATGTTTGACGTTTTCGCAACGTCATTTTGACTTTGGTGTGCTCCGGGTACATATACCGCACCTTTTTGTAATTTACATATTTTTATTATGTCTTAGTGCATCATCTTGGTTTTCACAGCATTTATAGAGGATATGTTGAAGTTGAAATAGGTGGACTTCTTTTTGTTTTACTATGAATATTATGTGAATGATCAGACAATTTTTCGAACTTTCCGAACGCCCCTCGTATATCTAATATGATATTGCCTGATTTAGTCCGTTCCATATTTTGGCTCTCTATCAGGATAAATTGCTCGTTAAACGTATACCCCATCATACCCCACTTTTAAATAGTAAAAATGAGGTTTGCAGGGATATACCTATTTTTCTTATTTTTGATCCAAAACCGGCATAGATTGTGGGTACCCGCCGTTAGAATCGCCTCGCCGTTAGAACCCCGTCTTTTAAGTGGGCCGCAAGGTAGAATAGCTTAAGCTAATTGTGTTACCCTCTATAATTATTGTATAAATAAGAATAAATAAATACCCACAATCAATGTTTTCAGCAATCATATTGAACATATCAATTTTTTCCAATGAAATTTTCACTTTTTACGGCTGACAAAAATATCTATATACCGCATGGTCAAGTTTTAGTAATGCCAAAGACAAAAAGGGGCAAATGCAGAGATACAATAATATTGATTGCTTGATTTTGTCCGTGGCATATTTTTGCTTTTTTTTTTTTTTTTTTTTTTTTTTTTTCAGACTGTGGAAGTCACCCACCGGGTGGCAGCGACCCCGGTTTGGAAAGCTTGACAAAAAGAGCAGTTTCGACAGGCAATCAAACTGACCAAGGATGTGATTCTGGTGAAATCTGCTGTGGGGGAGGTCCGGAAAACTGCGTATGCCCCTCCCCGAAAATTAAGGACAAAAAGGGGCAATGCAGAGGTAAATTATATTAATTGCTTCCATCCAATTCCTAGCCTTGCTCAAGGCTTTTAGGTTTAGCAAAGGTGAATAATTCTTACTTCTGATAATTTAATCTCCCTTACTAGTCAGAAACACAATTACTGTTGGGCAAGTCAGAAAAAATTTTGGGCAGTCAGTCAGTCTTCTTTTTTTTTTTTTTTTTTTTTTTTTTTTAAATGTAGATCTAGGTAAAAAAATAAAATAAAAAGAACAGTAACGACTGGAGCCAGTCTATCCAATTCCCGTAGAATCTTGTTACATCCCAAACAGACTTCATGCCTTGCCTTAGTGTTTTTATAATGCTCTGTTGTGTATCAATAAAAGGCGCCTCAATAAAAAATGAGCAAAAAAAAAAAAAGAGTTGTTGTTTGGCAGGAGTGGCGTTTGTATGATCTTATATAGACTACATATATTGTGATGAAAATCGCATGGCAAAAGAAATTTGCATATTTCATCGATAAAAGAAGCTAGCAGACCTAATAAGTGGAAAAAAACAGTGGAAAAATGAAAATGAATCGAAACTGCTTTGTTGTTTTTTATTTGAAAAATATTATTAATTGAACAGATGTTTTTTAAAAACTTTTACTTTTAGAAGGTATTTCTTGACTAGGATCCCACCGGTATCAAAGGGAAATAACAATTTAAATTCCAAGTAGCTTAAAAAAAGCTTTTTACTATACACTGTTTCTCCACCAATCTCCCCAGTATTGGGGTTCTCGAAATCCCACCGATTTTCATTTTATCTCAACAGCTTTTGCAGTGAAATTAGCTTCAGTTTAAACCTGCTCACATGTAGTATTTTAAGTCACTCTTTTGCTTTTAACATCACTTTTTTCATCATGTAGTTACATATAAACAAAGCGGCTGCGGATTTCATGATATATGACCAGTTATCGGGACTATATGTTCGCGGTGTACGGCACCTTGTATTTCGTCTAATATTACTTAGAATTTAATGATTTTGGAATAGAGAAATTGACAATAATTTTCTCATCTGAACATCCATACCTCAAATGCTTTGAAAATTTGTTTTGAAAAGTTTTTTTATGAGGTTTGATTATACGCCGGGATATGCATCTTTGTAAGGGGTGGCCGTGAAAAAATGAAATTGAAAATATTTAAAAAATCGATTTTTCTGATTTTTTGAAAATCGATAACTTTTTAAAAAAGCATGGATACTCCCACAATTATTTTGCTTTTTAGCAGCTAGCTTTCAGTTTAGATTTCAAGATGTCTTAAAATCATAGGTTTATCCGGACGCCTTAAAACAACATTTTCTAAATAAAAAAGATTAATTTAAAGAGTGTGACTGCCCATGGAACGAGCGGTGTACGGCTCCACACGGTGACTGTGTTTGTGATGAACACCAAGTTCGCAAAGAACACGATGGACCATGTGTGTATTGTGACCCGGAACTTTGTAAGTACCGACAAATATACATGTATTGTGTTGAGGTATCGTACTACAAGCAACAATAATTATCTCGCAGTTTTAGATCTCGAAAGTGCATGATACGTTGTTGTGTAAAATGTTAACTATAGAAATTCTATTGGGATACAAGAAACATATTTGTTGTTCGAAGTCCCTTTCGCTAAATAAACTGCATATGCTTTCCCTTTTAAAGCTTGTCCTAAATGTGGACCTGGAAGAATTTGCAACATACATCAAGGGAATCTAGGGAATGTAAACAGTTCGACGTGCGAATGTCTTCCGGGTTCAGTTGAAAAGGATGGAGAATGTGTTTGGTGCCATGGTGGGTTGCGTTCCAAATTTTTAATTGCGGCGAACCGCATAATAATTGATCAGGTTTGAATACCTGACACACCACGCCGCTTGCGTCATGCGGTCATCGTAATGTTCTGGGTCGATTCGTCCTTATGCAATATATCATGATTGCAGACTTATCTTTGAAAAGCTTAAACGTGTAGTATTCAATATTTATTCATTAAAGTAATAAGCACATACATTTGAGCCCAAATCATCCATTTATGTGCTCAATTTATTTCCTAAATGCAATTTATGAATATGTTTACATTACTGAATTAAAACATCTTACTTCCGGTGTACATATGCATTGGTTTTTGAAGGTATCGAGTCGTTTCATTTCAGACATAGTGATGATAGAAATAATTCAAAGAGTAAAGAAGAAGCATTCAGACACTTAGCTTTGATTCCATAACCTATACTTACAAAATATAATTTGATAATTAAGGACCCAGCGGGCACATGACGTAAAAATGACGTCATATCAACGTCGATGCGACGTCGTCACATCGACGTCGATCTGACGTCATTTTGACGTCATGTGCCTGCTGGGGAGGCTCTCTGAAGCAACAATACATTCTCAAAAATATACAATATGGCTTTCTATCAAAAACTAGTTTCCTATTGCATCTTCGCCACTCTATTTTTGATTTATATTAGCGTTTGTAAATTCTCTTGAGACTGCACAACAGAATTTTATTCAAAATCAAAAGACAAAACAGTAATCATGCAACATACCTGTTCACCTGTCCACTCCATTCCTTTGTTTACATTCAATTTTTCACAACCACTACCGGAACCTGCTTATACCTGGACGACACCAGATTATAGAGGCTTAGAGAATAGACCCCGTGTCTATGGCCTTGAAAGCAAAATTGTACTATAATTTTTATCATGTACAGCCAGCTTCAACTGCGACAAACTTTAAAAGTTTTATTCTTGTCAATTTAGGATGCCCAAAGGATTGCAGACCTGACCAAGTCTGTGTTACTCCTGGGTTTGCTGAACCGTACTGCGGATGTCCCCCGGGCAAGGAGGAAATTGATGGCAAATGTGTACATTGCCCTAGTAAGGTTATAACCCTTTTTGGTTAATCTGAGAGCGAAAGCTATACTGCAACTGCAACTGCAATGGGACTATATGGTACTATGTCGCTCATTCTACGGACCATGGCAACACAGGGGCTATCTTCATTTTGTCATGAAATAGTGATAATGTATCATCTTTCCTGAAATATGATTTCTTGAATAACGATTTTCAGGTTTATATCCTACTTTATGTTTATGGAAGAGCTTTTCTTACTTTGTTGTTCTCAAATATTATTCTACTTTCCTTGCATTTTTCATTTATAATTTTGTTACCACAGAATGTCCAGACTGTTTGGACGGGAAAGTCTGTGTGGTAGAGGGTACTGAGACACGCTGTGTATGCCCGTCGGGTACAATACCCCAAGGCGATGGCTGTCTGGCAATGCCACATCCAGTGTTTCACAAGAGAGGGGGAATACGATATGACAGATACCGTGGCAGATATGAAAGTAGATATGAAAATGGTCACTATGGAAGCGGTTACTATGGAAACAGTCTCTATGGTAGCGGTCACTATGGCGACTATCAAAAATTCAATCACGGAACAGGACCCGTTGAAGATTACTTTGAAGGAAGTGGTCACTATCAAGGTGGTCCCCATGGAAGCGGGCCCCATGGAAGCGGTTCCTATGGAAGTGGCTTCTATGGAAGCGGGTCACATGGAAACGGTCGCCAAGGAAGTGGTCGCTATGGAAGTGGTCCCTATGGAAGCGGCCCTTACCGAGGCGGCCGTTATGGAAAAGGACCTAGCCCTCGCTATCATGGAAATACACGAAACAGAGGCCACTATCTTGGAAGTGGCGATGGTGGTCTTGAACTGAACGTCATTGATTAGCGACATGCTTGAACAAAAACATATCCTGATGACGGCATAATTTAGGCTAAGTAAGAGCGCTAACCATAGATGCTATCATATGAACTTAAACTCCATGTAAAATTATTCACATCACATTATGATGAACTTGTCTAGAAAGACCATATACTTTTCGGTCGGACGCCATTCCATTGCTTGTACTCGGGCGAAGACTTGAAACTCTACATAATGGAAACTATTTTGTGAAGAAAGCTACATGTACATGTATCATAATTAAATCATGCCGGTTATCAGTACCTGCAATACTTTAGTCTATGATTAGCGTGAGAACTAGACCTTGACCCATATTAGACGAATGGATTTTCCCATCATTATCATTTGGGCGAGTCCACTTTCATTTTTAGGGGCACCAGGAGTGATTTTTAATATTTAATTTTTGTATGAAAATTCTCTTAGCAAACAGAATAGCCCCAGATGGGACGCCGCGTTGTGCGGCGTCACATCTGGGGCTATACTGTTTGCCTATGTCCCATAAAAGGGACGCCAGGCTTAAATGAGTTAAGATCAACTTTACACTGACTGATGGACAAAGTTTAGATAAGAATTTCGTTTTAGATAAAAACTGAGATCCTTTAAGAGCAGTGAATATATTTATGAGAAAAGAGATGGGTCATACCGCGGTTTCGGCTGCTTAAGCTCCCTCAGTGACACCCTTTCGTGGATATGGCAAAATGGAGCCAAAGAGAAATACAATAATTTTGCAACTTTCAAAAGGATAGTCGATACAACGACTAGTATTATCCAAACAGAGTCAAGTTATATAAAATGTTGGTTAGAAAATGAATCTCAACCGATAAAGAATTTCCGATTTCTCAGAATATCCTCACTGATCTCAAAGGACCAAAGGGAAAACATAATCAAAATAACAGAATGCTTTTTGTGTTTTGTTTTTAAGAACATTTTCGATTTTTTTCTTTACCAATACAAAAGACTGGTTGCACATAGTATGTGTTTGATAGTTTTCGTTACACAATTTCAGAAAGATTTTAATCTTAAGCTGAGTCCAGGAGAAACTTTGACCAGGCCTCACACAAACCAAAATGATAAAAGATGGCTAGAGGCTTTAAACACCAGATTTAAAAGATTGTATATAGAGGAATTGTGCTACCTTTGAAGCGAAAACAAAGGCACTAACAGATGCGCGATGCACCTTTGCTTACGCATGTGCAAAAGCACTTTCTCTCATGGCATGGTTCATTTAATAATACATTTCTTATATTTTTGGAACCAACAATTTCTTATAGCAAGTGTGCCACAACGACCATAAACTCACGAACAAAATAATTTGATATGTAACGAAAACTGCAAATATTTGTTTTTAATGAATGAAACGTAAACGCAATGTTCATGCTTTGTTTTTCATCTAAATCCCCTCACCAAACCGTATGTTGCATTTCAGCTCTGCAATTCAAGAAAAGAAGCTTTGTCCTTGACGAGTCTCAATTTATAGGGAAAGGTTGTGCATAATCAAAGTAATCGGAATTACTGACTGATGGCGACATTCAGCAACGTAACACGGACAACTATAATACATGTATATTTCTTAAAATTTGATAGGAATCTTTTCCATTTAACCCCCATACACATATATTTTGATTGCCCATAACTACCTAGTTACAGATTTAATAAAACAAATATAAGTGAGTAAAGTCTTGTTAACATCAAGCAACTTCGAATTGGATACAGAACATTGTTTTTCGATTTTTTGGCGGTGAAAAACGCGGGTTGTTATTTTACTTGTATAATGATAATAATAATAAGGATTATAACAATCACTTTTTGGGGACTAAAACTATCTCTTTTATCACTTGGTTCTCAACCTTTTTCGCGCAAAGAAACTTTTTTGTAATGAAATGTTTAACACGTACATCTACCCGTACACGTTCGTTTTTCTCAACCTCTCTCATTTCGAATGAACAACGTATCCAAGAAAGGCTCTTGCAAAACCATTCAGTTCTTGACAGATAAGGTTCAGCCTTATCTGAAAGCGTGTCACGTTATAGACAAGACGACACTTTTCTTTTTGATTGGTTTTGAAATGTTATTCTCCTGGGCAATCAGCTAATGCCTAAATTTGATAAAAAGGAAACGGTTTTATGTCTCACAGAAACTAAACTTCTCAAGGAGGCAATGGTCGACAATTAGGAGATCATCTCTTTAAATCCCAGGTGGTTTCAAGCAGAGCAAAATACATCGTTCACAAAAGAACTGGCCCTGAGATTATAAAACATTTTAATGCTCAGCTTAGCTGAGACTCAAAATCCTGGTATAAGTACCTGATTGTTGTTTTTTTTTCCCACCTCGGTTTTTGGAGTGGAAGTCTTTTTCTGATTGCGCCCTTTCCTGATCTTTGCCTACTTGTACCTTTTAATATAAAAATGCCAACGATTGTATTGTTGGTATTTTAACTTTTATAAGCAGGATAAGTTACAGGCTTCGTTAATCTAAACCTGAATTTTCTACCAATTTTGATTACCTTAGTATTAATGAGCAATTTAGATTTCATGCTCAGCTGAATTGAGCATGAAAATGTTTTATGATCTCAAGGTAAGGTTATGTGCCGTTTTGGGGGAGAAGACAAAAATAACAACTCCAGGTGTAGTAAAAACACTAGTACATGTTTAACCAATATTTGATGAATGGACATTCGGCGAGTCCACTTTCGTTTTTAGGGGCTTTAGGAGTGATTTTAAATTTTTATCTCATTTTTCGATGAATTTCTTTAAGCAAACAGAATAGCCCCAGATGGGAAGCCGCGTTCTGCGGCGTCACATCTGGGGCTAAACTGTTTGTCTATGTGCCAGGCTTACACGAATTAAAAAGAAAAAAAAATGGTATTGCCTTATTTTGATAAAATCAAGGTTCTGCTTGGGTAAACCAAACATCGTTGTTGTTTTTAATGGACACTTGAAATAAGAAATCATGTGTCTGCCAAAATTGCATTTTTTCTGGCAAAGGGTTTTTGTAATTATTCTTTGTAGAAATATGAATCCATTTGACCAAACACGTAATTGTTGTTGAACAGATAATAGTTTGGATTTGTAGCAAAGTAGTTTGAAAAGCATAAATTGAGCAAGATGTTAAGATCAGAATGATTATTTCTGTATTATACATTTTTTATAGATCAGCTGTCAAAAAAGACTGAATTCTCCTGCAATCAGCACGGTCGCTATCTAGGAGAGATATCGATTCATCCTTTGCAAATGTCAAGAAAAAAGATGAAGCTCGCGGCAACTAATTATATCTACTTCAAGAACCATAAGTAAGGAGAATTAACGACATCTGGTTTTCTTGCTCATTAACGAACAACAAACGTGACAATGAGATTTACGTTTCTATGAGATTTTTCCTCAATGGCTTCCAAAAAATCTTGTTAGGTAACAAGGGATGCAGCCAAATCGTATGAAGTAGTCGTTTTTGATAGGAGCTTTGGTTCTGACTAATATGGCATTTAAAAGACACAGATTATGCTCAAAGATCGCAACCATTACTACTACGCAAATACCGGCTTAGCAATTCACAAGTCTCAGACATCTCAAAATCTGTTGTCAGAGACAAGAAATTGACAGTCCACAACAGTCACCCAGGTGCAATTATGTATAGAAAAAGTTGTCCATTTCTTTAAGATAGCCAAAACCTTTTCAAACAATGTCCTTGGCATGGTTCATTATTTTGAAACAGCCAATGATTTTTTTTTTTTGTAAAGAGAAATCAACATCTGTCAATTCCCTCTTACTGAGACCAATCAGAGGTGCTGTACATTTCAAGGTTGATGCAAATGACAGCTAGTTATGAGATGCTTGAAACACCTGGATTGCTAAGCTGCTATTTGCCTGGTTGTAAGATTTTTGCATGACTTGCACGTTCTCATTACCAACAACCCTCTGCAGGTGCCATATTGTTTTCCAAGTTCCATATTATTTCCAAGTGCCATATTGTTTTCATAGTATTTATATCAAGAAACATGTCCATGCGATGAATACCCCCTTAAACCCCACTTAAAACTGGGGTATGCAGGGGTATACCTATTTTTTTATTTTTGATATAAAACATAGATTGTGGGTACTCGTTAGAACCGCCTCATCGAGCAAATATTAGAAGAATATTAAAACAATTCTACTGAAAATTTTCATTTTTCAATGCAGTTTTCGTTACATTTCAAGTTTAAAAATCTCTGTACATGGGCAAGTTTTCGTAATGTATGATCAAGTTAGTTTTCCAAGTTCCATATTGTTTCCAAGTGCAATATTTTCATAGTATCTTTGATTTTTTGTAGATCTGTGTATATATAGACAGAAGCTACAATCAGTTAAAAAAAAAAACAAAAAAAAATCGATATTTTTAATATTTTTTCTCAAAACATAGATTGTGGGTACACGTTACGAGTACCCACGATCTATGTTTTGGATCAAACATAAGAAAAATAGGTATACCCCTGCAAACCCCAGTTTTTCTATATGAAAGAGGGGTTAAAGGGGCTATACATTTTATGGACATATTATCCTGATATAACACTGAGGCCAGATTTGTAGCAGATATTGTTCCTCTCTGTATAAGACAAGTACACAACAAAACTTGAAGTACAAAAGAGTTGACATTTAGTCGATCTAATATAGCCAAATGTAGGCGGGTTTTGTCCTCTTAATAAATACCACAGTGGTATAACAAATGGAACTATGGTCAATAGATGGCCATTATCGAAGAGGAAACTACGATGAAAACATGCGTTAACATCGTCCAATAAACAAGTAAAAGCAAATGTCTTTGCTGTAACTCAATTAACGTTGAAAAGAATAAAACGTATATACAAAAATTCAATGCCAATAAGATTGTTGCGCGTAATATCCAATACTGACGAAGATAATACAAACCAATGTGTATCTTAAACACTTCCAAGACAAATCAAATCTACCAAGCACGTTAAATAGAGGAAGGTTTATTTTGTAGCCTGTATTTTGCCTTTCAAATTCATGTTGAAAACAACATCCATCTTGCTAAATTATGAATAGTTTCGTCTGATCTCCACGAAATGATAATTAGTATAATAATATAGCACTGCAGTCCTAAACAGTTGTTCTGTTGCAAGTAGACTAGCCACTAGTCTCCATATCATTACTTTTTTTTTTATTTATTTTAATGCAATTCTAAAATTCATTGAAATATATATAAAGCAAGGATTTACAAATACATGTACATCAAGATCTAGGAGCTTGACTATGTTGCAAGAAAACACAAACATTGAAAACAGAATAAAGCAAAGCTTGCAATTATTTTTATAAAGGAATAATTTGGTAGAACATGCGTATGAATTTCTATCTCTCCCAGTAACAACAGCGCACCTTGTTTATTGTGCTGCTCATTATTGTGTTAGAAGCATAATCCTGCCGGCTGACCTCACGTGATTTCGGTTTGTTTATCTAAATTCTAACAGGGAGGTATAATGCCACTCTGTAAACATGCCGGAGCCTGCCTAGGAAAAGTGGATAAAGCAAACCAGTCATACATATCAGCACATTTCGCAAGTCATTACATCCCAATGTTTGGCAGAAGTCCCATAATATATATTTGGAGTCAACGTCCCGACATGACCATACTGTTGACTGAAACTTACAACAACAAATCAAAGAAATAAAACAAATGGAACGATAAAATCTATTTTATGGTTGTGGCCGAGGCAAGGAAATATCATACATTTTTAAATATATACACTGAAAAAAAGTTATAAGAGGCCATTTTTCAAACTCATTTTTAATTCATAAGCCATGTTCAAAATTGGATGATGTTTTGCCTAAAGACGTGTTTTTCAAGTATGTAAAGTTGCAAAGTGTTCAAAAATAATTTTCTTTCACTAGACGCGTTTTTCGTGTAAAAGTGCAAAAATCAATGTTTTTGAAAATAAAAAGGGTAAAGCGCAAATTTTATTGAAATGAGGAACGGGTGTCATCAAAGGGGCCATTCCAGTTTGAAAAAAAAACATTAAACATTCGAATTTTCTCAACTTGTAGATTTTTTACGCATTTTTAAAATTTCGCTTTTTCGAAATTTTTGGAAAAATCAACAATGTGCCTCTTAAACATGTTAATCCCTGTTAAATTCACTTTATGGGGCATGGAAATGAGAAATATTCCTCGAAAGAGCTATATTATACGATTTTCGAGGACAAACAGGTCACGACTGCCGCACACTTCCGGTTTCAATGCCAAATTTTAACGTCCAAAATAACAAATTTTGTGGACGATTTTTTAAATTTTCAAAACCTATCAGAGTCAAGTATTTAACATAAATGATCGCTGAGCATTTCAACGCCGTGCTGCTGCTAATAATGCAACCAGAGAAGAACAAAGTTGTATGCAAATTGCATACAAAAAGCTGAATTCCTGTTATTAATGCTGCTGTCTTCTCGCATTTACAAAACCGAAACGAAGATTCTTATTGCAGCAACACATTTAACATGACTTTATCATACACAATAGCAGGCAATAGCACTTTCAAATAAATTAAAATGTAAAGCACAACGTTGTAATATGACATTTAATTTGATGTTAAAAAATGTGATTTTTGGAATGATTTATGAAATGAGGGTACCTTTACTCATGCTTCGTCTGTGTGAAAAGCATCACACATTTTTGAATGCAGAAACTCACAGAGCCACTGTTAGACATTGGATTATTCATATAATCATGAATTGTAATTGATCGGCTTTTACTTCCAGAACTAGAAGGAAAACATATAGGGCGGCCTCTTATAACTTTTTTTTTCAGTGTATTAAATTTTGAGGCACTGCCGAGGATGAGACCTGAATAATCCGAAAACGAGTCTGACATTATCATCTTCTTCCTCTTTCTCCGGTTCCTGGTGCTTTCTTACTTTTAACACACACGCACACACACCCAGAGAAATGCAATTTACTGATACGCAATCCCATTGTTGACCTGGTTAGTAACGCTAAAAGCGGGCACAGTTTGGCTAAGTATTGTTTAATATAATGGATTTATTTTCAAATGCGGGACAACACAGCGTATATAAACCTATATTTTCAGTATGGCTCGCAGACTTCTGACCCAATGGATAAGACGCAATTGAAAATACAGAGGTCTTGAAAACATCGACTGTTACGGTGCGTTCCTTTCCCTATAGATTGTTCTTAAAACGCCAGTAGTTGTCACTGTTTCAAAGTTCTAAAAAATGTGATTCTAATACTAAGATTAATAATATATGTCTTAATAAAAAGCATTCTTGACATTTATAAAACTACAGAAAATGTTTTTGAGCTGTTTGCTTTTTCTGAAACAACATAATTCATCAGACCGCCTCAATTGACTGTAGAACAAAGCAGATTCAATTAAAGACAAACCCAAAGATTTAAACAACCTCACAGCCATTTGCAATGTCTCTTTTCCTTGATATATTACTGTCTGCTTAACACAAATTCCAGTCTAATATTGAATTTCAATAAAAAATCAAATATATCTCGCTGCTGGAAAAATATGTTTGGGAAGAAAATAAAGAACTCCTACTATAAAGCTTCATCTTATCGGTCAATGTTCAATCCAAGAAATCAGATTATGGCCTGGTTGCGAATTAGTTTTGATTTGATTTCCCGACCATAAGCGGGTCATGATATTAAAGTGTCTAGACTCACGATATTCAAATAACCAGGCATCACCAAGAGAGTTTCCAGAACATCCGGTTAATGAAAGTTTAAGTCTCTGTCACTGACTCCAGGGCTGTACACAGTAAGATCAGTTCCCGAGGTTATAAAACTTTTTTCATGCTCAACTAAGCTGAGACTAAAATTTGTCCCGGTCATAAATGTTAAAATGCCAACAATTGTTGGTATTTTAACATTTATGAGCAGGATATATTACTAGTTTTTGAGTTTTTAACCTTTTTTTCTACCAATTTTGACTATTTCAACATTTATGAGCAGTTGAAATTTCATGTTCAGCTGAGCTGAGCTTGAAAAAAGTTTTATATCCTCGGGGCCAGATAGGTTATTCGTCTATCCGCGCAAGTACACAGACAAAATCAATGCACTTAAAGCAGAGATCGATGTTCGAACGTCAAAAATACTTGATGGCGAGAAAAAAAAATCTTTGTCCCAGCTCTCTATCATGTGGCGAATTTCAAACAAGTTCAACCATAAATAAATCGCCTTCTTGCTTATTTTGGTAGTGTGTCTATATTTGTCGGAATGGCAACAAAGCTAAATTTGTCACAGCAGCCATAAGTGCCAGTTTATTCACAGTACGATGCTATTCGCATCAGGAAAACATATCCGTGAAACCTATACCCCCTTAAACCCCCACAGTTTATACAGTAACATTGGGGTGTACAGGGGTACACCTATTTTTTCTTAATTTTGATCCAAAACATTGAGTGTGGGTACTCACCGAGGCGCTTCGAACGTGTACCCACAATCAGTGTTTTGAGCAAAAAAAAAAGGAAAAATATTTTATAGCAATCTTTTCTGCTGAAAATTTTCAATTTTACAGCCTTAAAAATCCCTGTATATTGCATGGGCATATTTTCGTAATGTTTAGACAGTAACGATGTCAATTTGTCCTCCTACATTATTATAGCCAAGTCATTAATATACAGACAAGGGCACAGACCAGGCCCCGATGTTATAAAACTTTTTTTTTCATGCTCAGCTCAGCTGAGACTAAAATTTATCCTGCTCATAAATGTTAAATGGCATTTTAACATTTATAAGCAGGATAAATTACAGGATATGTTGATTTAAACCTGAAATTTCATTTTATTTGGACTATTTCAGTAATTATAAGTATTCAGAAGTTTAAGCTCACTTGAGTTGAGCATGAAAAAATGTTTTATAACATCGGAACCTGATGCTGCATAGACTGGTAAGATCAGTGTTGTTGAGTTCACTACTGCGCTACGGATAGAATACATTGCGATTCTGCATCATAACTTCACAGCACTTCCATCTCCTACGGCTTCAAAAACAAGACGACCAATGGTCCTATAAACGCTCACCTGAGACCTGAGATGTATTCTAATAAACTTGTTTGACTACAATGGTACCGTAATCAGTGATATAAAATTACTGGCGGGCTTAAACCGGTTTTACAGGTACCTTACCTCATCCTCAGCTTCTACAGTGGTTCACAACATTAAGTTAGTTGTTCGGTCCTCGTGGTGAATCTCTAACTAGTCAATGAATCATGGGCAAACAAATAAATCATGATAAACTGCATGATGAATAAAAAACGAGGACTCACAGATTGAGTAAGCTCCCGGAGGGGGTACTCCCATATTAAAGCAGTACGGGTATGTGCCGCGGTAAAGCCTCCCCTTTTTTGAGTTTTATAAGCACTGAATGCATTTACTTTTTAAGTTCGATTAGCTCTAAAAAAACACCCACTTTTTCTGGATGCACCCATTTTTCCCCAGTTCGATCAGCTCTAAATGTACAACTTTTACCGTTCTTTCAGCTCTGAAAGCACCCACTTTTTCAGCTTGATCAGCCCCATAAGCACCCTTCTTTTTTAACTTAGGGTGGCACATACATACCCATTTTATATGTGAGTATTCCCCTCCCCCCCTCCCCCCACCCGAGAGTAAGCTGCCCGACGTCAGTGTCTATCCTTGAAAGAACCCCCAAATACAAGTTGTCCCGCCAGTTTTCACGGTATGTTTAGTTTGACTGAGCCAGTGGCCAAATATTTGCTCTATACGAGCTGCCAAACTTAGCTGTACTGGAACTTATCATTTTCGTTGTGAGAAAAAATGCAGATCTCCTGGGAATGAGCTGATGCCATAATTTGATAGAATATAATTATTGATGTGTGTATGGGATAGTAATACGTCGAGCCACTTCTGAAAGCTTATGAGGTGTTGGTTAGTGCAAAACAAGTGTAATATCATACTTGGCATGTTATGTACAGTAACAGGGCATTTATTCTTATTGTTGGTTATTTAATTCTAGTCTGTGTGTTGGTACGTAAAGCATTGACTGACATAAAATCACGCAAACGAATGCTCCCTTAAACAAGCATATCTCTCAAATAAGCAAAACGTATTTCTTGTATTCTAACCTCTATAATAATTTCCTTTGTTATGAATATTGAGAAAAAATTATATAATCAGAATCGTGTTAGTTTTACAACCGTGTAAGTAATTACAAAATTACAGTACATAAGAGAGAGAGAGAGAGAGAGAGAGAGAGAGAGAGAGAGAGAGAGAGAGAGAGAGAGAGAGAGAGATTGGGTGTGTGTAAAATTTTGGCGTGTTTAATAGATCGAAATGAAACGACTTCATAAAACTCTTGCTAATGGACATCGAGATAATCCAATTCAATAACATAAAGTAGGAAAATAACAATAAAGTTTGTCTAAGGAGAAGCTTACTTTGGCAAATTTTGACGGCTTACTCTCATTACACGATGTTCATCTGTCTAGACATGAAAGTACATGTATGGACCTTTTCACGAGAAAACATGGTATAATCCATGGCATATTCGTAGAATAGGTCCCACGCAAACCGGATTGCACAGCAATAGCCGATGGTAAAATGTTTGATCCGTTCTAACGTGTACCCACAATCTATGTTTTGGATCAAAAATAAGAATAACGGTTACACCCCTGTAAACCCCAGTTTTACTTTATAAAAGTGGGGTATAAGAGTATATATTGCATGGATGTGAAAAGGTACAAGTAGGCAAAGATCAGGAAAAGGCGCAATCAGAAAAAGATTCCCACTCCAAAAACCGAGGTGGGAAAAAACCAAACTAACAATCAGGTACTTATACCATGAACACATTTCGTAAGCCGAATGAGCAGCTATTTTCCGAATAGGTGACCACTCAGTTACCTTAACTAAAAATATGAAAACATACATAAGGCGCCAACAGCACAAAATATTTTAAACACCAAGACATAAAACAAAAAGAACCACCACAGAAGTATCGACTTGGAACGATCAGTAACACAAAGTTACTGGCGGGTTTAAATCGAATTTACATGGCCATAACCTCACCCTCAGCTACTGCAGTGGTTCATAACATTTAGTTAGTTTTTCGGTCCTCGTGGTGAATCCCTAACTAGTCAATGAATCATCAAGAACAAACAAATAAATCATGATAAACATCCTGATGAATCAAAAACCAGGACTCACAGATTCAGTCAGCTGCCCGACGATGGAGATCCCTGGGCGCCGAATAACTTACTAACTCCGGAGCAAAAGAAAAACATCAGTTGGACCCCGGTGGGCCAAGCAACAGACAAGTACAAACTGATTGCAAGTAATCCCTGAGGATTGGAAAAATAAGAGCGAATATGTTTACATTTCAACTGGCCATCAATAGATAGACAGGTAAATCCAAATAGAACCAAACGCTTAAACATTGCATGTAAATTGCTAATAAATTTCTGATTTCTCAGAACACCCATATCGCTGATCTCAAAGGAGTTCACTGAGATTATACGTAATTTAGGATATTGTGCAAATCTCTTGCGCCGATGTCACTAAATATACATTTAAATCAGCCCATTTTACCCTTTGCTTGTCTTGAAATTTTCACCTGGTTATTTAACAGATGCCGAGCTGTTTTGCTTATTTTTCCTTTTTTTTCAGAAGCCGCACACTTTAACATAGTCATCGTGGAGCAAAGCAGATTCAATTAAAGACAAAAGCAAGGACTTAAATAACCGCAAATCCATTTGCCGCGTCTCTTTTGTTTGATTTATTATTATCTGCTAACACAAATTCAAGTCTCTTTTCCCCAGACTTGATATTGAATTTCAATAAAAAGCAAATATATCTCGGAGATGGAAGATGTCTTGCTTATGAAGCCTCGAGTAACCGATCAAAGAGAAACTTAGACGGAATATTTCCATCGGTGCTCCGTTAGACCGCTCCACACCGACGGTATTGAGTCCTTGGTTAAAAATGTAAATTCAGCAAAACAGCACAGAAACGAAAAACTATGTTATTTTAAATTATGTTAGATCTTTTCTGGCATATATAACATTATTTATAAATATTCTAGTTGGTAAAGTACGCAGAATCATAAAATACTTCATTTTGATCTGTGGAAAATTTCAAAGATGTCTATAAATAAATCAAGTGAGACTAATGTAGGATTAGCGACTCAAGTCGAAAATCGTTTGTTTTTCTACATTAATTTAAACTTTGTAGGCAATTTCATGCTTTTACTGAAAACTTTTTGCTACTGGTACAATTACATAACAAAATTAATACGATTAACACCAAAATAACGCAGCTACAAGTAACTTACAAAATCCGTAATCAGTTCGACATTGGTTTAAAGGCAACCGGTGCTAATCTGTCACGGAAGTGGAGCGAGGTCACGAAGTGTATCGGAGTGCAGGTTAGCCAGCTGATCTAAGATGAAATATTGTCTTTCAATTACATTCCGAGGAGCATGTTTAGGCCCAGTTTCTGATAAACTATTTTATTTGAGCCGCATCATGAGAAAACCGGATTTTTGCCTAGGCGAAAACAAAGGCGCAGATCAGCTTCGCGGTAACCGCGAAGCTGATCAGCGCCTTTGTTTTCGCTACTCGGATAGTACAATTCCTCTTCTACTTAAATCCGAAATTTCAAGCTTCTAGCTCTTTTCTGAGCTTGTACAGGCCGGTTTGTGTCGGAATGAAGACCGGTTTTCTCGCGTCGAGGCTCATTTGATTTCCGGTAAGCGGATTATGCTATTCACGCGTCTAGACGGAAGAGTTTCAAATAACAAACTCGAGGCTACAGACTACAGTATGTTCCCAATGGTAGAACCCTCTATGTCTAAAGCTATTGCTGGAATTTCCCAACAATTCTCATTTGATGGCGTTTTTAAGTTGGTGACCCAGTGCGGAAAAAAATCCAGTTAACGTCAAATCCAATTTCGTGGCGTCAACTTTTATCCACGTTTTGTGACGTAATCGTCGTACATTGACAAGATCCAAAATCTTTGAGAACGTCACATTTTTGTTTGATTTTATATGGCATGAAATATAAGTAAAATAAAACTTTGAGATATAGTTTACCCTAATAGCTGGCCGGTTAACGCTCTAGTTCCCAAACATAGAAAGTACACTGAAAAAAAGTTATAAGAGGCCACCTCATATTTTTTCTTCTAGTTCAGAAAGTAAAATGCGATCAATTAAAATTCATGATCATATGAATAAACCAATGTCTAACAGTGGCTCTGTGAGTTTCTGCATTCCAAAATGCGTGATACTTCTCACACAGACGAAGCATGTGTAAAGGTACCCTATTTCAAAAAGTCACACTTTATTAACATCAAATTAAATGACATATTATGACGTTGTGTTTTTACATTTTAATTTATTTGAAAGTGCTACTGACTGCCATGATGCAAAGTAAAATTAAGTCAAAAGTGTTGCTGCAATAAGAATCTTCGTTTCTGTTTTGTACATGCAAGAAGACAACAACCTGAATAACAGGAATTCAGCTTTTGTATGCAATTTGCATACCAACTTTGTTCTTCTTCAGTTGCGTTATTATCAGCAGCACGGCATTGAAATTTTCAGCGATTATTTAGGTCAAATACTAGACTCTGATAAACTTTGAAAATTAAAAAAATCGTCCACAAATTTTGTTATTTTGTTCGTTAAAAATTGGCATTGAAACCGGAAGTGCGCGGCAGCCTTGACCTGTTGGTCCTCGAAAATGGTCTAAAACAGTTCAGTCAAGTTATATCTCTCATTTCCAGGCCTCATCAAGTGAATTTAACAGGGGTCAACATGTTTAAGAGGCACATTTATGAATTTTCCAAAAAATCTCAAATTGGCGATTTTTAAAAATGCATAAAAATTCTACCAGTAGAGAAAATTCGAATGTTTGATGTTTTTCCGAGCCGTAACGACCCCTTTGTTGACACCCGTTCCTAATTTCAATAAATGGTGTGCTGTATCCAATTTTTTTTTTAAAAACATTGATTTTTGCATTTTTGCTCCAAAAACGCCTTTAGTAAAAGAAAATTATTTCTCAACACTTTGGAACTTACTTACTTGGAAGACACGTCTTTTAGCAAAAAATCGTGCAATTTTGAACATGGCTTAGAAACAAAAAATGAGTTTGAAAAGTGGCCTCTTATAACTTTTTTTCAGTGTAATCAGGTACTTATACCATGAAACATATCGTAAGCCGAATGAGCAGCTATTTTCCCAATAGGTGGCCACTCAGTTACCTTAACTTAACTAAAACTATGAAAACACACATAAGGCGCCAACAGCACAAAAAAAATTAAACACCAAGATATAAAACAAAAAGAACCACCACAGAAGTATCGCCTTGGAACGATCAGTAACACAAAGTTAGAATGCACTGTCAGAGAACATATTCCAACCATTTACTTCTATTTGGAATTCAAAGAGAATTGTATTCAGGTCAAAAGGTCTCTGAGATTGTTACGTATCATATATACTACATTAGGCATTGAGTATACGGGGAAGTGAAAAATTCAACAGTAAATAATAGTTTTGGGTCGCTGTTTGGCATAAAACGAATACAAAATAAGAAAAATATACTTGTTAATATTATATCATTTCTAGCAGTGAAAATGTAACAATAAATCAATACCCCGCCAATGGCACCCAAATGGAGCCATATAGCAGATATGATACACAGAGCACTAGAGGGTTAATACAATCGTTGTACCATACCTGATCATTTTCTCTTCACAACTAAACTGGGTGTTACATATATTGTCTTTTCGTTTCTGGAAATCAGCAAACCTAGGCATATTATCGAATATGAAGTAATGGAAATCGTGGGTGTTTTCTTGACAGCAAAGTCTCGCACTGTCATCTTGCTAGACATAAGCTCTCCTAGACAGTCAGCTAATGTCTATATTTCATAAGAAGAAAACAGTTTTATGTTTCACAGAAATTAAACTTGTGATGGTCCCAGCAGGCACCTGACGTCTGTTTGACGTCAGATATTGGTTATATTTTGGTCGCGACGTCATATAACCAATTTCCAACGTCTATCAGACGTCATTTCCTGACGTCTTTTGGACGTTGTTTTGACGTCAAACTAGTTCGTCAGTTAGACGTCGTAATCAAGACGTGATTTAGACCTTGGCGTGTTTTTCATATATGTCGACAGAGTTAGCTGCCCTTAAACTGACATAATTTCTTACACATATTATGTAATAATATCAAATTCAAATAATAATTTCAACCTTGCCACTTAAAAGTCATATCTGAGTCTCGTATGGGAAATCCCATATTTCGCCCTCACGCTTAATTAATGTAGAAAAAATAATTATTTATTAATCAAAATAAAGTCTTTCACTAAATTATCGAACTTTCAATTAATATGAAAATAAAATTTGTATATTTAAATATTTATTTCACCATTTTAAATAATTATTTGTTCAGAATAATCTTATTTCTTACACTAATGTCTTTTTGGTTTTAGCACCATAAAGCAATAAAATTTTGCTTATTAACATTTTGTATGTCCCGAAAAACTCTATCAAAGGAGTGAAAGGGACTATCAAAAGTGCATCACTGCCCTTCTGAATGCACTGTTATTCAAAAATGCGAAAAAATATACACCTTAAACTATTGATATGACATAAATTCAAACGTCGTTTTTAGAACGTCAGATTGACGTTAGCTTTCAGACGTTAAACCGACGTTGGCTTTAGCACGTCAGATTGACGTCTGTTTTTGACGTCAAACAAACTTTCAAAATCAACCTAACTCCAACGTCATTATGACGTCGGAGTCTGACGTCAATCTGACGTATAACTGACGTCAAATGTCTGCTGGGTAACCACGTCGAGGACATCAATATGGTTCGCACGAAGCAAGTACCCGAACATTTGAGACCTAAACTCAGGTCAAAGGGCAAAATTCGTAAATGACCATCTTTTTTATTATTTGTACGAATGGCCAGTTTGTGATGAAATTCAAAGGCATTCGTTAACATATTCAAAGTCACCAAAGTTCAGTTTGACAATATTGTCAACACTCCTATACAAATGGATGTGTATCTCTTTTCTCATACAAGAAGTTGACACTCTGCCACTGAGTCCAGGGGTTAACTTGTGAACTGGTTCCATACGAAATTCACATTTTCTCCTTAACATTTTCACGTCTTAAACTTTCAAACACTACTGGGATAGCGACTTGTTCATGACCGCCTTATTGAACTTGAACACGGTTCATATATCATTACAGTAACCGTTTGTTAGAAATGCAACAACTTTCAATGACCTCTTTGAAGTCTGTGTAAAAATCGCATATATCGTCTTCCGGCATCTGGGTCTTCTCGTAATATAAATCGAACCCCGCGTCGTTCTAATCCAGGTACTATTGTATAGATCACAAGGTCACGCAATGTCAGATCTGGTGTCACGTTGAAGCCTCCATCATACGATATGTAGACGTCGTACTCCATTTCAATTTCGCCATTCTCGATTGGATGATATGGGTTCAGCGTACGCCTGCCGTGCGAGAACAAGTACTTAAGTTTTTGACGATTATGCCATACATAAGCAATGCCAGCGAGGATCGCATTCACGCCGAGGATTATTACAGTGCAAATAACAGTGACCTCGACCATACTGCACTGATATTCTAGTATAGAATTCACTTGAGAAATCTTGTTTAGGCCTATTTTTAAAAACGTGCACTTATGATTTTTTCTCGTTTAAAATGAAGTATGTAGTTGCGAAGCAAGATACAAAGTCAATGTACTTCCAGTAACAAACCAAGTATTTTGTGCTGAAATTTACCGTTAGGATGGTCATCACTGACATCTGTTTGATTTGGATTGTGAAACTCTTGAACACAAGCCGTCCAACATTATTAAAGATGACATGCCTTTAACGTCAAATGACAACTCAATTAGCTTATTATCAGCTAGCTGTAACTTCTGGAGTTTCTGAAGCCTACAGAAGGCACCTTGGGGAATCTCGACAATCATGTTTCTATTGAGATTAAGCTCTTCAAATTCAGCAAGGTTCTGCGTGGAGTGTCAGTTTATTTTTGCCACATCGGTTTTTGGAGTGGGAATCTCTTTCTGATTGCGCCTTTTCCTGACCATTGCCTACGTGTACCTTTATAGGATGCATACAACGCATAACAATAGCACGGGTATCTGGGACCAGTTGTTCAAAATAAAATATAAAGGTTTGATCTTTTGGAAGCAATAAGAACATTCAAAGGGAGAGAGATAGTATGGACTATATTGCGCAATTTCGGGTAATGAACCCTCATAAGTAGCCCTTTTAAAAACCGGCGACGAAAGTCAGATTATTGTACTGTAATTTCGAAAATTTACACGAGAAGTCTAAATCAAAGACACATTCCTAAACGGGGTCAAATAATTTAAACATTGCTTAGAGGTATGTTTCTAAACTTGAATGTTTTGAACACTCTAAATATCTTTACTGATCTCAAAGGACCTTAATAAAAATATAATCTGCACTATGGATGATGTACGGGGAGACTTTTTACGGCCGCCACACGGCACAACACAACTTTGTTAGCTTAACGCCATCGTTAAGACCTCAACTGTCGTTAAGTAAATGCGGACTACATAAGCAAATACACTGTTATTTTTTGTTGATAAAATGTGAGAATCCTTTGCAATATATGAGAATCCTTTGCATTGCAAAGATTCTCACATTTTATCAACAAAAAATAATAGTGTATTTGTAATATTCATGTTTGAAATTTTAATGAATCGTCAACTAACGATGTCGTTAATTTTGAACAACTGGGCCCAGAATTTCAGGGCTTGAAGACACTTGAATTCTATAAAATACTGGAAGTTTGCTCCCAATATTTCTCACTTTCCAAACGATTACGTCGCTTTTTAAACGTTTTGTGGGCTGAAATGGAACTTCAGAATGCACCTGAATAAGCTAGAGACAATGTGTTATCACACTTAGATGACACAATGGCGCTTGGAGTTATAGCAGGCAATCCTCAGGCATTACTTAATGCTTTTAAGTTTATCGACAAGCCACACATTAGAACCCAATAAATTGAATAAAATGTCTCGTTGCTCGGAACATAACAAACAGTTCTATGTGTCACTTGTAAAACTAACACCTTAGAAGCTTCAAAAGCACCATAATCCCTTAGATATTTGAGCCACCTCGTGGGAAAACCAACAATGTTGTTTCCGAACAGGTCCGACACAAACCGGGCTGTACAGTCACAGAAGCTGGCTAGAAGCTTGAAATTTTGGAGTTAAGTAGAGGAGGAATTGTACTATCCGAATAGCGAAAACAAAGGCGCTGATCAGCTTCGCAGTTACTGCGAAGCTGATCTGCGCCTTTGTTTTCGCCTATGCAGATTGTTGGTTTTCCCATGTGGCGGCTCAATATTTTGCAGCTCGACGTATTACTATCCCATGCACACATCAATAATTCTGTTCTATTAAATTATGGCATCAGCTCATTCCCAGGAGATCTCTGAATTTTTCTAACAACGAAAATGATAAGTTCCAGTACAGCTAAGTTTGGCAGCTCGTATAGAGCAACTATTTGGCCAATGGCTCAGTCAAACTTAACATTACGAAAACATGCCCATATAGTATACAGAGATTTTTTAAGTAAATTTTTCAGTAGAAAAAAAATTTGATGCTTTTCCTATTTTTGCTCAAAACATAAATTGTGGGTACACGTTAGAACCGGCTCGCCAAGGCGGTTCTAACGTGTACCCACAATTTATGTTTTGGAACACTGAAAAAATAAGAAAATAAGGTATACCCCTGCATACCCCAGTTTTACTATATACCGGGAGGTATTTAAACGACGCATCGTGAATATACTGGCACATAAGTGTGCTGTGATAAATTGAGCTTTGACGTCGTTTTGGGGATTTCGACTCTAGTAGACAAAACCTTATCGCCAACGCTAGAAGGATATTTTTGTTGATGTTTTAACTTGCTAAAACGTTGCAGCATGATGAAGTACTTTAACAAATTCCTTTTTGTAGGCTTATACTATCTTGGATTTAAAGAAAACGATATTCTAATCGTCAGACCGTCACCTTTACGAGTTTAGTATCTGTGAGGAAAGAAACTGTTTTCTTCTTATCAAATTTAGGCATTAGCTAATTGCCCAGGAGAACTTCTGTCTACCAATGTGACAGTGCCAGACTTTGCTGTCAAGATAAGACCCACTATTCCCGTTTAATTCATTGTTTTATATTCGACAATGTGTCTAGGTTTGCTGATTTCGAGAAACGGAAACACAGTCTTTCACATCAGGAAAACATTTCACGGAAATGTTTTCCTGATGTGAAAGACTGTGTTTCCGTTTCTACATTAAACCCTACTTTTATATAATCAAACTGGGGTATACCTATTTTTCTTAATTTTGCTCTAAAACATAGATTGTTGGTACTCGTTATAACCGCCTCGGCGAAGCGGTTATAACTTGTACCCACAATCAATGGTTTGAGCATAAATATTAAAAGTATCACATGTTTTCCAGTGAAAAATTTTACAGCTAAAAATATATCTTTTAATTCCACATCTAGGTACCTCGATGACCTTTTGAACATTGACAACCCTTATTTTGAAGGTATGGTCAATCAAATTTATCCACCTGAACTTCAGTTGAACAAAGCTAATATCTCAGATACCGAAGCCCCCTTTTTAGATCTACATCTTTCTGTTGCAAATGGATTTGTTTCTTCTAAAATTTATGATAAGCGCGATGACTTTGATTTTGATATAGTAAATTTTCCTTTTTTGGATGGTGACGTTCCTCGTCGTGCTTCTTATGGTGTATACATTTCGCAACTTATTAGGTTTGCTAGAGTCTGCAATCATGTTACAGACTTCAACGCTCGAAATAAATGTTTAACGGCAAAACTTCTCCAACAGGGCTATCGGTATCATAAACTTCGAAAAACCTTTTCTAAATTTTATCGTAGACACTATGAATTGATTTCCAAATATAATGTTGGGTTAAAGACACTTTTAATTGAGGGCCTTTCGGAACCTGAATTTTATGGTGACTTGGTTTACAAATTAAAGAAACTTAAAGGAATAAATGATTTTTCTCTTCAGTTCGGAAGAATCATATCACGTTACAGACGTATAGGTTATAACTTGAATGTTATGCGACAGTCTGCATGCTTAGTTTTTAACCCAATCATGGTTGATAACTATTGCACGCCGGTGGGTCGGGCGTCAGACTCTATGATGGCCCCGACTTAAAGCTATTCATTTTAGTTGGTTGGGGCCGGAGCTTCTTGTCTGTTGCTTGGCCCACCGGGGTCCAACTGGTGTTTTTCTTTTGCTCCGGAGTTAGTAGGTTATTCGGCGCCCAGGGATCTCCATCGTCGGGCAGCTTACTCAATCTGTGAGTCCTGGTTTTTGATTCATCAGGATGTTTATCATGATTTATTTGTTTGTTCTTGATGATTCATTTACTAGTTAGAGATTCACCACGAGGACCGAAGAACTAACTAAATGTTATGAACCACTGCAGAAGCTGAGGGTGAGGTTAGGTACCTGTAAAACCGGTTTAAGCCCGCCAGTAACTTTGTGTTACTGATCGTTCCAAGTCGATACTTCTGTAGTGGTTCTTTTTGTTTTATGTCTTGGTGTTTAAAATTTTTTGTGCTGTTGGCGCCTTATGTATGTTTTCATATTTTTAGTTAAGTTAAGGTAACTGAGTGGCCACCTATTGGGAAAATAGCTGCTCATTCGGCTTACGATATGTTTCATGGTATAAGTACCTGATTGTTAGTTTGGTTTTTTCCCACCTCGGTTTTTGGAGTGGGAATCTTTTTCTGATTGCGCCTTTTCCTGATCTTTGCCTACTTGTACCTTTTTCTGTATATTGTATGGGCAAATTTTCGTAATTGCAATATTTGTAACTCCCAGTTTTGTTGTGAAGAGAAATGTATGGTTTCGGACTTATCTCGTACATACCAAGGCCGGTGTCCTTTTTATGGGACATATGCAAACATGATAGCTCCAGAACGCGGCGTCCCATTTGGGGCTATTGTCTTTGCTAAAAGGCAAACTTTGAGGGAACCTAGTGTGGTTTCGTCGTATATAGAGAAGGAAATGTGGAAACTTTAGTCCTAAATCATATTTCAATATCTCAACTTCATATCCTATATTAAGATACATCAGCCTGGGCCAAAAAGTTCAGTTTTTTTGATGTTTAAAAAGTTGAGGTCGATGCGTGTTTTGCGTCGTCGTTTTTACAATGTTTTGTCCTTTCTGCGCAATCGCACTAAGGGTAAAACATGAAGCCTGTTCGTTTGCTTAAGGTCGCTTTGGGGAAGTTGAAGAAGGTCGTTTCGGTCCAGACAATTAACACCACCGGTGAATACCCCTTATTCCGTTATTGTTTCCACATTTCTAGCCCAGGCATTATAACACTAGAAAAAGAATGGTATCCACATTTTCGTCTTTATATAGGGAGGTTTCCACATTTTTTAGATCATGATGTACGACAATTCATTGGAAAGCCCAGAAATGTGGATACTTTACTATATAGGGAGGTTTCCACATTTTTTTAGATATTCGACAATTCATGGAAAAGCCCAGAAATGTGGATACTTTACTATATAGGGAGGTTTCCACATTTTTTGATGGGAAACCCTCAAATTGTCGTATATCTAAAAATGTGGAAACCTCCCTATATAGTAAAGTATCCACATTTCTGGGCTTTTCCATGAATTCACCGGTGGTGTTAATTGTCTGGACCGAAACGACCTTCTTTAACTTCCCCAAAGCGACAACCTTTTGACATTCACGGAATAAGGACAATCCTTGATCAGTTGTACTTGATCGAAACGACACGATCTCAAATGACCAGATCATCCTAAATGAAGCAACCAGACAAGGTTCATGTTTTACCCGAGAAAAGCCCGGAAACAGTTCTACAAAATGGCTGCTAAAGATCGCTTTACGGAGACATGCTGAATAAAAAAGGCCGACAGGAGGTTAGTTTTGACTGCTTTTCCGATCTAAATATCTCTATACCAAGTTGAGATATTGATATATCATTTGTGACTAAGGTATCCACATTTTCTTCTCTATATACGAGGAAATCAAGGGTTCCCCTATAATACAATTGATCCGCTTTTCATCGATAAATGGATAAAAAAAATCAAAATCACTCATGATGTCCCTTACAATGAAAGTGGATTCGCCCAAATGATAATGATATGCAAGATCGTTCGCAATTAAATGGGTTAATCGACCAGCCGCGGTAGCAAAATGTATATAATGAAATATTATAGGTCAAAGTTGGATACCTAAAATGATCACGTAAACATTTCAACCCCATACAAATCTCGGCAAACAATCATCATCATGGTTCTTTCTCCCATAAAGATAATATGAGCCGCGATGCGAGAAAAACGGTATTCGGGGTATCTGACCAAGCCCGGCACAAACCAGACTGTACAATCCCAGAAAAGGGATAGAAGCTTGAAATTTCAGATTTAAAAAGAAGATTGGTTGTTCTATACGTGTAGCTGAAACAAAGACGCTTATCAGCTGTGTAGTCACCGCGCAGCTGATCGGCGCCTTTGGTTGCGCATAGACAAAAACCACATTATGCGGCTCGTATGTGAAATTTGATTTTGCTACCTTCTTCTGTGCCTTTATTTTGCAAGAATAGATTTTGTAGGATCCGTTGTTTTAAAAAAGGTTTTGCCAACCTTTTTTAAGAGAATAAATGAGTGACGCACATAACTTCCCTTTATCCAAGAAACACACTTGAAAGAAAAACAATTCATTTGTCATAACGAAAACATGCGCATGCAATATACAGAGATTTTTTAAGTTGTAAAAACTGAAAATTTTCAGAAGATTTTTTTTTAAATATTTTTCTTATTTTTGCTCAAAACATTGATTGTGGGTACATGTTAGAACCGCCTTTGCATACCCAGTTTTTTTTTTTTTTTTTTTTTTTTTTTTTTCAATATAAAAGTGGGGTTTAAGGGGGTATTTTTCATTGCACGGACTTGTTTTCCTGATGTAAGTATTTTGTTTCCGTAATTTCAATGGGCGGACGCATTTAAATTTCCCTGTCCGAAACAAAAACATTTATTTAATAACAATATCAGCCTAGATTCGAACGTTCCGTCAACTAATCGAGAATCGGATACATGGTAAATGTGAATATAATTCGAGGGATGACCAGTGAATTAAAGCAGAAGAAAGTAGCCTCAGAGGCTACAGACAGGTACTGGTGTTTTGGATGTTTTAATTTAACTGAACCAATAGCCGGGTTTTGTATTCTTACTCATTACGAAAACTTACCCATGCAATAAAAAGAGATTTTTTGAGCTTTAAAAAAACTGCAAATGTTCAGCTGAAAAAAAAAATGATATTTTTCTTATTTTTGCTCAAAACATAGATTGTGGGTACACGTGAGAACCGCCTCGCCGAGGCGGTTCTAACGAGTACCCACAATCTATGTTTTGGAGCAAAAATAAAAAATATATATACCCCGGCATACCCCGCTGATGTTAAAAACTCAGTTAAAATCAATATATAATAATTATTGGAATGTCATAATTTCGAACAGTATGGGAAAACCGTTAAATCTGAATCATCTCTAAATAGAACGAAATGTGATATCTTGTTCGCGAAATGTGTCAAACAGCAGGAAATTATTTCATAATCCTTGTGCTGCAAATAGCATTAAATCAATATCCTCAAAATTGAAGTAATGATGTGAGGTTTCAATCGACTCATATTATGTTTTCATTCTATGCCTAGCGAATATGATCTTTTTTGGTCTTTGCAACTATTTATAGAAAAAAGTAAACAAATTTAATTTGAATCATACGTCTATAAACAGAATTCATTTTATCATATGACGTCGCTGTTTTCCAGTGGATAATGTCATGTCATAAAATCATATGACCACACGTGTATTAACACTTTTGCGGGAATACGTAACGTCATTGACGACGTCCGTAAAAACAATGTAAATTTTCATTGAAAATATGTCCACTTCGAAGGCGATAAAATCCTATTTTAAAAGTCATATGATAAAACGAATCTTACACTCGTGGTCATTTCATATGAAATTTATTAAACTCGCCAAAGGCTCGTTTAATAAATTTCATACGAAATGACCACTTGCGTAAGATCCTCTATATATACATACTATGCATACTGTCCTCTGCAGGAACATCAACGTTATGCTATCAGCCATGCTTGTGAGTTTCCTCTGCTGTACTACTGTTGTTGCAGACCTAGCAAAAGACCAATGCCCTTGCCGTAACTATGTCAACGAGAACGGTTTACATGTAGCTGACTGCAATAAACAAAAGTTGAACAGTATTCCGGACTGTGTCCCGAACAGAACACAATGGCTTCAGTTTGGTCAAAATGATTTGAGATACAGTCCTGGACAATTTCAGAGATTCGAAAATCTCTCGTACCTTAATCTGAGTTTGAACATGAACTCTTTTGCTGCGCGCACTGACTCATTCCAATTCCTATTTAAACTTGAATATCTCAATCTGTTTTTTACGGATTTAGCATACGTGAACGCAGAGACATTTACAAACCAATCAAACCTGCGACAACTCGATATTGGTGGATATTTAGGAGAATTAAAGGTGTCTCAAATGTTGTTTGATCACCTAGAAAGTTTGACGCAGTTGAATTTGTGTCGAAGACGCTTATCGAATTTGCCCAACTGGGTTTTTATCAAACTTCCATTATTACGCGAGCTTCATCTGTCTGAATCTCAAGTTGTTAAGTTGTATAACTACACATTTTCTGGGTTGTCCGCTTTAAAGTACTTAACACTGCATGATCCTGTAGAAAACATTGATCTTCCGGACAAGGTATTTAAGCCTCTCGTCAGTTTGGAGGAATTACATTTGGAAGGAATCTGTGGTGTGTTTAATCCGTCGTTTGATTGTACAACAATTGATGAAAAGTTACAGCACGTGCCGTCCTTAAAGAGATTATTCATTGATAAAGCATTGATATCATATATAGGAAGTGGGTTTCTGTCTCTGACAAATTTATCAGAATTGTATTTTGTTAACAGCAAACTTGAACAACCTTGTAAAATATTGGTAGTGACAGGGGAAACTTTTGCAAATTTACACAACTCTCCACTGACAAAACTGGTGGTGAGCGACTGCTATATCAACTTTCTATTACCAAGTTGGTATAAATATCTAACTGCATTAAAGGAAATTTCATTTTCTGCAACGACAGTAAGCTACAACCAATTTTGGGTCGATATATCAAGCGGTATTCAACACACCAAGATTACTAAAGTTCGCCTATCTTTATTATCTACGGCTTTAAGCAGACCACAATACCCGTTTACTGTTGATGATGGCCTTAAACTAACAAATCTTACTGACTTAGAATTAACTGATACTCTTTACTATTGTCTGAGCGATACAATCATAACAAAACTACCAAAGTCGTTGAAATATTTGAACCTTTCACATAACAATATCATATACTTTGGAGTAAAAAATCTGCAATACTTAGAAAATTTAGAGACTTTGGATTTGAGCAATCAAGTGGAATTTCGTGGGCAATCCTCGATTCACGGACATATCTCACCTGACTTTTTCTGTCGATCTGGCTCAAAAATGCAAAATTTTTCTACAGTTTCTGACAAGGAAGCAATTAATGTCTGGCGAACGATAGAAAACCTCGCCAACGTGAAAGGCAAAAATTGCAACAGCTTACCATATAAACTTAATGCTTTAAACTTGAGTAAGAGCCGGCTTTTGTGCAATATGGTCCATGTATTTTGTGGTCCAAACAACACCCTCAAAATATTGAATGCATCGGAACAAAAGGATAGGTCTTGTTTCAAATCTTCGTTATTTTGGTCTGTTCTAAGGAATCTTGCTGAACTTGAAGAGCTTAATCTGAATAGAAACAAGATTGTAGAGATTCCTCAAGGTGCCTTCTGTAGGCTTCAGAAACTCCAGACTATAAAACTGGCTGGTAATAAGCTAATTGAGTTGTCATTTGACGTTAAAGACATGTCGTCTTTAAGAATGTTGGATTTGTATGACAACAGTATTCAGTTTGCATCCAAGAGTTTCACAAGCCAAATCAAACAGATGGCAAAGAGTGCCAACATAACGGTAAATCTCAGCAAAAATCATTTGTTTTGTAACTGCAAGCACCTTGACTTTGTATCTTGGTTGGCAACTACAAACGTCATTTTAAAAAAGAAAAAGCTCATTTGCACGTTTGAGAACGGAACTAAAATAAGCCTAAACAAGATTTCTCAAGTGAATTCTATACTAGAATATCAGTGCAGTATGGTCGAGGTCACTGTTATCTGTACTGCAATATTCCTCGGCGTGAATGCGATCCTCGCTGGCATTGCTTATATATGGCATAATCGTCAAAAACTTAAGTACCTGGTCTCGTATGGCAGGCGTACGCTGAATCCATATCATCCAATCGAGAATGGCGAAATTGAAATGGAGTACGACGTCTACATATCGTATGATGGAGACTTCAACGTGACACCAGATCTGACATTGCGTGACCTTGTGATCTATACAATAGTACCTGGATTAGAACGACGCGGGATTCGAGTTATGATCCGAGAAAAACTCGATCCCGGGAGGAGATTATACGAGATCATTACACAAACTTTACGCAGGTCAGTGAAAGTTGTTGCGTTTCTAACAAACGGTTACTGTAATGATATATGGAACGTGTTCGAGTTCAACCAAGCAGTCATGGAAGGCATCTACACTAATAGACAAGTCGCTATCCCAGTATTGTTTGAAAGTTTAAGGCTTGAAAATGTTAAGGAGGAAATTTGTGAATTTCTTCGTATGGAACCAGTTCACAAGTATACCCCTGGGCTCAGTGACATAGAGTTTATCAACTTTTTGTATGAGAAAATACGAGATACACGACCATTTGTATAGAAGTGTTGACAAAATTGTCAAACTGAAATTTTGTGACTTTGAATATGTTGATGAACGGGTTTATGATACACAAACTGGTCATTCGTACAAACAATAAAGTTAAGGTCTCAAATGTTTTATCAAGGTACATGTTTATTGTCGTGCGAACCATGTTGATGTCCTCGACCTGGTCATATCTCTGCCCATGTCTTGGGTCCTTCCCGATTTCTGGAAAGGTCCGACAAAACACGAGCTGTGTAGCAAAAAAGGAAATAAGCGTACAAAGAATAAGGTTCCAAAGTATATGATATACTTGATAGGTTCCAAAGTATATTACAAATGACACGCTGGCATAACGAAAACGTCGGCTAATGGAATGACAACCCATGGCAATTTTTCAGTTACCATCTATTTTAAATGCTATTTACCTGTATGTGTTGATTTGTATAATAATACTAAATTTGTAGATGGATTTCGCTTCATTTTCATGGTCATATTTCATCTGGGATTTAAAGAAAACGATATTCTAATCGCCAGACCATTTCCTTCACGAGTTTAGTGTCTGTGAGACATGAAACTGTTTTCTTCTTATCAAATTTAGGCATTAGCTGATTGCCCAGGAGAGCTACTGTCTACCAATGTGACAAGAATGAGACTTTGCTGTTAAGAAAAGACCCACTATTCCCGTTTAATTCATTATTTTATATTCGACAATGTGTCTAGGTTTGCCGACAGTTCGAGAAACGAAAACACAATATTTGAGCAGCCTTACGAGAAAACCATCAATCTGCATATGCGAAAGCAACGACACAGATCAGCTTCGCCGTAAGCTGATCAGCGCCTGTGAATAGTGCAATTCCTCTTCTATTTAAATCCGAAATTTCAAGTTTCAAGTTTCTAGTTTTTTTCTGTGACTGTACAGGCCGGTTTCTGTTGAACCTGATCGGAAATCACATTGTTGGTTTTCCAACGAGGCGGTTCATTTGTAACACTCGCCTTAGGTGTGAAGAGAAATGCCTGGTTTCGGGCTTATCTCTTATAAACAAAAGGATGACATTATTCACCCAGCTGCGGTCGCGGAATTTAATGACATGTACTTACTAACTGAAAGTTCGATACCTTTTGACTCAATTTCATACAAAACCACTATGACAAACAAAGTTAATGCTGAAAATGGGTCGCGATACTTGTTTTTTTTTTTTTATGTTTAAATTTTTTGTGCTGTTGGCGCCTTATGTTTGTTTTCATATTTTCATATATTCATGGTATAAGTACCTAATTGTTAATTTAGGCTTCCCCACCTCGGTTTTTGGAGTGGGATTTTTTTCTGATTGTGCCTTTTCCTAATCTTTGCCTACTTGTACCTTTTCAATTATTTCCATCGCAAACATTTAGTATAAAGTACTTTATCATTGACTCGACAGGTATATAAATTGTAAGAAACACAAGTTTAAGCAATTTTGAATTTAACTGAATAAATATAGGAAACGTAGGGCTAAAAGACACAGAGAATGCACTTAAAATCCCAAACACAGGTGCTATGCGGGAAAGAAAGTATAGTATAGAACATCAAAACGATGTGACAACACGAATGAAGAGCAAGATGACAGGCTATTTCTCAACAAAGTAGCCATCTGGGGCCAGTTGTTCAAGATTAACGACATCGTTAGTTAACGATTTGTTAAAATTTCAAACATGAATATTACAAGTACGCTGTTATTTTTGTAAATAAAGTGTGAGAATCCTTTGCAATGCAAAGGATTCTCACGTTATCAACAAAAATAGCAGTGTATTTGCTTTACTTAACAAATTGAGGGCTTAACGACAGCGTTAAGCTAACGAAGTTTTGAACAACTGGCCCCAGGCTATAGCATCAACAAAATACAAAAGTGACGAATACATCTGAGGTAGACAGAAAAGAAAACAACAACAACAACAACAACAGAAAACATGAAGATAAATCAGAGATAAAGTTCGCGGTTTATAGTCTGTTATCCACTCTAAATGAATGCTCAACCGACTTCCACATTAACACATGGCGCCACAGGCAGCCGCAGTACACTGGCATACATCGCTCACAGGTACCCATTTATACACCTGGGTGGAGAGGAGCAATGCCTGTAAAGTGCATTGCTCAATGACACAACCAAACAACTCAGTGGCCCCGCTGGGATTCGAACCCGGGTCCTCCGTATACGTAGACCAACGCTCTACTAACTGAGCTATCCGGACAGAGAAGAAGAACCATCTTGGAACGGTTAGTTAAGAAATTACTGGAGGGCTTTAATCGAATTTACGTGGCCACAATCCTCAACCTGTTGTCACGTGATTTAAGAACAATTAACTGTTCGGTTCAACTCGAAGTTTCCTGGCTCGTTAATGAAGCATCACAGAAGAGAATATATTTAATCGCTGTGATGAAGCAGAAACGAGTACTCAAAAGCAACTCTGAAAATACTAGAGCAAAAGAAAGCCTATATTTAAACCCCGGTGGACCCGACCAGAGACAAGCGTTAAGCCCGTTATCTGGACTCCGTGTCCTCTTTTCAGCGTAGACAGCATTAAGTCTTGGCCGTCATTGAGTCTGTGGTGGTCTGACCCGCCGGTGAGCAAACAAATTGGAAAACAAAGCCCTTTACAAGGTTCTGATTAAACTCTAAGCATTTTGTATACAGTATATATCTTCAGCAACTTAGTTGGTAATTTCATTCCAAGAGCTCGTTATTTGAAACTCTTCCGTCCAGACACGTGAATAGAATAATCCGCTTACCGGAAATCAAATTAAGCACTTTTTGAGTAACCAGGCCCCGAGGTTATAAAACTTTTTTCATGCTCAGCTCAGCTGAGACTAAAATTTATCCTGCTCATAAATGTTAAAATGCCAACAAGTGTTGGCATTTTAACATTTATGCGCAGGATAAATTACCAGATTTTGAGGTATGCACTTAAATTTTCCACTAATTTTGACTATTTAAGCATTTATGAGCAGTTGAAATTTCATGCTCAGCTGAGCTGAGCTTGAAAAAAGTTTTATAACCTCGGGGCCAGAACTCAACATGCTTTCTCGGAATGTAATTTGGGGATAATACTTCAAATGTGAACGGTTACTTTAAGCTTTATGGTAAGGTACAAATAGGCAATGATCAGGAAAAGGCGTAATCAGAAAGAAATTCCCACTCCAAAAATCGAGGTGGTAAAAACTAAATTGACAATCAGGACCCAGTTGGTCAAAGCATCGTTAGCTTAACAATATTGTTAAGACATAAATTTGTTAAGCAAATATCAGCTAAAGTAACAAATACACTGTTATTTTTTGTTGAAAAAAAAGGGTGAGAATCCTTTGCACTCCAAAGGATTCTCACATTTTTTCAACAAAAAATAACAGTGTATTTTTAATATTAATGTTTGAAATTTTAACGAAACGTTAACTAACGACGTCGTTAGTTTTGAACAACTGGGACCAGGTATTGGCATCTTTAGTTTCTTTCCGAAAAGATATAATTCCAGCACCGAGATATACTGGCATTTTATTGAAATTCAATATTAAGTATGGCAATTAAGACTTGAATTTGTGTTAACAGACAGTAACAAATCAAGGAAAGGTACAAGTAGGCAAAGATCAGGAAAAGGCGCAATCAGAAAAAGATTCCAACTCCAAAATCCGAGGTGGGAAAAAACTATATTAACGATCAGGTACTTATACCATGAAAACATATCGCAAGCCGAATGAGCAGCTATTTTCCCAATAGGTGGCCACTCAGTTATTTAAACCAAACTAAAAATATGAAAACATACATAACACCAACAGCACAAAAAATTTTAAACACCAAGACAGAAAACAAAAAGAACCATCATTGGAACGATCAGTAACACAAAATGCCGAAAATATCAAGACAATCAAACGATAAATGAGCCGATTTACATATATGGAGTGAGACAGCCACAATAGATTAAGACAATATTCCAAACTGCGTAGAAACTCCGGCATGTTTTGTAACGGATGTTTGCCAGTATCTTTTTAAGGAAGAGCTGCCTCTGTCATTATGGCTTCATCCTTAAGTGCTTGTGGGATAGCCTCTGTTTTCCACATACAATGAAACAGTCATGTCAGTGTCTCTACCATGGAGGGCCCCACAGCCTTGTAATCATGGCAGGAATTGCATATGTATATGGCACACTATCAAATGACAGTTGCTTAACAGCTTTTTTGTTTCCATGACGGTTGGAAAGTTGGCAAGCAGAACATTGCACTATATCTATGGTCTGTCGATAGCTTCGTCATTGATATTTTCTCCTGCTTTCTTTCTCAGTCAGGAGTCTTGCATATACTTTGGTAATACTTTGGAAAGTCTAAATAATATTACCTTGAACACTGAGCTTGCATTGTATCATCTTAATGTGCCTTTTGCTATCGGCGATGATTTTCCTCGAGCAGATTCGGAATTTTTTCATCATTCTCGTCAAACTAGTCTTGATATTTGCCACATGCATATCCAACAGTACTTTCCGCTGAAGAATGAACAGCTTTATGGTAAACTTCTAGTTTTTCTTCTGGGTTCTTTGGCATTGATTGCACCCAGTTTGTTGCAATAGGTCGTTGCTGTTGTACTTTCGAAGACCTTCTGGACCTTTAACTCTATCCCAAGTCTGGTGATTTGTGTGAACTCTGCACCAAGTCGCTAAGAAGGATAAGCTTGTCTGTACAGGTCGTTGCACGAATAACGTCGTCTTTATGAGGTTTGCAGGGGTATACCTATTGTTCTTATTTTTGGTCCAAAACATAAATTGGCGGGCGGATCTAACATGTACCCGCAATCTTCATGTATATTTAGAGCATAATTATTAACAATATATTTTCTTTTTCTTCTGAAAATTTCTGTTTTTACAGCTGACAAATATCCATATACATGTATTACATGGGCGAGTTTTCGTAATAATCTTACCGTCGCCTGTGGCTTTGTAGCCCAGTTGAATTTGTGTGTGGCCTATTCTTCTAATTAAAATACATCAAATGTTTTCTCGTGAAAGATTCATACATGTACATTAGTTATTATTTAATGTCTAGACTTAAAAGCATCATGTAATGAGATTAAGCCGTCAAAATTTGCGAAAGTAAGCTTCCCCTTAGACACACTTTATCGTTTCTTTCCAACTTTTTGTCGTACAATTGGTTTCTTACAATGTCCTTTGCCAAGCGTTTTATAAAGACGTGTCTAAGAAACATTTTATTTCGATCTATTAAACACACTAGAACATTACGCACACCCAATACATATTGTAGATTTTTGTTACTAATTAATTCTGGTGATATAAAACTTGTCTCTTTATTCACATCAAAACTAATTAATTCTTGATAAATATGTTTTGCTAATTTTAGGAATTTGCTAGTTTTGGGGAATTAAAATTAAGAGCAGTGAATATATTAATGAGAAAGGGGTGGGCCATATCGCGGTTACGGCTACTTCAGCCTCTCCAGTGACCCTACAGAGGGAGCATCCATTTGCCTGGTATTAATTTAGGCAAAAAAAAAAAAATAGCTGTGTTTCCACTAACCCGACCGACCCTGATTTTTTTGTGCCGACCCTGCAGTTTTTATCGCGATTTTGAAAGAAGATAAAAAGATTTTCATCCCTACCGACCCTTGAAATTTTCAAGTAAATAGACATATGACTTAAAATAAGTCTAAACTGCAAAAATGATATTTAAAATCACTTTATTTAACTCTCTTAATGTTTTTAACTTCAATGCCTGTCATTTTCTAGTATTTTAGATGAATTAAGTTGCATATTATCAATTTTACTGGTTTTACATATTATCAATTTTACTGACCGCCGTGTGGCGGCCCTAAAATGTCTCCCCGTACATCATCCATAGTGCACATTACATTTTTCTTTTGATCCTTTGGGATCAGTGAATATATATGAAGTATTTCAAATTTTTATATGTTAAGAATCATCTTCTTAACAGTTTTTTGATTATTTGACCCCTTTGGGAATTTCAGTCTTTGATTTAGACTACACAGATGTAAATTCTTGAAATTGCAGCAAAATGTCTGGCTTTCGCTGCCAGTTTTATAAAGGGTCACTGATGAAGGTTCATTACCCGAAATTGTACAATATGGCCCATCTTCTAGCTTTGTATTTTTACTGCTTCCAAAGGATCTAACAATTATTTTTATTTAACAAATAAAAAAAAGAGAAAAAATAAAAAAGATTTGCCGACCTATCGACCCTGATTTTTTTTAGCGGAAACACAGCTAATTTTTTACAACTTATGTCAATTAATTCTTAATGCATAATGCTTTAAGTAGCAACAGACATGCTAGAATTAAATAAAAAAAAAAACCTGTTGCTCGTAAATAAAATGCGTCAGTGTGATATTTCGCGTTTTTGCATCAACCAACACCTCATAAGCTTCCAGAAGAGCCTTTAATCACCAAGACATTTGCAGCTCGACGTATTACTATCCCATACACACATCAATAATTCATATCTATCAAATTATGGCATCAGCTAATCCCCAGGAGATCTAAATTTTCTCACAATGAAAATGATAAGTTCCAGTACATCTAAGTTTTTCCATCATTATTAAGTCAATCCATTGGCTACGGGTTCTGACAAGCTACATAAAGCACAATGGCAACCGACCACTGTCACGTAAAACGTATCAGGATAGCCACTGGCAAGGCTGAATAGACATGTGAGAATGCGCCGTTCGATAATCAAGATCTGGACACTGGTATTTTTCTAGCACTTCCGATTCATCAGGATAACAGGCCATGAATACCACCTTAAATCCCGCTTTTAGAACTAAGATGTACAGGGTAAACATTTTTTTTATTGATTTTTACTATAAAACATAGATTGTGGGTACGCCGGATGGTTAGGGCTTGGAAACCCAAGGTATTCTTCTAGTATGCCAGTAAAACGATATGCCATTTTTGATTTGCAGTTGGTTTGCGTTTGTTTTCACAATTGGTTTTGTAGGCGGACTGATTGACATGTTCACGGCCCGAGATAACATTTAAACGAAGCATCATGTGTTGAATAAATTGAAACACAACTCTGCTGTGACAATTTTAGCTTTGTCGTCACATGGGGATTTCGACAACAAAGACAAAAAATAACGTATTAACGCCATTGCTACACAAGCATGAAGACTATATTTCTTTCAGTTTGAAATTGTTTAAAATGCCGCGTGCATGATAGACCGCCAATGGATACATTTTGGAGCAAACGAAGAGTTTTTGACAGCGAGTGTTCGTTTGTCGTTTAGCACAAGGCAATGAATCCCGAACCGGTCAAATTTGAAGTACATACGGTCTGTGAAGTTAGCGCCTACTTGGTATAATGCGAAATGGAGGCTAACGTATGGTTTTACATGTAGTTTTAAAACTGAAACATTTATATTTTAGAACGCATTAAATAAATTCAAATGAATCTTCTGTCAAATTTATTGAAAACGACGCTGTCAGGAAATGGTTCTTGGTATGATATTAGAAACTGTCATAAAACTATCAAAATGCTAGAAACACAACACGCTCTTTGGCGGATTTATTTCAAGTTATTCCATATTCGAATGATTTTAATTAATTCCGATTCCAAATATGGGATTTTGGTGGATATTTGTTAATCAACGGACCTCGTTTCTGTGGCATGGGTTTCTGTGGGATTGCGACTTGGCGCACTAACAGATGCTTTATGATGATTACTGAATAATTAACACTTTCATGAATTAAGGCGTGTTGTGTCAAGATCGACTATGTATGCCAGTATGGGTTGTATCATTTGATCAGTGTCCTTAAAAGGGTCCAAAAATAATAAATTTTAGCAGCTTCATAGTTGTTTCACAATTTTGTTAACAATTTACAAAAGTTCTGAATATTAATTTAACTGTGAAAATTCTAATATTGGCAATTCCTCAAAAGTTGGCCTGGAGCAGATTCCTATACAAAATTTTTTTTCACAGTGTGAATCCGTCCCACAAGGTGCTTAACATTCATGCAAACAATTTATGTAGGAATGGACATTTTAAGACAGTCAATGCATCTTTGATATACACCCAACACGTTATTATGTCTAGTTGTCTGATCTGTTGAAATCCAGATGCTATTATGGATTGCATAATTCGTCAATTACGTATCGACTCGGTAAACTTCAGCATGCTTTGCATCTACTGATTCACAGCTGCTTTCAGTTATTTCAACGTTGTCCATAAATCTTGATGCTTTTGTTCACATTTAATGCATGACCTGTAGGATATAATATTCATTTTTATACCCCCGGTATACGAAGTATTAGGGGGTATATAGTTTTTGCTTTTTCCGTCTGTCTGTTTGTCTGTTTGTCTGTCTGTAAACTCTTTTGTGTCAAAGATTTCTCAGGAACTACTTGACCTAGAATTTTAAAATTTGGTACAAAGCTTGGGTATATCAAGTTGTATTGTGTATTTGAGAACCAACATTCTCCGCCTTATCATTCCCTTTATTTATCCATTTTTCTCTCTATCAGAGAAATTTTTCCATCATATCAGCTCAGTCTGTATAAGAGTTAGAGACTTCAAATTTTATATGCATGTTCAGAATGACCAACTCTATTACTGAAAACAAGATTATGATTCTGTGGTTTACTTTTGTCTTCTTTTTTTACTTTGTTTCTTTTCCCATCTGTCACTCCTATACAAATCTGCACCTTTTTGTGTCAAAGATTTCTCAGGAACTACTTAACCTAGAATTTCAAAGTTTGGTACAAAGCTTGGGTATGTCAAGTTGTATTGTGTATTTGAGAATCAACAATCTCCGGCTTATCATTTCCTTTATTTATCTATTTTTCTCTCTATCCGAGAAATTTTTCCATCATATCAGCTCAGTCTGTTTAAGAGTTAGAGACTTCAAATTTTATATGCATGTTCAGAATGACCAACTCTATTACTGAAAACAAGATTATGATTCTGTGGTTTACTTTTGTCTTCTTTTTTTACTTTGTTGCTTTTCCCATCTGTCACTCCTATACAAATCTACACCAGAAGATACTTTGATGTTCTGTCTTTGTAGAAGCGGACAGTACACCTGGATATTCATTGGATGACTAGATACATACCTTTTTCTGTAATCTGCTTTTTGTCTCAAAGCGGTATGACCTCTGATGGCTACCGCCGGGGGTATGTGAGCTTTGCTCACTTTTGCTATATTATGCATAGCTCTACGTCCAAAAAGGTACAAGTATGCAAAGATCAGGAAAAGGCGCAATCAGAAAAAGATTCCCACTCCAAAAACCGAGATGGGAAAAAACTAAATTAACAATCAGGTACTTATACCTTATCGTGAGCCTAATGGGCATCTATTTTCCCAATAGGTGGCCACTCAGTTACCTAAACTTAACTAAATATATGAAAACACACATAAGGCGCCAACAGCACAAAAATTTAAACACCAAGCCATAAAACGAAAGAACCAGTACAGAAGTATCGCCTTGGAACGATCAGTAATATAAAATTACTGGCGGGCTTAAATCGACTTTACAGGTACCTAACCTCACCCTAAGCTTCTGTAGAGGTTCATTACATTTAATTAGTTCTTCGGTCCTCGTGGTGAATCTCTAACTAGTCAATGAATCATCAATATAAAACAGATAAATCATGATAAACATCATGATGAATAAAAACTGAGGACTCAACAGTAAGCTGCCCGACGATGGAGATCCCTGGGCGCCGAATAACTTACTAACTCCGGAGTAGAAGAAAAACACCAGTTAGACCCCGGTGGGCCAAACAACAGACAAGAAGCTCCGGCCCCAACCAACTTAAATGAATAGCTTTAAATCGGGGCCATCATAGAGTCTGACGTCCTACCCACCTTCTTCAAGTGCCTAATTTACAGCAGGGTTTAGACCTTGTTATTTCATAAATAATAATTTAGATCCAACCGTTTTAGCACTTTGTAAAGGCCAAGATAAAGTACTACTCAATTAAGCATAAAGTTATCCGTACAGAAACTTATTTCAAAACATGTATTATCTTATAATGAATACAAGTTCATCGCTCGTAATTCATAATAAATGGATAGTATATGTGGATTAAAAATGTTTTGCTGATTCAGATAGTAGTGGACACGTCTTGACGTTGTCGAAAAAGTTTCAGAAAAGGATGTCGTTTCAAAAACAACAATATAATCACCTTGTTTTCGTTGTCTATGTAAAGAACGAAAATTACAGTAACATTTTCTAGACATCTGTATTGGCATTTATGTCCGACTACCAAAAAACTGGTCCATTAGAATGGTAGTCTATGCGACAAACGATTATGACAGGCCAACTCCCAGTTTGATAATAAACAACCCATTTTATTTCAGAAGGAAAAATAAACAAGAGCTAGCAAAGATTTATCGGCAGCGTATATATCAGTATAATTGAAGACAGTGCTAATGTCTTTAAGTTCCAGAGAATAAAATTCTTAGGAATCAGTTGTTTTTGTAAAATACAGACCTGAAGATAATATGCTTGATAAGGATAGGGGGGCCAGGAATTGATCCATATAAATTCAGAATCCCAACATAGACACCAGACGGGAAAGAAATAACAACACAAGATACCATGTACATAGTAACTACACTTAAGAGCAAGGTGGCTAGCTCTTTTCCAGTAAGGTGGATGCGGATAGCATCAACAAATAAGAGAGATGTCGGTAACAACAGAGAGGCGGACAGGACTTGTTTCAACACTCCTTATGCTTCTCACAAAAATAACGACCTAAATTGAGAACATTGTATTGATCGAATTACAGGAACTGTCAGAGGAAGGGAGAATGAATTGAAGTTATTGATAGAGCGCGGTAGCATCTCTGTTCGATTATAGACAGTAATTAAACTAACAGTCCATTTTCTTTTTATTTACCCTAACAATGCGTTCATACAATTACGTACTTTACCCTTGATCGTCTGTGGGCTAATATATAGTAGCCCATAGACGAAGGTTGATTGAGGTGTGAAGGGTAAAATAATTGCATGAACGTATCCGGTCTGGTCCAGTCGTCGAGCGCCTTTGCGAGTGGACGGTTATAACTGCAAGACGTTAAATCTATAATAGAGCCGCCTCGTGGGAAAACCAACAATGTGGTTTCCGAACAGGTCCGACATAAACCGGGCTGTACAGCTACAGAAGCAGGCTAGAAGCTTGAAATTTTGGAGTTAAGTAGAGGAGGAATTGTACTATCCGAGTAGCGAAAACAAAGGCGCTGATCAGCCTCGCGGTTACCGCGAAGCTGATTTGCGCCTTTGTTTTCGCCTATGCAGATTGTTGGTTTTCCCATGGGGCGGCTCATATTATTATAGTTCAATTAAAGCATAAATCGTTCAAATCTCTTTCGTTGACTTCCTGTGTGTTTTAACGTCCTTACAATTCTGCTGGTATTAACGGGAATGAGCTGAAAGGAATACATACATTATTCTCATTTTAAAATAAAAAGATCAAACAAGGTACGATGCAATAATATAAATGTATAAAATATTCCGACCTACAGGCTCTACCCCTTTTTGGTGTGCTATTATATACTACTAAATCCTTAAGGAACAGGGTAATACACTCTGAGTGTGAATCAAGTTTAATGACAATGCCCAAGGACCATAAATGTCGGTCTAATTTGCTTTTTCTTATATAAAGCCTTGAAGTTTTTGACTACAAGAAATTTGAAACAGCAAATGTTCTACCATAGCCAGTTGAGCAATTATTTGCATTTTTCTTAAAATGCTGAAATTGTGGCATTTTTCTAAAAGACCACAGGTCCACGAGAAAGCCACTTGAAAGTATTTTTTTCGTGAAAGTCAGTCTGAAATGCATTCTGGCAGATGTGTGCAGTGCGGGATGAAAGCTTGTTTGCATTGATCATGTGTGGGCTAATTTTCAAAAAATTATGTCTTTGTCAAAATTCAAATTTTAAAGAAATGCTCCATGAACAATGACAACCCTTATTTTGAAGGTATGGTCAATCAAATTTATCCACCTGAACTTCAGTTGAACAAAGCCAATATCTCAGATACCGAAGCCCCCTTTTTAGATCTACATCTTTCTGTTGCAAATGGATTTGTTTCTTCTAAAATTTATGATAAGCGCGATGACTTTGATTTTGATATAGTAAATTTTCCTTTTTTGGATGGTGACGTTCCTCGTCGTGCTTCTTATGGTGTTTACATTTCGCAACTTATTAGGTTTGCTAGAGTCTGCAATTATGTTACAGACTTCAACGCTCGAAATAAATGTTTAACGGCAAAACTTCTCCAACAGGGCTATCGGTATCATAAACTTCGAAAAACCTTTTCTAAATTTTATCGTAGACACTATGAATTGATTTCCAAATATAATGTTGGATTAAAGACGCTTTTAAGTGAGGGCCTTTCGGAACCTGAATTTTATGGTGACTAAGTTTACAAATTTAAGAAACTTTTAGGAAGTAATGATTTTTCTTTTCAGTTCAGAAAAATCATAACACGTTACAGACGTATAGGTTATAACTTGAATGTTATGCGACAGTCTGCATGCTTAGTTTTTAACCCAATCATGGTTGATAACTATGCTGCCTTCTTTAATTGCACGCCGGTGGGTCGGGCGTCAGACTCTATGATGGCCCCGACTTAAAGCTATTCATTTTAATTGGTTGGGGCCGGAGCTTCTTGTCTGTTGCTTGGCCCACCGGGGTCCAACTGGTGTTTTTCTTTTGCTCCGGAGTTAGTAGGTTATTCGGCGCCCAGGGATCTCCATCGTCGGGCAGCTTACTCAATCTATGAGTCCTTGTTTTTGATTCATCAGGATGTTTATCATGATTTATTTGTTTGTTCTTGATGATTCATTGACTAGTTAGAGATTCACCACGAGGACCGAAGAACTTACTAAATGTTATGAACCACTGCAGAAGCTGAGGGTGAGGTTAGGATCCTGTAAAACCGATTGAATTGTGTTACTGATCGTTCCAAGGCGATACTTCTGTGGTGGTTCTTTTTGTTTAATGTATTGGTGTTTAATTTTTTTTTTTTTTTTTTTTTTTTTTTTTTTTTTGTGCTGTTGGCGCCTTATGTATGTTTTCATATTTTTAATTAAGTTAAGGTAACTGAGTGGCCACCTATTGGGAAAATAGCTGCTCATTCGGCTTACGATACGTTTCATGGTATAAGTGCCTGATTGTTAGTTCGGTTTTTTCCCTCCTCGGTTTTTGGAGTGGGAATCTCTTTCTGATTGCGCCTTTTCCTGATCTTTGCCTACTTGTACCTTTCCATGGACTTCGATAGGACATGTCAAGTTTCAAATTTCATTTTAGTTGGTAGCTTCGAGACATTTTCTATAACAAAAACCCAATGAGATTGTCATTCTTGCTCCATGTGGGATATCGTTAAATTCGGGGTGTTTTACACTGTTCTCTATGGAAAGGTACAAGTAGGCAATGATCCGGAAAATGCGCAATCAGAAAGAAATTCTCACTCCAAAAACGGAGGTGGGGAAAAACTAAATTGACGATTAGATACTTATACTTAGAAAACATATCGTAAGCCGAGTGAGTAGCTATTTCCCAATGGACAGCCACTCAGTAAACCGAACTTAAATAAAAATATAAAAACGTACATAAGGTTCAAACAGAACAAAAATTCGACTCCTAAACATAAAACAAATGCAACCATTTCGATTTTACAGGCTACTTATCTCACCCTCATCTTCTGCAGTGGTTCACAACATTGAATCATACATTGATGCTCATCAAATTTTGAGTAGTATACTTCATCCAGGCAGTATTTGTTAAATTAATTAAATGTTTGCGTGATCCAGTTGGATTTTGAGTATCATAAATAAGGAACTATTTGTTTGTCGGTCCCAATGTTTATATCAAAGCATATACATGTACGATCATCCTCAAAGCTCAGAAATTGTTTTGTATCGATAACTTGAGCACATTTGATATAGATCTGTCTGTAGACTAACATCCAATGCTACGTCATTAAAGATTAAAGGTTTTCACTTAACTGAAAAACCAGTACAAGACAGGATTGTCAAGTCCACTGAATAGGCTTTCACACCAAATCTGTTCCAGGAATAAGACTGTCTGCAGACTTAAGTGTAACAGGCAAAGAAAAAAAAAGATAATTTGTCGTTCAAATAAATGTTTAATAAAACTTGACTGTTTTTTGTTAAGATCTTTCGATGAATCTAAAGTGTTTGTTCAACAATGTAAAACGTTTGTTAATTTTGGAAATGGTCCTCATGTAAAAGCGTCTTTAACACAACATTTAATATCACTGTATCAAATCGAGAAGCTTTTCTTTAATAAGATTATGTTGCAATGTGGTTTACAGAGTAGAAAAATCGTATGTCGCACGGAACCCTCTACACTTAAATTAACTGAGCACCTCGCCAGAATTTTTAAATGACCAAAATCAATTTATATTTTTAAGTACACCGTCTCTCAGTATGACATGAGATTTTGTAGCAGTTAGACATGAAGTTAATAATTTAGAAAGTTCAGTGGTAGTACAAGAACTAGAATTTGCAATTTTGCGAAGCGTAGGTAACCATACATCGTAGGAATTTTGTCTTGGTCTTCACTGACACAAACAGAAAACTTAACGAGTAATTCGTTTAAGTGAGCAATTAATTTGACTACAGACATTTCATCAGTACTCGAGGATGTCGCCTGATAAGCCCTGGTACCATAAAACTCCTGTTTTAAGATGTTAATGTAGTGAAGCCTACAAACGACAACAACATTGTTTGCGCGATGTCTGCTGGAACCAAGACATACTCTCTATGAAATTACTGGATACCCTGCCTCAAATGCATAAAGGACGATTTGGGTTTAGGAGGTAAAAGGTTAGTATTTTGTGAATATGACTTTATACGTTTATCCGCAATATTGAAAATACATGTAGTTCTTTTCCATCTCTAAAAGCACTATCCGCAACACCTTCTCGCTTACACTATCGAAGAATGCAACTGCAATATCTCTACATGTGGGAAGAGAACTTATATTTCGGACCTTTAGAAACAATATTGCGAATTCTAGAATCCGAAATTATTTTTAAATTTCCAGTTACAACATGTCCGGCTGGTTGATATTCTAAATCTTTACAATCTCAAGAATTAGGAGTATTAACATGTATATTAAAATCAGATACAAGTTAATTGAAATCGAAAATAATATTTTTGATTTGTTTATCATAGGTGTAACAAATAATACGAGATTCTGAATTTTGAAAGTACGTAGGTATATATTGTGCCACTGATTTATCCTGGAATATGCTTGGTAAATCAATAAAGTCAATTTTTTTTAATAATGAAAGAAATTTTAATAAAATGTCTAATGTGATCATTTGTTGGTGTGACTTGCCGTGCGACTGTGTTTGCTTTAAAAAAAAGTATGCGTCTCCCTTATCTCGAAATTTCACATATTAATTAAAACATGTCCATGAAATTTATAAGCCCTTACATCACATTTGTCGATGTTACTTGCCGTGCGATGGAATGTGTGTTCACTTAAAAGAAAGTATAAACCTCCCTACTATCGAATTTCACATCAGTAAAACATGTCCATGAAATTTATAGGCCCTTACACCACATTTGTCGCATGAACTGTGTGTTCGCTTTACAAAGTATAAACCTCCCCAATTTTATAGCTTCAGAAAAATCTAAATATTACATAGGCAGATTTTCGAAATTTGAAACATCTAACCATCGTCTATGGCTGTGCAACTCAATTTGCGTTTGACCTATTCTGCGGTTAGAAACACATGCTTTCCCATTCAAATATTCATGTTATAATGTGCAGACTGATAAGCATCATGTAATGAGATTAGGCCGTCAAAATTTGCCAAAGTAAGCTTCCCCTCAGACATACTATATTGTTATTTTCCTACTTTTTGTTATTGACTTGGATTGTTACAATGTCCGGTGCCAAGAGTTTTACGAAACATTTCAATGTTTCTAATCGATTTACGCCAGAAGCTTACGCTTAACCAATATTTTGTAGATTCTGTTACTAATTACATTATTATATACTACTTCTTACATGATTCTAATATATCTCACTATTCACGTCAAAACGAATTATTCTAGGGGTTAGTAGACAAAAAATACGTTTTTGTTAAGTTTAGGTATTTAGAGATCATTCGTTTGCGTGATTCTAAGTCAGTCAATACTTAATGCTTTAGGTACCAACTTACACATATGCTAGAATTAAATAACCAACAATAAAATAAAATGCACTGTTGCCCGTACATCGTACATACAATGTTCCAGTGTGATATTACACTTGTTTTGCATTAACCAACACCTCATAAGCTTCCGGAAGTGTCTTTTTTTCGCTTAGACATTTGCAGCTCGACGTATTACTATCCCATACACACATCAAAAATTCATATCTATCAAATTATGGTATCAACTCATTCCCAGGAGATCTGAATTTTTCTCACAATGAAAATGATAAGTTCCAGTGCATCTCATTTTTTGCATCCCCAATAAATCAAGCCATTGAATATGGGTTCTGCCACACTTGACAATATCCCCATTGTCGCGAGAAAACTTGTCAGGATAGACACTGATCAGGCTGTATAGAAATGGAAATGAGATGAACACGTCGGATAGTGAGGATCTTGAACCCCAAGATATTCTTCAGTAAAACGACGTCGAACTGCCTTTGTTGTGCAGAAGTTGTTCTGTGTTTGTTTTCGCAATTGATAATGGCGAGGGAGTTTTGTAGGCGGTCAGATTGACATGTTTAGAGAGAACATTTAAACAAAGCATCGTGTGATGAATAAATCGGCACACAACTCCGTTGTGACAATTTTATTTTTTCGTCACATGGGGATCTCGATAAAAACAGACACAAATTAACGTATAAACGCCATTGCTACACAAGCATGTATGCAATTTCTTTAAGTTTGAAATTGTTTAAAATGCCGCGTGCATGATAGACCGCCATTTGATACATTTTGGAGCAAACGAAGAGTTTTTGACAGCGAGTGTTCGTTTGGCGTTTAGCACATGACAATGAATCCAAAACCGGTCAAATTTGAAGTACATAGTCTGTGAGCGCCTACTTGGTATAATGCGAAATGGAGGCTAACGTATGGTTTTACATGTAGTTTTAAAAATTGAAACATTTTATTTTAAAAATTGAACGCCTTAAATAAATTCAAATCAATCTTCTGTTTAAGTCCAAATTCATTGAAAACGACGCTGTCAGGAAATGGTTCTTGATATGATATTCATTGAGAAACTGTCATAAAACTATCAAAATGCTAGAATCACAAGACGCTCTTTGGCGGATTTATTTCAAGTTATTCCATATTCGAATGATTTTAATTTATTCCGATTCCAAATATGGGATTTTGGTGGATATTTGTTAATCAACGGACCTCGTTTCTGTGGCACGGGTTTCTGTAACACGCATTACTGGATTGCGACTTGGCGCACTAACAGATGCTTTATGATGATTACTGAACAATTAACACTTTCATGAATTAACCCAGCAGGCACATGACGTCAGAATGACGTCAGATCGACGTCGATGCGACGTCATGACGTCGCATCGACGTCGATATGACGTCATTCTGACGTCATGTGCCCGCTGGGAAGGCGTGTTGTGTCAAGATCGACTATTATACCAGTTTTGGTTGTATCAGTTAAAGGCACAACCATGCGCATCGTTTATTTGATCTGTGTTCTGATATTAAAAGGGCCCAAAATAATAAATTTTAGCAGCTTCATAGTTGTTTCACAATTTTGTTAACAACTTACAAAAGTGTTGAATGTTAATTTAACTGTGAAAATTCTAATATTCGCAATTCCTCATAAGACGACAAGACGATGTTGGCCTGGAGCAGATTTCTATACAAAATTCTTCTTCACAGTGTGAATCTATCCCGCAAGGGGCTTAACATTGATGCAAACAATTTATGTAGGAATGGACATTTTAAGACAGTCAATGCATCTTTGATATACACCAAACACGTAATTATGTCTACTTGTCTGATCTGTTGAAATCCAAATGCTATTATGGATTTCGTAATAGCGTCAATTACGTATCGACTCGGTAAACTTCAGCATGCTTTGCATCTACTGATTCACAGCTGCTTTCAGTTATTATAACGTTGTCCATTAATATTGATGCTTTTTTCACATTTAATGTATGACCTGTAGCATATAATATTCATTTTATGCAAAAAGTACAAGTAGGCAAAGATCAGGAAAAGGCGCAATCAGAAAAAGATTCCCACTCCAAAAACCGAGGTGGGAAAAAACTAAATTAACAACCAGGTACTTATACCATGAAAACATATCGTAAGCCGAATGAGCAGCTATTTTCCCAATAGGTGGCCACTCAGTTACCTAAAGTTAACTAAAAATATGAAAACATACGGGGGTCATTCAAGAATTAATGACAATGGACCCATATCTCGGAAAATATAATTTAGCTCGGCTTTATTTGATACGTTACATGTGCACACATATATTATGCATTCATGCGGAAAATTTTGTGCTTTAATCATGTCTAGATTTGACGATATATTAATTTGAATATGGCCCCTGAAGCGTCCATGGACGCGAAAAAGTCATTTTTTACTCATTTTTGTATGGGGGTAGGGTAAGTAAAACGTTTAGGATTGTTGCTTGGACAGTCTTATCAGTGATTTTTGATGATTAATGATAGCACCAGAGGCCAACAGGAACAACTATAGCATCCATGTCAATTTCCTGATTTGCAACACGCGTGGTTGCTAAGCAACAGCAGAACAGGACAAAATAAACCCATTCTGAGCCTAGCAGTGTGTTTTAAACCAAATAATGAAACAAACAAATAAATTCAAACAGCTAATGCTGTGTTTAATCTTAAAGGTATTCCTATGGCTTCTTTACAAAAACAAAAATTCAAAAATCTGAGACTGTTATGGTACAAGTATTAGATTTCAAAAAGACTGGCTAGATTTGATACAGTTAAATTTGAACTGGAGACGGTGCTGATTCATTTTGAAACTCTGTGTACAGTGTCACTGTGACCAATACCATTGACAGTCATGCATATAACAACCACATAGTCAATCCTCATGAAATATTGTTAACAGATTCAAGATAATGGTCTTCCATCCAGACAAGTACTAGCTTTATTAAACAACAGTATGTCGCGTCCAAGCTCTTTTATCTTGTATTCTTTGGTTGCCTAGCAACCCCAGAACCGGCATCGTAGCGAACTTTGGAGGAACAATTGAAAAGCATACATCTTCAAATTTGGTTGATAGTTTATGAAAAGCACTCAAGTGTTAATAATAAAGTTTTATTGATTCATTGTCATTAATTCCTGAATGACCCCCGTACATAAGGCGCCAACAGCACAAAAATTTTTCAAGTACCTAATTTACAGCAGGATTTAGACCTTGTTATTTCATAAATAATAATTTAGATCCAGCCGTTATAGCACTTTATAGGCAAGGACAAAGTACTACTGAATTAAACATAAAGTTACCCATACAGAAAATTATTTCAAAACATGTATAATCTTGAGAATGAATACAAGTCCGTCGCTCGTAGTGAAGATGAGGAAATCCATAGTGAATGGATCGTATGTGTGGATTAAAAGTGTTTTTGCAGATTCAGATAGAAGTGGACACGTCTTGACGTTGTCGAACAAGTTTCAGAAAAGGATGTCGTTTCAAAAACAACAATATATTCACCTTGTTTTCGTTGTCTATGTAAAGAACGAAAATTACAGAAACATTTTTTAGACATCTGTATTGCCATTTATGTCCGAATACCAAAAAGTGACGCCATTACTGATCCATTAGAATGGTAGTCTACACGACAAACGATTATGACAGTCCAACTCCCAGTTTGATAATAAACAGGTACAAGTAGGCATTTTATTTCAGAAGGAAAAATAAACAATAGTTAGCAAAGATTAATCGACAGTGTATATATCACTATATACTCATATATATCTGTATAATTGAAGACAATGCCAATGTCTTTAAGTTCCAGAGAATAAAATTCTTAGAATTTGGTTGTTTTTGTAAAATACAGACCTGAAGATAATATGCTTGATAAGGATAGAGAGGCCAGGAATTGATCCATATAAATTCCAAATCCCAACATAGACACCAGCTGGTTAAGAAGTGGCAACACACATGAAAACTTGCACATGCAATATACAGAGATTTTTATAGCTATAAAAATGAAAATTTTCAGCAGAAAAAAATGATGTTTTTCTTATTTTTTTCTCAAAACATAGATTGTGCGTACAAGTTGAAACCGCCTCATTGAGGCGGTTCTAAAAAATGAAAATTTTCAGCAGAACAAAAATGATATTTTTCTTATTTTTTCTCAAAACATAGATTGTGCGTACAAGTTAAAACCGCATCATTGAGGCGGTTCTAACGAGAACCCACAGTCTAATTTTTGGAGCAAAAATAAGAATAATGTGTATACCCCTGCATACCCTAGTTTTGCTATATAAAAGTGGGGTTTAAGCGGGTATTTATTGCACGGACTTGTTTTCCTGATGTAACTACACTTAAGAGCAAGATTGCTAGCTATTTTCCAGTTAGGTGGATGCGGATAGCATCAACAAATACGAGAGATGTCGGTTACAACATAGAGGCGGACAGGACTTATTTCAATATCCCTTATGCTTCTTCAAAAATAACGACCTAAATTGAGAACATAGTATTGATCAAATTATAAGAACTGTCACAGAAATAGAAATTGAAAGAGCCCGGTACCATCTCTGGTCGATTATAGACAGTAATTATACTAACAGTACGATCCAATCAACGCATGCAACAGAAAGTAAATGTACTTTCTTAAGAAGTGGTTTTGTTTCTTTAACCACTGTATGCCCGATCCCTCCAAAGACGCTCGACTTTTATTAGGAAAATGGGGGTATGGAGGGGTTTACCTTTTTTATTTTTGCTCCAAAACATAGATTGTGCTACTCGTTAGAACCGCCTCGGCAAGGCGGTTCTAACGTGTATCCACAATCTATGTTTTGAGCAAAAATAAGAAAAATATCAAAATTTTTCATCTGAAAATTTTCAATTTTTAAAGCTTAAAAAATCTCTGTTTATTGCATGGGCAAGCTTTTGTAATGACGTAATTTACCCTTACTGATATGTGGGCTACTGTATAGTAGCCCGTAGACGAATGTTGATTGAAGACTGTTAGACCTGCTGTAAACGCTCATCTGGTCTGGACAGCTTTACTTGCATAAGAACAAAGAGCCGATGGAGAAGTTTGAAGGTTTTATTATATAGTAAGTTTATGGAGACTGTCAACCCCCGGGGCAAAGCCAAATTTGACACCAGGGGCATGACTGGCACAATTTATGTAGAAGACCATTAGCCATTGCCACATACCAAATATCCAAACTTTTGGCCTTGAAAATACTTCTTTTCCATTTTCTAAGTGCACTATCCGCAACACCCTCTCATTCAATACAAATGCAATCTCCTCTCTTCATTTGTTGAAATTAATGTGGGAAGGAAATTTATATTTCGGACTTAAGAATGTTCGCTGCCAACATTTGACATTTCGGAACTTCCGGTTTTTATTTTGTTAAATATCCCGTAAACGGTTGCAGATATTTTCCTAATATTTTATATTTGGATACATATTGATGATATGCATTGAATGAGCCATGAAAATTGTCAATCTAAGGAACTTCATTTTTTCACCCCATTTTCTGCACTTTTTCAGAAAATTTTAGTTGTCAGTAAAATTTAGGGGGTAGGGTAAATTAAACTTGCATATTATGCATTTTCAAAAAAATTGCACTAGTTCTATGCTTATTTTAGCAGCAGTGTATGTGTACATTGTCTTCTAAGTCAGTCTTTCTGTATTTGGTATGCTAGTTTTAAAATTTTGGGTGGTTTTATGAAATGGGCTTTAAGAAATAAAACAGCCGAAAAAAAAGGCTTAAAATGACGATTTTCAAGTGGTTGGTTCTCTCTTATATGCACACTACCATATATATTTCTTTCTTTTATTCGAACAATATTGCCAAGTTCTATGTTGTGTGAAAATACAAGAAAAAGTTTGAATCTACAAATATGGGTTTGGCACATTTCAAAATATTGATTTTTCCGACTTTTCAAGTATTGGGGTAGGGTTGGAAAACGACTTGTAAAATTTTGTCATCCACTTCAAGTTGCAATTTTTTCTATGCTTTTGGTCCAAAATAGTCTGCATTACGTAAATATTATGACTTTTGAAAGCTTTGTGGGTGTATTTTTGTTCAAGACGGGTATGTTTCAAAGAATTAAAAATTAAATTAATTTTACTAAATTTTAAAAATGGTGTTCAGAGGTCTCATTCACAGGCCTGTAGCTTGAAAAAATGCACACTACCCTATACTTATTTTGTTTTCAAATGTCTTGTATTGTATTTTGGAATCAAAAAAGAGTGGTTAGAAAAAAAGTTTGAATACTTTATCATTGGCAGCGAACATCCTTAAGAAACAATTTTACGAATTCTGGAATCAAAAATTATTTTTAAATTTCCAGTTACTACATGTCCTGCTGGTTGATAAACATATTCTTAATCAATTTTACAATCTCAAGAATTAGGAGTATTAACATGTATATCAAGATCAGAAACAAGTTAATTGAAATTAGAAAATAATATTTCTGATTGGTTTATTATATTTGCAACAAATAATATTTCTGATTGGTTTATTATATGTGTAACAAATACTATTGAAATAATATTTCTGATTGGTTTATTATATTTGTAACAAATAATATTAAAATAGTATTATTAAAATAATATTTCTGATTGGTTTATTATATTTGTAACAAATAACATTAAAATAATATTCTGATTGGTTTATAATATTTGTAACAAATAATAGGAGGTTCTGAATTTTGGAAGTACGTAGGTATATATTGTGCCACTGATTTATCCTGGAATATGCTTAGTAAATCAATAAAGACAATGCCTTTAATAATGAAAGGGATTTTAATAAAATGTCTAATGTGATCATTTGTTGATGTTACTTCATATGGACTTTGTGTTCGCTTTAAAGAAAGTTTAAGTCTCCCGTTTCTCGAAATTTCACATCTCAGTAAAACATGTCCATGAAATTTATGACATTCGTCGATGTTACTTGCGATGCGATGGACTGTGTATAAGTCTCTCTAATCTTGAAATTTCACATCAGTAAAACATGTCCAGGAAATTTGTAACCCCTTACACCATATTTGTCGATGTTACTTGCCGTGCAATGGACTGTGTGTTCGCTTTAAAGAAAGTAAAAACCTCCCTGATTTTATAGCTTCAGAAAAATCTGAATACCACACGGGCAGAATTCTGAAATTTTAAACATCTAACCATCGTCTGTGGCTGTGCAACTCAATTTGCGTTTGACCTATTCTGCGGTTAGAAACACATGTTTTCTCATTCAAATATTCATGTTATAATGTGCAGACTGATAAGCATCATGTAATGAGATTAAGCCGTCAAAATTTGCCAAAGTAAGCTTCCCCTCAGACATACTATATTGTTATTTTCTTACGTTTTGTTATTGACTTGGATTGTTACAATGTCCAGTGCCAAGAGTTTTATTAAGTCTTGTCTGCGAAACATTTTTATGTTTTTAGTCGATTTACACCAGAATCTTACGCTTACCCAATATTTTGTAGATTTTGTCACTAATTACATGGTTATACTACTTATTACATGATTCTAATATATCTCACTATTCACGTCAAAACGAATTAGGGTTAGTAGACAAAAATACTTTTTTGTTAAGGTATTTAGAGATCGTTCGTTTGCGTGGTTTTATGTCAGTCAATACTTAATGCTTTAGGTACCAACTTACACATATGCTAGAATTATAAAAATAAAATGCCCTGTTATACGTACATAAAATGACCCAGTGTGATATTACACTTGTTTTGCGTTAAGCAACACCTCATAAGCTTCCAGAAGTGCCTTTTTTCACTTACACATTTGCAGCTCGACGTATTATTACTATCCATCCACACATCAATGATTCATATCTATCAAATTATGGCATCAGCTAATCCCCTGGATATCTAAATTTTTCTCACAATGAAAATGACAAGTTCCAGTGCATCTCAGTTTTGGCATCCCCAATAAAGTCATTAACTAGTGGTTCTGACACACTTGAAATACATGACAATTTCCCCATTGTCGCGAGAAAACTTGTCAGGATAAACACTGATCAGACTGTATAACAAGAGGACCAATGGTCCTGTAAACGCACAGCTGAGAACTGGGATATATAAAATAGGTCAAGGTCATCCCAAGGTCATGATTTATATAAACTTTGTAGAGCTCCTCTCACTGATGCTTCATGCCAAGTTTCAAAATCATAGGCCTTCTGGTTCTAGAGAAGAAGATTTTAAAGGTTTTTTGCTATTTATAGCCATGGCGGCCATCTTGGTCATGTGACCTTGACCATTTATATAAACTTTCATTCTCCCTTCCTAAGAATACTCAACAAGACGTTTGGCTTTGATTGGCCAAACGGTTTCAGAGAAAATATCTTTGAATATCATGGTAATATATACATGTATATTGCCCCCGGATGGGGGCAGACCAGACCTGCCCCTGGGGTCCTTTTTTTTCAGAATCATAAATATTCAGTCCATTTACCCATTTCCATAAAGTTTTTCCTGTCAAATGACATTTTGACAATTTTCCCCATTCAAATGCATGAGCGACCTATGTTGACCTTGCCGTAAAATTGGTCAAGGTCATCCCAGAGTCATGATTTATATAAACTTTGTAGAGCTCCTCCCCCTGATGCTTCATGCCAGATTTCAAAATCATAGGCCTTTTGGTTCTGGAGAAGAAGATTTTTAAAGGTTTTTGCTATTTATAGCCATGGCAGCCATCTTGGTCATGTGACCTTGACTATTTATATTAACTTTCATTCCCTTATCCTAAGGATACTACATATAAATTTGGCTTTGATTGGTTGAGCGGTTACTGAGAAATTAAGTTTAACATTTAATTTGTAAATGACCTTTGGCCAAGGTCAAGAAATGACCTTGACCTTTAATACTCACATCACTTCATTAGCTCAACATGTTGTCTGCATCTACCAACTTTCAGGTCACTGGCTACAAAACATCCTGAAAAATTCAATGTTTTCACCTTTTTCCACTGAAAAGCCTATGTAACCAAAATTGACCTCGCCGTAAAATAGGTCAAGGTCAACCCAAGGTCATGATTTATATAAACTATGATGGGCCAAAGTCCTCGATGCTACATACCAAGTTTCGTTGAAATCGGTCCACCGGTTCCAGAGAAGAAGAATTTTTTATGGTTTTTACTATATATGAGCATGGCGGCCATCTTGGTCATGTGACCTAGACCATTTACATAAACTTTCGTTCCCCCTTCCTAAGGATGCTCCACATGAAGTTTGACTTTGATTGGCCAAGCGGTTTCAGAGAAGAAGATCTTTGAAATTGTGAACGGACGAGGGACGACGACGGACGGACGACGGAGCATGGCCATTTGTGAGCCTTCGGCTCAGGTGAGCTAAAAATGGGAATGAGATGTGAGGATCTTGAAAGCCAAGGTGCTCTTCTAGCACGCCAATAAAACGACGTCGAACTGCCTTTGTTGTGCAGAAGTTGGTCGCAATTGATACTGGCGAGGGAGTTTTGTAGGCGGACAGATTGACATGTTAACGGCCCGAGAGAACATTCGCGAGTTGAATTAACTGGCATACAACTTCAGCTTTGTCGCTATTTGAGGATTTCGAAAAAATAGACACAAATCACCGTCATAGATACAGAAGAAAGTATACTATTATTTGACGTTCGTTTGAACTTTGCCGCGTGATATAGCGCCATTTGATATTTTGGAACAAATGGAGATTTTTAGGCAGTGAGTGTTTGTTGGATGCTTTGTCACAATGCAATGAACCCCAAACCATTCAAAGCTGACGTACATAGCCTTGAAGTTACGCACCTACTTTGTATCATGTGAAATTAAGGCTAAAGTATGGTATTATATTGAATCAGTTACATTTTAGAACGCATACTGGACTTGTACGTTCTCGGACAAATGTTTCTAGAAATGAAATAAATCCAATTGAATCTTCTATTCAAAGCACAATTTATTGACGACACTTTCAGGGTATAATTCTTGTTATGAGAGTATAGACCGTTAGAAACTGTCATAAAACTGACACAATGCTAGGAACACAACATGCTCTTTGACGCATTTACTCTATTTTAATTACATTTTAAAGTTACTTCTTATTCGAATGATTTTAATAAATTCTGATTCCAAATCTGGGTTTCTGTTTTAAACCTTCATTTGTAAATCAAGGGACCTCGTTTTTTGTGGCACGCGTTTTCTGTAACACGCATTACTATAGTACACTGGATTGCAAATTGATGTACTAACAAATGGTTTATGATAATTACCGAAAAATGACCACGTTCTGGAAATATGGTGTGTTGTGTCAAGATCAACTACGTATGCCAGTGGGGGCGCGGTGGCCGAAACGAGAGGTCCTGGGTTCGATCCCCACAAGCGTCATCGTGTTGTGTCCTTGAGCAAGACACATTAACTCCATACATTACTGGTTAAACCCAGGAAGCGTTGGCTCCGTCCCGACAAGACTGAAAATTTGTTGACTGGGACGTTAAGCCTCAACTCAAACAAAGAAACGTATGCCGGTATGGGTTGTATCAGTTAAAAGCACACCCATGCATATCGTATATTTGATCTGTGTCCTTATATTAAAAGGGTCAAAAAATGATAAATTTTAGCAGCTTCATAGTTGTTTCACAATTTTAATAATTTACAAAAGTTCTGAATGTTAATTTAACTGTAAAAATTCTAATATCATCAATACCTCAACAGACGAGGTTGGCCTGGAGCAGATTTCTAGACAAAATTCTTCTTCACAGTGTGAATCCGTCCCACAAGGGGCTTAACATTCATGCAAACAATTTATGTAGGAATGGACATTTTAAGACAGTCAATGCATCTTTGATATACACCAAACACGTTATTATGTTTATAGTTGTCTGCTCTGTTGAAATCCAGATGCTATTATGGATTTCGTAATATCGTCAATTACGTATCGACTCGGTAAACTTCAGCATGCTTTGCATCTACTGATTCACAGCTGCTTTCAGTTATTATAACGTTGTCCATTAATATTGATGCTTTTTCACATTTAATGTATGACCTGTAGGATATAATATTCATTTTATGCATTGCTCTAGGTCGTAAACCTTCTTCACGTGCCTAATTTACAGCAGGATTTAGACCTTGCTTTTTCATAAATGAGCCACTGCATGAGAAAAGCAACACTTTTGCATATGCGAAAACAAAGCCGCAGATCAGCTGTGCAGTAACTGCACAGCTGATCAGCGCCTTTGTTTTCGCTGCACGAATAGTACAGTCCTTTTTCTTCTTAACTCCAAACATTTCAAGCTTCTAGCCTGCTTCTGTGACTGCACAACTTGGTTTGTGTAGCACCTGGTCCGAACCCAAATTGTTTGTTTTCTCACGTCGCGGCTGAAATAATAATTTAGAGCACTTTCTAATGGCCAAGACAAAGTACTACTGAATTAAACATTTCAGCCGCGATGATGTAATGGGTAGCGTATTCGCTTAGCAATCAAGAGGTTGCGAGTTCGAAACCTGGCTGGCACATATGCCTGTCAGGTTGGTGACAAATGTTCACCCTGACGTAAAAAAGGCAAACCGCCCATAGGGTGTAACATTTAAAGTTACCCGTACAGAAACTTATTTCAAAACATGTATAATTTTGAGAATGAATACAAGTCAGTCGCTCGTAATGAAGATGAGGAAATTCATGAATGGATCGTATATACAGTATGGATTGAAGGTGTTCTTGGAGATAGAAGTGGGCATGTCTTGACGTTGTCGAACAAGTTTCAGAAAAGGGTGTCGTTTCAAAATCAACAATATAATCACCTTGTTTTCGTTGTCTATGTAAAGAACGAAAATAAAAGTAACATTTTCTAGACATCTAGAAAAAATATATACTATGTATGTATTGCCATTTATGTCCGAATACCAAAAATAAACGTCATTACTGATCCATTAGAATGGTAGTCTACGTGACAAACGATTATAACAGTCCAACTCCCAGTTTGATAATAAACAACCCATTTTATCTAAGAGGGAAAAATAAACAAGACTTAGCAAAGATTTTATTGCATGAACGTATCGTCCAGTCCAGTCGTCGAGCGCCTGAGTGATCCTTAAGTGTTTACATGCCTACCCGCGAGTGGACGGTGTTATAAATGCAAGACGTAAATCTATAATAGTTCAATTAAAGCATGAATCATTCAAATATTTTTCGTTGACTTCCTGGGTGTCATAACGTCGTTACAAGTCTTCAAACATACATAATTCTCATTTTAAAATAAAATGATCAAAGAAAATGCGACTTGAACGTATTTTTTATTCTGTGATTGTCTAAAATGCATTCTGACAGGTGTGTGCCGTGCGAGATAAAAACTTGCTTGCATTGATCATTTGTGGGCAAATTTTCAAAATAACCGCTGTTTTTGTCGAAATTCAAATGTTAAAAGAAATGTTTCATTGACTTCGTTAGAACATATCATGTTTCAAAGGACCAGTCTCCATAAGGGGGTTTTGGTGGTACCTGAATATTTGAATAATATTTTGGTAGCATATAGCCACATAAAGGGGGCATGCACTGGTGGAAAGTTTGAGTTGAACGGGCTTTTGGTTTGGTAGTTATGGGAAATTAAAGTGGGTGGTGTAATTCCATACCTGTTTTACCTGAAGGAGAAAATCATCAATTTTCATTATTTTTATAAAGTGTGGGCAAAACGTTTTATCATACAATGAAAGGGCATTGGTCACATAGTAGATTGGTATGAGGATTAATTATGTGCCCCTAAAAAGTACCGAAAAATATTACATTGATACCAGGTCTTGAATTTTGAGTATTTTTATCGACCAACTTTGCCAAAAACATGAACACGTCTCTACAAAGCTATATAATCCAACCATATTTCAAGGAAATATTGTACAATGCTTGGGTATTGCAGAATTATAGGGATGTTTCTGCAGATCAGATAATCAATGAGTTATGTGCCCTTGAATGCCAGAATCTGACATAAAAATGTAAAAATGTGTAAGTTTTTGGTTAAAGTTTCACTAGTTGTGTATATCTCATGAATCAACCAACACAAGCCATTAATATTTGAGCTATAGGTACCCTATAGAGTTTGCTTTCTTTCCATGACTGCGGACTCCAGGGTCCATGCCCGGGGATATGGCTAAAGGTCAAAATCTAAGTCACCTTTAAAATGTGTTATTTTCAATGTTAATGTTTCTTGTCTAACTCCATATCTTAAAACAAATCATAGGAATGTGCTCTTATTTGGATCATATATGTATGCCCTGTAGGGTTTGCTTTCATTGCATGGCACCATATCCTAGGTACCATCTCCAGGGTTGGGGCTACAGGTCAAAATCTAGGACCGTGACGAACAATTTTTATAAGTCTATAACATGACATCTACAGTCTAGACAAAAATAATTCATATGTAGACCATAGATACCTTGTAAAGTTCGGACTCGAGAGTCCATGTGTGGGGATGGGGCTAGAGGTCAAAATCCAGACATTCTCAAAAATGTATTTTTTATACTTTTCCAAACAGATAGGTCTTACTATCCTTGGTTTGATGCTTATTTATATAGAACTTGGCCTGTAGAATTTGATGAAAGACCCATAGTCAGATCTATATGCTCATGTTCATTCAGCTGATCGAGGGAAGACTGGCATATTTCAGATGAATCCATTGTCAAATGGCGCGTCGTTTGTCCGACTTATTGCCTGTGACTTTTTGTTGCAGCCTATTGGGTGACTATGTTTGACGAAAGTGGATGGAATAACATGCATACTCTTGAGTAATGTAATTAGGCAACGATCAGGAAAAGGCGCAATCAGAAAGAGAATCCCTCTCTAAAAACAGAGGTGGGGAAAAATTAGCAATCAGGCCCTTATACATGTACCATGCAAACATATCGTAAACCGAATTAGGCTATTTTCCCAATAGGTGGCCACTCAGTTACCTAACCTTAACTTAAAATATGAAAACAACAGCACAAACAGTTTTAACACCAAGACATAAGACAATAAGAACCAACACAGAAGTATCGCATTGGAACGGTCAGTAATATATAAAATTCCTGGCGGGCTTAAATGGATGTTACAGGTATCTAACCTCAACCTCAGCTTCTCCAGTGGTTCACAACATTAAGAACCTGCTCTATGTGTTTGGCTAATATAGATAATCCTATTCCTAACTCAGCATTTCAAGCAGAATAAACATTTAACTCTCATATCAATGAACTAGAAAAAAGTATTTTTAGAGGCACAAATTGCCTTGAGAGGCATGTATAACCCCGGCTCGAGGCCCTTCCCTCCCTCCCCTCGCCCACCCAATCCCTGATCTCTTCCAGACATGTTCACCCCTGACACACTGAAACTCAATTCCCAAATCAAAGAGAGAACCCTAAACAAGTACATTTTAGAAATGTATATTTGCAATTAGCACTTTGCCTACAACCATGGGGGAGTGTGGTAGAATGGCAGATCCATTTTAGAGCAATATACAGAGATATCTTGTAGACTCATTCTAGGACTTGAGGGTCAGGTCCTTGGTCCTTGATGGAAAAGGAAAATAGAATGCCATTCTTCGATGATAATAATAATAATAATAATAATAATATAAGATGCCCTAGATCTTGACCTCTAGCCCTACACTAGGCATGGATCCTAGAGTCTGATTTCATAGTAACAAAGCAAACATAATGGAGTACGTATGGTCCAAGTATGAATGATTTCTGAAAGTGGTTTTAAAGAAAAGTAAAGAAAAATACAATTTTTAAGAAGTTCTAGATTTTGACCTCTAGCCCCATCCTCACACATGGACCCTGGAGTCCGAATTTTACAGGGTATCTATAGTTTAAGTACTATTTGTCTTTTACTAGACTGTGGATGATGTGATATAGACTTACAGAAAATTGTTCATGATACTTACACTGTATATATTATAAAGGTATCCTAGATTTTGACCTGTAGCCCCACCCCTGGAGATGGTACCTAGGATATGGTACCATGAAATAAAATATGATATAAATAAGAACACATTCCTATGATTGTTTTTAAGATATGGAGTTAGAGAAGAAACATTAACATTGTAAACAACACATTTTAAAGGTGACCTAGATTTTGACCTTTAGCCCTATCCCTGGGCATGGACCCTGGGGTCCGAACTCATGGAAGGAAAGCAAACCCTTTACAGTACCTATCATGGGCCTAATATGAATGGTTTGTGATGGTTGATTCATGAGATATACACAACTAGTGAAACTTTAACCAAAAACTTACACATTTTTACATTTTCATGTCAGATTCTGGCATTCAAGGGCACATAACTCATTATTAACTAAGCTACACAAAAATCCCCAAAATTCTGCAATACCCAAGCATTGTACAATATTTCCTTGAAATATGGTTGGATTATGTAGCTTTGTAGAGACGTGTTCATGTTTTTGGCAAAGTTGGTCGATAAAAAATACTCAAAATTCAAGACCTAGTATCAATGTAATATTTTTCGGTACTTTTTAGGGGCACATAATTAATTCTCATACCAATCTACTATGTGACCAATGCCCTTTCATTGTATGATAAAACGTTTTGCCCACACTTTATAAAAATAATGAAAATTGATGATTTTCTCCTTCAGGTAAAACAGGTATGGAATTACCCCACCCACTTTAATTTCCCATAACTACCAAACCAAAAGCCCGTTCAACTCAAACTTTCCACCAGTGCATGCCCCCTTTACGCGGCTATATCCTACCAAAATATCATTCAAATATTCAGGTACCACCAAAACCCCCTTATGGAGACTGGTCCTTAGTCGTTTTTATCGGTAGCTTCATGACATTTTCTATTAACAAAAACCAAATGAGACTCTCAGTCTTGCTCCTTGTGGAAAATCGTTAAATTTTGGTCGAACTCGGGGTGTTTTACACCGTTCTGTATGGAAATCATACTGATTCCATATACTGATGTTCATCAAATTTTGAGCAAGCAATGTTCGTTTTGAAGGCTGCCTTGTACTATATCGTATGTAAGAGAAAGATGGCGAGTACTAATTGAGCATATCAGACTTAACATATCATACAGGTGTAGTCATGTGGATTTAACTCTACCTCGAATTACGGTTACCTCGAATTGCGACTACCTCGAATTGTGACTATTTCAAAACCCATGAACCCTGCATAAATTATGTACAAAGTGTGGTTCGGTGGAAACTGTTTATCACCAAATCAAGTTCACCAGTTAACAAAAAATAATAATCCTGACATAAAAAAAATGCGAAAGGTGCAGGCATACGGTAGTTAGGTAGACTTGTTTCTTTGACTACATTTATTTTGGCATACAAACTTGCATTTTACATCTTCATCCATTCATCCAGGGAAATGCCTTTTCGTTTGCGTGATCCAGTTGGCTTTTGTCTATCATAAATGAGGAACTATTTGTTTGTCGGTCCCACTGCGATTTATATCAAAACCTATATGCTCATCCTCAAAGCTCAGACATTGTATTGTATCGATTGCGCAAACATTTTCGATTTGTCTGTAGACTAAAAACAAAGCTACATCATTAAAGATTAAAGCCGCTAAGTAATGTTTTCACTGAACTACAATACCAGTAAGAGAAAGGGTTGTCAAGTCCACTTAATATACTTTAACATCAAATCTGCTCCAGGAAATAGACTGTCAATTGCAATAGGCAAAGGAAAAAAAAGAGATAAATTTTCGTTCAAAAAAGTGTTCAATATGAATCTGACTGTTACTTAATTTTTTTCGATGAATCAAAAGTTTTTGGTTCACAAATTGCAACAATATAATAGTGAATTTTGTAATTTTGGAAACGGTGGTTCACGTTTATCAAGTCAAAATGTTCCGCGTAATATGCAGATACCTGGTTACAAACCCTGATATTAAAAAAGAAAGAAAGAAGAAGAAAAAAAAAGATTAGTATAAAATATATAGTTTCATAAAAAGGTAAAAGTAGACGATGGTCGGTAAATGCCGCAATCAGACAGATATTCATACTCCAAAAAAAACGAAATTTGCAATCAGGTACTTATACTATGAGAACATATCGTAAGCCAAGTGAGCAGCTATTTCCCAACAGGTGGCCACTAAGTTACACTTATTTGTTATATGAAAACGTACAGCGCAAACACCGAAAAAATAACATCAAAACATAAACAATTGGAACCACAACAGAAGTATCGCCTTGGCTCGGTCAGTTATATAAAATTACTGAGAGTCTTGAATCAAGTTTACAAGTGCCTAACCTCATCCTCAGCTTCTGCAGTGGTTCGCAACATTTAGTTAGTTGTTCGGTCCTCGTGGTGAATAGAATCATCACTGACAGACAAAAAAAGCATATCGTGGGCAGATAAACAGCTACCATTTGTTGGTCGGTTATGTGTTGATTGGATGGGACTGTAAGTCTAATTACTGTCTGTAAGCGACCAGAGATGCTACCGCGCTCTATCAATAACGTCAATTAATTCTCTCTTTCTGTGACAGTTCTTAAAATTTGATCAATACCACTTTCCGAATATGGGTCGTTATTTTTGGGCAAACAATAAGGCATCGAGGGAAAACACGAAAACGTGTAAAAATAAGATCCATTCGAAAATTGGTAGAAAAGCATTTTACCCATCACGAAAACATGTCCGTGTAACGTATACCCCCTTGAATCCCACTTTTATATAGCAAAACTGGCGAATGCAGGGGTATACCTATTTTTCTTATTTTTGCCCAAAACATAGATTGTGGGTACTAGCCTGATCGAGGCGGTTCTAACAAGTACCCACAATCTACGTTTTGAGCAAAAATAAGAAGCAAAAAAAAAAAAAAAAAAAAAAAAAATCTACTGAAAATTTTAAATTTTTACAACTTAAAAAATCTCTGTATATTGCATGGGCAAGTTTTCGTAATGCAACTGAATACTACTATTCCTGAAGACGTTTTTATTTGGTAATTTTGTCTGGAATAAAGGCAGCGATCGATACAATAAGATGAAACAGTTACAAATTAAGACAATTACAGGGAGAAAAACAGCCTTTAGCCGAAAATAGCTCATAAACTTCAGCAATTACAGGATATGGCTAATGTCTGAGAAACAAAACCAGCAAAAAGAAGAAAATTAAAAGAACAGTTTTCGTGTAGATTCGAAGTAGGGGCTGAAACAGTCATTCATGTACCAGCAGCGGAAATACAGATATTGGATGGTTGCTGGATCTAGGTTTGGGATAGGTAAAAAAAAGACATACCATTCACTATGACATATAATATTACGAAAACTAAGTCTTACCTTTACGAAAACTTGCCTATGCTGTATACAGATTTTTCTTAAGTTGTAAAAATTGAAAATTGAAATTTGATTTTTTTTTCTTCTTATTTTTGCTCCAAAACATAGATAGTGAGTACCCACAATCTATGTTTTGGAGCAAAAAATAAGAAAAATAGGTACACCCCTGCATACCCCAGTTTTGCTATATAAAAATGGAGTTCAGAGGGATATACATTACACGGACATGTTTGCGTGATGAAAATACAATCTAGACCTTGGAAGGAGCTATCAGCTTGCTCTTCATGCGTGTTGTTATGTTTTTGTGATGTCATTTATTGTAAGTGGTTTCCCGTCTGGTGTAAGGCTTTGGATTTTGTTATCAATTTTTATTTTATACTTTACAGTGAAAACCAATGTATATCAAAACTTGATAAAATTGGTATTTTCATTGATATGAAATTTCTCTGATATAAAATCTCACTGATATCAAACGTCACTAGTGACTGATATCAGCCTATATCGTCACTGTAGATTTTTTAGCCCCCGCCCATTGGGGCCTGGAGAAATAGATGGGCTGCTTGTGCCTCCAGGCAAAGCTTGTTCACTGCTGACTGACTATCTGATTACTGGTTAACTGCTCAGGCCTGAGCTTGCCCAGGAAAAGTGGTTTCAAGTCAAACCATCTGCACCTATAAGCCTTTTTGGCTAGGTTGGATGGTTGTTTTATCTCAAGCACTTGTTGGATGTCATGACGTCCTCATTTTGGGTAAAAGTCCCATAAAGTGGAGGCAGCGTCCCGACATGACCTTGGCTGTTGACTGGGACGTAAAGCATCAACTCAAACAAACAAACAAACTGTAGATTTTGGATTACTTCTGACGTTTCCATTTACTTGACGTCATTGGAATGTGTCTCACTTCAGAAATTCAAACGCCTATAACTCCGTTATTTATGAACATAAAGTGTGGGTATTCATTTTCTTAGTTAGAACGTAAGAAACAATGTGGTACAAAAATTATTTGTGTTTTCAAAAATTTTTGCATTTTCACCGCTTGCCTTGTGAGTTGGAAAATGCCCGTGTATTGTATAAAATAAAAAGAAAAATTGCTTTTTTTCCGGTGAATACCAAATATACATAAACATTTTCTGCTTCTGATGTTTTCAACTCACTCGATGAAATATATTTGGTATTCACCTCAAAATAGCAAATATCCTCTATATATTATATGCTCCGCGCTCCGGATAGTCATAAATTAAATTTACTGCAATACCAACGTGGCATATTTTTGCAATTTTGCACAGTCAGTATTAAATTTTCAATTTGAAACGATGCCAGAGATTGAAATTTCCTCGGATAATTAAAAGACAACAAAATCTTTCTTCTGACGGGCACAGAACAGTGTGTGAAACAATATTAATTTTGAGAAGAGAAACGTCACGGCTTTACCGCAAGGAATCTTAATGTTTGTTGATCAAGAGAAATAAAAACGTTGCCAATTACGTAAGTCTGCTCTTAAAGATAATAATTTTAGTTGGTTGGAACCAGAGCTTCTTGTCTGTGGCTTCAACTTGTGTTTTCCTTTTGCTCCAGATTTTCAGTTTGTCTTTGCGGAAATTTCAACTGCAGCAGTTTATTATTTCAGTGAGTCCTCGTTTTGGATTCATCATGGTGGTTATCATGATTTATTTGTTTGCCCTTTATGATTCATTTAATAGTTAGAGATTCACCACGAGGACCGAACAACTAACTAAATGTTATGAACCACTGCAGAAGCTGAGGGTGAGGTTATGGCCCTGTAAAGCCGGTTTAAGCCCCCAGTAATTCCAGTGATCGTTCCAGTGCGATATTTCTGTTGTGGTTCTAATTGATATGTTTTTGTGTTGATTTTTGTGTTGTTTGCGCCATATGTACGTTTTCATATTTTAGCTAAGTTAGTGTAACTGAGCGGCAGCTTATTGGGAAATAGCTGCTCACTCGGCTTACAATATGTTCTCTTTGTATAAGTGCCTTATTGTCAATTTAGTTTTTTTTTACTCACCTCGGTTTTTTGAGAGGAATTTTTTTCTGATTGCGACATTTCCTGATCATTGCCTACTTTTACCTTTTCTGAAAGAATCCTACCTAAGAAGCTACAGCAAATAATCTAAAATGTCACTTTTTGTCTATATCATTATTTATACCTATATTATATCTTTAAAAATATTAAATATAGTTCCCGGGCGATCAGAGTAGACTTACACCACGTGTTTACCGTTATTCATATGAATGAAATGAATCGTAGTGTATTTGACCAATAGGAACAGGGATGTCAGTCATATTTATAAAGGTAAATCTGTGACGAAAGTCCACTACGATCGTCCGGGAACAATACCACATACATGCAAATAAATAAAAAAATTCAAATGAATATCACATGATATACCTTTTTACATACCAAGAAAATATTAAATATGTATATCTTGTGATCTTCCTTTGTGTTTCTTGGATGCACATTTTATATATTTGCATTCTATCAATTACGCAAACAAAATTGTATTCACTAATCATTATGTCCCATATTCTTAACAGTGCTCTATATTTTTAGATTTGAATCTTACCTTCGATTTTGCAAACTTTCCACAGACCCATCTGAGCTTTAATCGTTGTTCTTCTTGTGAAATTAACTTCCAGAAACTCGGTTGTTTCCGTTGTGTAGAGCCACGCATCAGTGGCAACAGAAAGCGCCAACGTTGCTATGGCAACCGCTCCTACGACGACTGATACAATCATCCAAATACGAGTTGAAATCGCCATTTGAATGAAACATCACATTATCCATTTCTCACTATTTTGTAGGCTTTAAAGGGAATCCATCTGAAGTTTATTTTCTTTTATAATTTCTAGCATATGACTTCATACGTGTCCTTCCATACGTGTCCAGTATCCATTATTGACTAATATGCATCATTAGAAAAACATGCCCGTGAAATGTTTACCCCCTTATACCCCACTTTCATAAAGTAAAACTCGGGTATGCAGGAGTAAACCTATTTTGTTATTTTTGCTCCAAAACATAGATTGTGGGTACCCACAATCTATGTTTTGAGCATAAATAAGAAAAAATTCTATTTTTTTTTTTCTACTGAAAATTTTCATTATTTACAGCAAAAATAAGAAAATGAAAAAAAATCTGAAAATTTTCAATTTTTTATACAGCTTCAGAAAATTCTATATATTGTATGGGCATGTTTTCGTATATGTGATGCAGCATGTTGCCCACGCGTACGTTTGTAAAATGAAAACATTCGAAGGGAAAATAGGTTTCTTTAATCTGCGTCATACTTAATTTTTGGTCTTCGTAATATTTGACCATCTAAAACGTGTACCTCGTATCCTATATGTTGTGTACTAGTGATGAATACCACGTACAACCATGTCTTAATAATTGACTCTGGGGGGTATCGATGGTAGGACAGTATTATAATTTTTACACTGATATAGACTGTCTCCAAGCGTTTTTCATTACGAAAACATGCCCATGCAATATACAGAGATTTTAAAAATTGTAAAAAATGAAAATTTGCATCAGGCGGTTCTAACGAGTACCCACAATCTATGTTTTGGAGCAAAAGTAAGAAAAATAGGTATACCCCTGCTTACCCCAGTTTTGCTATATAAAAGTGGGGTTCGAGGGGGTAAACATTTCACGGACATGTTTTCCTGATGTGGACCAGTATTACAATATATAGCAGATGAGAAATCTAATATCTATACCCAGCAGGCACATGACGTCAGAATGACGTCAGATCAACGTCGATGCGACGTCATAGTCAGATCGACGTCGATGCGACGTCATGACGTCGCATCGACGTTGATCTGACGTCATTCTGACGTCATGTGCCCGCTGGGCTAATAAATTCCTTGACGCTGATGCTATGTTTCCTTTTTCAAACACAATTTTCCTTCTATACAGACCAGCGAATTCCTTTCAATACCTTCATCTTCATTTCATTGAAGCCTCCAATCCTGAATGTAATGGACCGCTTTAAGCAATATTTTCCAGGCTTTCACCGATCAAATATCTTCCTTCATATTATATGTGTGTTAGTTTGTTCCGAACAGATAATAAAATCCTTTGTATTCAATGGAATGAATATGTCATATTTATCAAAGCTCGGCCATTTCATATCAATAAATAAGTAACGAAACTTTGGTGAAACATCGCGTGAATATATTCCAGCAACAAAACAATGACAATTCTTAAGCGCTCTCCGGCCCTTAGGCTACCTAAAATGTGGTGGGCACAGCTTATTGATTACATGTACATCCACGAAATAACAGTGTATGCTATATGATTGCAAGATTTAAATCCATTCACTTTTGCTCTTCACCCTATACAATTTATGATTCCAACAAAATGCCTTAATACAATAGCAATAATGGTAAAACCCCACACAGGCCACACACTATTTGGAAAAAACCTTCCAATATTGCTCACAAGACACGCAAAACAACAATCTATAGAGCCTGTTATTATACCAGGGCTTTGCTCTCTGAAAATCCAATTTCCTTCAATAACCAGCATGGAAGCCTTATTTAGGAAATAAACAACGTTAAATTATTTAAGAAGTTTCTTTGATGAAAGTCCTGGTGGTTTGTATTTTAGGAGGCATTTGAATTGGGTGTTCATGGAGTAGCACATTCAAACAAGCCAGCCCACACAAGGTGCCGAGTAAAAATTATTGCGAGCAAAATGACATTGCAAGATATAAAAAGCCTACTATAAAAGGCCTATAGTGCAGATTATATTTTCCTTTTGGTCGTTTGATATCAGCGAGGGTATTCTGAGAAATCAGAAAGTTATTTTTGGTGTAGATTCATTTTCTAACCAACGTTTAACATTACGAAAACTTGTCCATGCAGAATACAGAGATTTTTAAAGTTATAAAAAATGAAAAAATTCGGTGGAAAAATTTTGATATTTTTCTTATTTTTGCTCAAAACATAGATTTTGGGTACACGTTAGAACCGCCTCGCCGAGGCGGTTCTAACGAGTACCCACAATCTATGTTTTGGAGCAAAAATAAGAAAAATAGGTATACCCCTGCATACCCCAGTTTTACTGTATAAAAGTGGGGTTGAAGGGGGTATACATTATACGGACATGTTTTCCTGATGATATATTTGGTCCCATTTGGATTTACTAGTCTTTGTATCGACTACCCTGTTAAAAGATGCAAAATTACAGTACTTCTCTTTGTCACGTTGCCAAATCTTTAAAGTCACTGAAGAGGCTTCAGTAGCCGAAACCGCGGTATGGCCCATCCCCCTTCTCTTTAATACGTTCACTGCTATCAGAATCTCAGTTTTATTTTTCTGAATGATTTTATTAACAAGACTAGATTTAAAAGGAAGAAAGGGTTACAAGGAACTTGATTACGTTTACTGCATTTGTTTGTGAATATAGAAAGGCGGCCCCCGTGGCAGAGTGGTTAAGAGCGCTGATATTTCACCAACTTGCATCTCTTCGCTGTGTCTGGTGTGGGTTTGAGCTTGTGAGACAAGCCAAGTTCTGCTTGCGGGTGTTTCAGGTGGTTTCTCTTGAGGATATCACCTACTGATTGAGCCAGTAGTATCTACTTGCAACATCCTTGCCGAGTACGTCGTTGCTGGGTACGGTTTAATATCATTCCCCAGCACGGTAAAAGCTATTTTAAGCTAATTATAAATAGAATCATTAAAAAGCTATTTATAAATAAAATCGTTTAGATATATTGACAGTGTAACTTACATAATGAGTACCTTTGATGGTCCAATTTTACATGTATATAGATTTTTTATTTTTGTTTTCATTTAATTACGTTCAAGTTTAAAATTCATTGTCAAGAAGATTAAATATTATTGTATTCTGCAGACTCTTAAACCCACTTGTATAAAGTAAAACTTAAAATTGAAGGGTATATATATTTTATTTTATTTTTTTTGGCCGACAGAGATAGTCTAGCAGATATGCATTTTTATACAGTAGTGACAGTGAGTTTGGCGTTTTTGTGGATTAACGCCCCAGTCAACGATGTTTCAGTCACTGTCATGTCTAGCAAGAGCTCAAGTTTTTAACAGTGTTAGAGATTCAACGTGTTTTGTGATAGGCCTCATACCTGCTATCCATTTGGGTTCTCACCCAAAGACCTTTTCGTTCTGAGTCCGATCATCGACCGATAGGCGACCGCGCTACCCTGAACGAACAATTTAAATAAAATGTTTTTCCAACATGCAAAATAATGATTAAAGATTTGGGTGCCCATTAAGTGTTTTGTTTGTTTGTCTGTTTGTTTGTTTGTTTGATTGTTTGTATCAAGGGTTAACGAGGGAGTCAACAAATTTTCAATCATGTCGGCAAAGCGGCAATGTTCCATGGGTATAAGACAGTTATGGGCCAATGTGTCTTGCTCAATGACACAACACGGCAGCCCACAACACAGGCCCTCTCGATTTGGAGTTAGTTGGTCTACCGCTAGGCCGTGCTTGGGATTGCCGTTTATCCTGAGTGACGTGGAGTCTAATTCTAAAGCCATGTTCATGTGCAACATTTGAACTCGGGTGTATTTTTGCACACTGGATGTAAACCCCGGGTGTATGGTATGCCATGAAAACTACACCCTGCAAAACTACACTCTGGTGCAAATTTTCTCCTACTTTCCAGGTGGAGCAAATTGAATTGCAGCCGGGTGTATTTTTGCACCCGTGTGTATTGTGTGTATATGAACGCAAAACTCTTAATCGTTACACATTTTTGTTTGTTTGAATTGATACTTTACGTCCCAGACAATAGCTTAGGTCATATCTGGAGATTGTATCCACTTTATGGGCCTTTCACTCAAAGTTAGGATGTCATGACATCCAAAAATGCTAAAGATATAACCACACAGCTAAGCCAATAAGGCTTATAGGTATGACCAGTTTGACTTGAAACCATTTTTCTTGGGCAGGCTCAAGCCGCAGCGGTTTACCAGTAGTCAGATTACCAGTCAGTAGCGAACATGCTTTGCCTGAGGCACAAACAGCCCATCTACATCAAATGACCTCTGCTAATAAGGAGCATTTTAGTCAAAATTTAATGTCAAAACCAGGCGAATATGAACATGATCTCGCTGCATATGGCCGCTACACAAGCGGATGAAAAATTACACCCGGTTGCAAATATAGCATATGAACACGGCTTTAGATTGTAATTTAGTACTGCAGATCTATTGAACAGCGAAAGACAACGTGTTTGTCCTAAACACCGCGATTTTCATTGTTGGCATATAGTATGCCATATAGGCTATCTGAAGAGCCTAAAGTAGCCTAAACACCCATTTTCACTGCTCTTAAAGGATCTAAGTTTTATATTTACATTCTACAATGGAGAACTATCAGTGGTTTAAGGGTGATGTCGTAACAATGTCCCCAGTAGACATATACAGTGTCATTCTCTTCAGCATCGTCCCCAGTAGGGATCTACAACACCATTCCCTACCATTCCGTCCCCAGTAGAGATATATCCCCCATTCCCTAACACAACGTCCCCAGTAGAGATCTACAGCGACATACCCTACCACACCGTCCCCAGTAAGGATCCACAGCGCCATAACCTACCACACCATCCCCAGTAGAGATCCACAGCACCATATTCTACTGGACCGTCCCCAGTAGAGATCTACATTACGGTATTCTACCACACCGTCTCCAGTAGAGATATACAGCGCCATACCCTACCACACCGTCTCCAGTAGAGATCTAAAGCGACATACCCTACCACACCATCCCCAGTAGAGATCTACAGCACCATATTCTACTGGACCGTCCCCAGTAGAGATCTACAGTACGGTATTCTACCACACCGTCTCCAGTAGAGATATACAACGCCATATCCTACCACACCGTCCCCAGTAGAGATATAATGTGTCAGTCTCTTCAGCATCGTCCCCAGTAGGGATCAACAACACCACACCCTACCATTCCGTCCCCAGTAGAGATCTATCGCCCCATTTCCTACTACAACGTCCCCAGTAGAGATCTAAAGCGACATACCCTACCACACCGTCCTCAGTAGAGATCTAAAGCACCATATTCTACTGGACCGTCCCCAGTTGATATCTACAGTCGGGTATTCCACCACACCGTCCCCAGTAAAGATATACAGCGCCATATCCTACCACTCCGTCCCCAGTAGAGATATGCAGTGTCATTCTCTTCAGCATCGTCCCCAGTAGGGATCTACAACACCATACCCCACCAGTGCGTCCCCAGTAGAGATATTTTCCCCGTTCCCTACCACAACGTCCCCAGTAGAGATCTACATTGGGGTAGTCTACCACACCGTCTCTAGTAGACATACAGCGCCAAACCCTACCACAGCGTCCCCAGTAGGGATTAACAGTGGCATTCTCTTCATCACCGTCCCCAGTAGGGATCAACAACACCATACCCTTCCATTCCGTCCCCAGTAGAGATCTATCGCCCCATTTCCTACCACAACGTCCCCAGTAGAGATCTACAGTGACATACCCTACCAAACCGTCCCCAGTAGAGATCTACAGCATCATATTCTACTGGACCGTCCCCAGTAGAGATCTACAATGCGGGGGTACTGTACCACACCGTCTCCAGTAGAGATATACAGCGCCATACCCTACCACTCCGTCCCCAGTAGAGATATACAGTGTCATTCTTTTCAGCATCGTCCCCTGTAGGGATCTACAACACCATACCCCACCATTGCGTCCTCAGTAGAGATCTATTGCCCCATTCCCTAGCACAACGTCCCCAGTAGAGATTTACATTGCGGTAGTCTACCACACCGTCTCCAGTAGAAACATACAGCGCCATACCCTACCACACCGTCCCCAGTAGAGATTAACAGTGTCATTCTCTTCATCATCGTCCCCAGTAGGGATCAACAACACCATATCCTTCAATTCCGTCCCGAGTAGAGATCTATCGCCCCATTTCCTACCACAACGTCCCCAGGAGAGATCTACAGCACCATATTCTACTGGACCGTCCCCAGTAGAGATCTACAATGCGGTAGTGTACCACACCGTCTCCAGTAGAGATATACAGCGCCATACCCTACCACTCCGTCTCCAGTAGAGATATACAGTGTTATTCTGTTCAGCATCGTCCCCAGTAGGGATCTACAACACCATACCCTACCATTCTGTCCCCAGTAGAGATCTATCGCCACATTCCTTACCACAACGTCCCCAGTAGAGATCTACAGCGACATACCCTACCACACCGTCCCCAGTAAGGATCCACAGCGCCATAACCTTCCACAACATCCCCAGTAAAGATCCACAGCGCAATAACCTACCACACCGTCCCCAGTAGAGATCTACAGCACCATATTCTACTGGCCCGTCCCCAGTAGAGATCTACAATACGGTTTACTACCACACCATCTCCAGTAGAGATATACAACGCCATATCCTACCACACCGTCCCCAATAGAGATATACTGTGTCATTCTCTTCAGCATCGTCCCCAGAAGGGATCAACAAGAACATACCCTACCATTCCGTCCCCAGTAGAGATCTATCGCCCCATTTCCTACCACAACGTCCCCAGTAGAGATCTAAAGCGACATACTCTACCACACCGTCCCCAGTTGAGATCTACAGCACCATATTCTACTGGACCGTTCCCAGTAGAGATCTACAGTACGGTATTCTACCACACCGTCTCCAGTAGAGATATACAGTACCATATCCTACCACACCGTCCCCAGTAGAGATATGCAGTGTCATTCTCTTCAGCATCGTCCCCAGTAGGGATCTACAACACCATACCCCACCATTGCGTCCTCAGTAGAGATCTATTGCCCCATTCCCTACCACAACGTCCCCAGTAGAGATCTACATTGCGGTAGTCTACCACACCGTCTCAAGTAGAGACATACTGCGCCATAACCTACCACACCGTCCCCAGTAGAGATTGACAGTGTCATTCTCTTCATCATCGTCCCCAGTAGGGATCAACAACACCATACCCTTCAATTCCGTCCCCAGTAGAGATCTATTGCCCCATGTCCTACCACAACGTCTCCAGGAGAGATCTACAGCGACATACCCTACCACACAGTCCCCAGTAGAGATATACAGCACCATATTCTACTGGACCGTCCCCAGTAGAGATCTACAGCACCGTATTTTACTGGACCGTCCCCAGTAGAGACCTACAGTACGGTTTACTACCAGTAGAGATATACAACGCCATATCCTACCACACCGTTCCCAGTAGAGATATACTGTGTCATTCTCTTCAGCATCGTCCCCAGTAGGGATCAACAACACTATACCCTACCACAACGTCCCCAGTAGAGATCTATCGCCCCATTTCCTACCACAACGTCCCTAGATCTAAGGCGACATACCCTACAACACCGTCCCCAGTATAATCTACAGCACCATATTCTACTGGACCGTCCCAAGTAGAGATCTACAGTACGGTATTCTACCACACCGTCTCCAGTAGAGATATACAGCGTCATATCCTACCACACCGTCCCCAGTAAAGATATGCAGTGTCCATCGGGGTCCAACTGATGTTTTCCTTTTGCTCCGGAGCTAGTAAGTTATTCGGCGCCCAGGGATCTCCATCGTCGGGCAACTTACTTAATCTGTGAGTCCTGGTTTTTGATTCAACAGGATGTTTATCATGATTTATTTATTTGTTCTCGATGATTCATTGACTAGTTAGAGATTCACCACGAGGACCGAAGAACTAACTAAATGTTATGAACCACTGCAGTAGCTGAGGGTGAGGTTATGGCCATGTAAAATCGGATTTAAACCCGCCAGTAACTTTGTGTTACTGATCGTTCCAAGTCGATACTTCTGTGGTGGTTCTTTTTGTTTTGTGTCTTGGTGTTTGAAATATTTTTGTGCTGTTGGCGCCTTATGTATGTTTTCATATTTTTAGTTAAGTTAAGGTAACTGAGTGGCCACCTATTGGGAAAATGGCTGCTCATTCGGCTTATGAAATGTTTTCATGGTATAAGTACCTGATTGTTAGTTTGGTTTTTTCCCACCCTGGTTTTTGGAGTGGGAATCTTTTTCTGATTGCGCCTTTTCCTGCTCTTTGCCTACTTGTACCTTTTCATTCTCTTCAGCATCGTCCCCAGTAGGGATCTACAACACCATACCCCACAATTGCGTCCCCAGTAGAGATCTATTGCCCCATTCCCTGCCACAACGTCCCCAGTAGAGATCTACATTGCGGTAGTCTACCACACCGTCTCCAGTAGAGATATACAGCGCCATACCCTACCACACCGTCCCCAGTAGAGATTAACAGTGTCATTCTCTTCATATCGTCCCCAGTAGGGATCAACAACACCATACCCTTCCATTCCGTCCACAGTAGAGATCTATCGCCCCATTTCCTACCACACCGTCCCCAGGAGAGATCTACAGTGACATGCCCTTCCACACCGTCCCCAGTAGAGATATACAGCACCATATTCTACTGGACCGTCCCCAGTAGAGATCTACAATGCAGTAGTGTACCACACCGTCTCCAGTAGAGATATACAGCGCCATACCCTACCACTCCGTCCCCAGAAAGATAATACAGTGTCATTCTCTTCAGCATCGTCCCCAGTAGGAATCTACAACACCATACCCTACCATTTCGTCCCAAGTAGAGATCTTTCGCCCCATTCCCTACCACAACGTCCCCAGTAGAGATCTACAGCGACATACCCTACCACACCGTCCCCAGTAAAGATCAACAGCGCCATAACCTACCGCACCGTCCCAAGTAGATATCTACGGCACCATATTTTACAGGACCGTCCCCAGTAGAGATCTACAGTGCGGTTTCTACTACACCGTATCCAGTAGAGATATACAACGCCATATCCTTCAACACCGCTCCAGTAGAGATATACTGTGTAATTCTCTTCAGCATCGTCCCCAGTAGGGATCAACAACACCATGCCCTACCATTCCATCCCCAGTAGAGATCTATCGCCCAATTTCCTACCACAACGTCCCCAGTAGAGATCTAAAGCGACATACCCTACCATTCCGTTCCCAGTAGAGATCAACAGCACCATATTCTATTGGACCGTCCACAGTAGAGATCTACAGTTCGGTATTCTACCACACCGTCTCCAGTAGAGATATACAGCGCCAAACCCTACCACAGCGTCCCCAGTAGAGATATGCAGTGTCATTCCCTTCAGCATCGTCTCCAGTAGGGTTCTACAACACCATACCCCACCACTGCGTCCGCAGTAGAGATCTATTGCCCCATTCCCAACCACAACGTCCCCAGTTGAGATCTGCATTGCGGTAGTCTACCACACCGTCTCCAGTCATACATACAGCGCCATAACCTACCATTCCGTCCTCAGTAGAGATATACAGTGTCATTCTCTTCAGCATCGTCCCCTGTAGAGATCCACAACACCATACCCTACCATTCCGTCCCCTGTAGAGATTTCGCCCTATTCTCTACCACAACGCCCCCAGTAGAGATATACAGCGACATACCCTACCACACCGTCCCCAGTAGAGATATACAAAGCCATAACCTACCACACCGTCTCCAGTAGAGATCTACAGCACCATATTCTACTGGACCTTCCTCAGTAGAGATCTACAGTGCGGTAGTCTATCACACCCTCCCCAGTAGAGTTATACAGCGCCATACGCTACCACTCCGTCCCTTGTAGAGATGTACTGTGTCATTCTCTCCGTCATCGTCCCAAGTAGGGATCTACAGCTACATACCCTACCACACCGTCCCCAGTAAAGATTTACAGCGCCATACCGTACCACACCGTCCCCAGAAGAGATCTACATAATCTACCACACCGTCCCTAGTAAATATCTATCGACCCATTCCCTATCACAACGTCCCCAGTAGAGATCTACAGCGACATACCCTACCACACCGTCCCAAGTACAAATCTATCGCCCCATTCCCTACCACAACGTCCCAAGTAGAGATCTACAGCAACATACCCTATCACACAGTCCTAAGTGGACATTTAAAGCGATCTACTCTACCAATACGAGCCCAGTAGAGATCTTCAGCGACATACCCTACCACACCGTCCTCAGTAGAGATGTACAACACTATACTCTACTGGATACTCTACTCTATACCCAGTAGAATTCTACAGTGCGGTAGTCTACCGCACCGTCTCCAGTAGAGATATACAGCGCCATACACTACCACTCCGTCCCCAGTAGGGATATACAGTGTCATTCTCTTCAGCATCGTCCCCCAGTAGGAATCTACAACACCATACCCCACCATTCCCTCTCCAGTAGAGATCTATCGCCCCTGTCCCTACCACAACGTCCCCAGTAGAGATCTACAGCACCTTAATCCACCACACCGTCCCCAGTAGCGATAAATGGACCCATTTCTACCATAACGTCCCCAGTAGAGATCTGCAGCGACATACCCTACCACACCGACCCCAGTAAAGATCTACAGCGCCATAACCTACCACAGCGTACCAAGTAGTGATTTACAGCACCATAATCTACCACACCGTCCCCAGTAGAGATATATCGACCCATACCCTACCACAACGTCCAAAGAAGAGATCTACAGAGACATACCCTACCACACCGTCCCCAGTAAAAAATAATATCGTTCAATTCCCTACCACAACGTCCCCAGTGAAGATCAACAGCTACATTCCCTATCTCACCGTCCCAAGTAAACATCTTAAGCGAACTACTCCACCAATACGTCCCCAGTAGAGATATACAGCGATATACCCTACCACACCGTCCCCAGTAGAGATTTACAGCACCATACTCTACTGGGGCGTCCCCAGTAGAGATCTACTGTACAGTGCAGTAGTCTACCACACTGTCTCCAGTAGAGATATATAGCGCCATACCCTACCACTCCGTCCCAAGTAGAGATATACAGTGTCATTCTCTTTAGCATCGTCCCCAGTAGGGATCTACAACACCATACCCTATCATTCCGTCTCAAGTAAAGATCTACAGCACATTAATCTACCACACCGTCCCCAGTAGAGATATATCGACCCATTCCCTACCACAACTTCCCCAGTAGAGATCTACAGCTACATACCCTATCACACAGTCCCAAGTAGACATCTAAAACGAACTACTCTACCAATACGTCCCCAGTAGAGATCACCAGCGATATACCCTACCACACCGTCCCCAGTAGAGATCTACATAACCATTATCTACTGGACCATACCCAGTAGAGATCTACAATGCGGTAGTCTACCACACCGTCACCAGTAGAGATATACAGCGCCATACCCTACCACTCCGTCCCCAGTAGAGATATTCAGTGTCATTTTCTTCAGCATCATCCCCAGTAGGGATCTACAACAACATACCCGACCATTCCGTCCCCAGTAGAGATCAATCGCTCAATTCCGTGCCACAACGTCCCCAGTAGAGATCTACAGCGCCATACCCTATCACTCCGTCCACGGTAGAGATCCATCGACATTTTCCCTACCATAATGTCCTCGGTAGAGATCTACAGTGACATACCCTACCACACCGTCCCAGTAGAGATCTATCGCCCCATTTCCTACCTTAACGTCCCCAGTAGAGATCCACCTCTACATACCCTATCACACTGTCCCGAGTAGATATCTAAAGCGAACTACCCTACCAATACGTCTCCAGTAGAGATCTACTGCACCATATTCTACCGGACCGTCCCCAGTAGAGATCTACATAGCGGTATTCTACCACACCGTCTCCACTAGAGATATACAGTATCATTCTCTTCAGTATCCTTCACAGTAGGTATCTACAACACCATACACTACCATTCCGTCCCCAGTAGAGATATGTATTGCCCCATTCCCTACCACAACGTCCCCAGTAGAGATATACAGTGCGGTAGTCTCCCACACCGTCTCCAGTAGAGAAATAAAGAGTCATACAGCGCCATACCCTACCACCCCGTCCCTAGAAGAGATATACTGTGTCATTTTCTTTAGCATTGTCCCCAGTAGGGATTTACTACACCATATCCTACCGTTCCGTCCCCAGTAGAGATCCATCGCCCCATTTCCTACCACATCGTCCCCAGTAGAGATCTTCAGCGACATACCCTACCACACGGTCCCCAGTAGAGATCTACAACACCATAATCTACCACACCGTCTCCAGTAGAGATATTTCGCCCCAATCCCTATCACACCGTCCCCAGTAGAGATCTAAAGCGAACTACTTTACCAATGCGTTCACAGTAGAGATTTACAGCTACATACCCTAACACACCGTTCCCAGTAGAGATCTACAGCACCAAACTCTACTGGATCGTACCCAATAGAGATCTACGGTGAGTTAGTCTACCACACCGTCTTAAGTAGAGATATACAGCGCCATACCCTACCATTCTGTCCCCAGTAGAGATATACAGTGTCATTCTCTTTAGCATCGTCCCCAGTAGGGATCTAAACCACCATACCCTACTATTCCGTCCCCAGTAAAGATCTATCGCCCCATTCCCTACCACAACGTCCCCAGTAGAGATCTACAGCGACATATCCTACGATACCGTCCCCAGTAAAGATCTACAGCGCCACATCCTACCACGTCGTCCCCAGTAGAGATCTACAGCACCATAATCTACCACACCGTCCCCAGTAGAGATCTATCACCCCATTCCCTACCACAACGTCACCCGTAGAGATCTACAGCGACATACCCTACCACACCGTCCCCAGTAAAGATATATCGTCCAATTCCCTACCGTTACGTCCCCAGTGGAGATCTACAGCTACATATTTCAACGTTCCGAGTAGACATATAAAACAAAACTACACTACAAATACGTCCCCAGTAGAGATCTACAGCGACATACCCTTCCACTCCGTCTCCAGTAATCAGCATCGTCCCCAGTGGGGATATAAAACACAATACCCTACCATTCCGTCCCCAGTAGAGGTCTATCGCCCCATTCCCTACCACAACGTCCCCGGTAGAGATATACAGCGACATATCCTACCATACCGTCCCCAGTAAAGATCCACAGCGCCATATCCTACCACACCGTCCCCAGTAGAGATCTACAGCACCATAATCTACCATACCGTCCCCAGTAGAGACCTATCACCTCATTCCCTACCCAACGTCCCCAGTAGAGATCTACAGCACCTTACTCTACTGGACCGTCTCCAGTAGAGATATACAGTGTGGAAGTCTACCACACTGTCTCCATTAAAGATAAACAGCGCCATATTCTACCACTCCGTCCCCAGTAGAGATATACAGTGTCATTCTCTTCAGCATCTTCCCCAGTAGGGATCTACAACACCATACCCTACCATTCTGTCCCCAGTAGAGATCTGTCGCCCCATTCCCTACCCAAACGTCCCCTGTAGAGATCTACAGCGATATTCTTACCACACCGTCCCCAGTAGAGGTCTACAGCACCATAATCTACCACACCGTCCCCTCAGTCCGGCAGAAAACAAATTTGACCTGGAATTGTGTTATAAAGTTTTTTTTTCTTTACTGAATTATGTTCAGTTGGCATTGCCTTACACGAATCTGAGTGATGCCACTTTGGCATCATTGAGCAATTTTGTATTTTCAAGATGGCGTTTAAGATGGCGGCCAGAATATATAATAATATTTAACAGGGGTCTCTGATTGTTTTTATCTGGCAAAACTGTGGTTATTTCAGTACAAAATGATGAACAGGTATCAGTTTTGTATAAGTATTTACATTCTATCATAGTTTCTTTTCAAGACAGGATAAAAAAACACTGTATAGATGAAATAAGTCAAGGTTTTTCGTAATTTTGGTTTAACTTTTTTATTCACACAATAAGCACTTTAACTTTCAGAACCATTACTCAAGCTAGATTGCCTTATCAAGATGCAGTGATTATCGTATTCAAGATGTCATTCAAAAAGGCAGCCATGATTTCTTGCGCAAAACGAATTTAACTTAGAATTGAGGTTATGGAAACGTTGCGGTAGAGTATGGCACCGTAGATTCCTTTGGGGCGTTAAGGTAGAATATAACACTGAAGATCCCTATTTGGGACGTTGTGGTAGAGCATGACACTGTAGATACGTATTGGGGAAGTTGTGGCACTTTATAATCCTACTGGGGACGTTGCGGCAGAGTATGTCGCTGTAGATCCCAACTTGGTACGTTGTGGTAGAGTATGGAATAAAGATACATACTGGGGACCTTGCGGTAGATTATGGCGATGTTGATCTCTACTTGGTAGGTTGCGATAGAGTATGGCGCTTTATATCCCTACTGGTGACTTTGTAGCAGATTATGGCGCTGTAGACCTCCACTGGGTACATTGTTGCAGATTAAAGGTTTAATTTGGAAACAATATGGAAGAGTATGTCACTGAAAATCCACTACGGACCTCGTGGAAATAATTGAGCTGTTTATATCACTTGGTAGATTGTTGTAGAGAATAGTGTCGTATATCCCTACTGGGGACGTTTTGGTGGATTATGGCTGTGTAGATCCCTATCGGGGACATTGCAATATAGTATGGCACTGTTGATCCAAACTGCGGACGTTGCGGTAGAGTATGGCGCTGAAGATCACTACTGGGGATCTTGTGGAAGAGTATGTCACGCTAGATCATTACTGGATACGTTACGGTAGAGTATGTGGCTGTATATCCCTACTGAATCCGTTGTGATACATTATCGCGCTGTTCAGCTCTATATCCTTACTGGGTACGTTGTGGTAGAGTATAGCACTGTAGTTCCTTACTGGAGACGTTGCGATAGAGTATGGTACTGTAGATCACTACTGGGGACGTTCCGGTTCAGCATGTGGCTGTAGATTCCTACTGGGGACGTTATGGTAGAATATGGCGCTGTAGAGATCGCTTCTGCGGACGTTGGGATACAGTAAGGCGCTGTAGATATCTACTGGGGACGTTGCGGTAGAATATGTGGCTGTTTGTCTCTACTGGGGACGGGTGAGTAGAGTATGACGCTACAGAGATCGCTAGGCTACTGGGGACGTTGCGATAGAGTTTGGTGCTGTAGATATCTACTGGGGACGTTGCGGTAGAATATGTGACAGATTATCTCTACTGAGGACGTTGCGGTAGAGTATGGCACTGTAGATTCCTTCTTGGGACGTTGCGCTAGAGTATGGCGCTGTTTGTTTCTACTTGATGTAGAGTATGGCGCTGTAGATTCGTACTGGGGTCTTTGTGGTAGAGTATGGCACTGTTGATCCCTACTGGGGACGTTGCGGTAGGGTAGGGTAGTCGTTGCAGTATAGTAATGCAATCAAAGTTGCCAAGGCTGAAAAAATGAAAAATTAAAAAAAAAGAAAAAAAAGATCAGACTGGAACCCAGGCTAGGCTGAAAAAAATGAACAATTAAAAAAAAAAAAAGAAGAAAAAAAAAGGATCAGACTGGAACCCAGGCTACACTACTGGGGACATAGCTGCTTAGTATGTGGTTAGGGGCGTTGGGTAGATTTTGGCACTGTAGATCCATATTGGGGATGTTGTATTAGAATATGGCACTGTAGATCCCTATTGGACCATTGCGGTAGAGCCTGGCAGATCTGTTATCGATTACTTTCAAAGTTAATCACTAACGATTACAATTACTTTCAACGATTAACGATTACGATTAAAAGTATTTTTTCCTGGCTTTATTCGATTACAATATCAATTGATTTGCAAAAGTAATCGAATAATCAATCGATTAGTTTTGCTACTGTCTACTGTCTACGTTATGGTACAGTATGACACTGTAGAACCATACTTGGTCGTTGCTGTAGGGTATGGCTCTGTAGATCCCTAACAGAAGGTACAAGTAGGCAAAGATCAGGAAAAGGCGCAATCAGAAAAAGATTCCCACTCCAAAAACCGAGGTGGGAATCAGGAAAAGGCGCAATCAGAAAAAGATTCCCACTCCAAAAACCGAGGTGGGAACGTTTTGTAGAATTTGGCACTGCATGTACATCCCTACTGGGGACGTTGTGGTGGAATACGGCATTGTAGATCCCTATTGGGGACATTGCGATAGAGTATGGTGCTGTAGATACCTACTGGAGACGTTGTGGTACAGTATGGCGCTGTTGATCTCTACTGGGTACGTTGTGGTAGAGTATGGCTCTGTAGATATTAACTGGGGTCGATGTGGTAGAGTATGGCACTGTAGATCCCTACTGGGGAGGTTGCGGTAGAGAAAGGCGTTATAGATGCTGTAGACGTAGCAGTAGAGTATGGCGCTGTATATTCATAACAGGGAGTTTGCGATAGACTTTGGCATTGAATATCCACAAGGGGACGTTGTGCTAGAATATGGCACTGTTTATCACTATGGGGGACATTGCGGTAGAGAATTGTGCGGTATATCCCTACTGGGTACGTTGTGGTAGAGTTCGGCACTGTACATTCTTACTGAAGACGTTGCACTAGAGTATGGCGCTGTTGATATCTACTGGGGACGTTGCGCTACAGAATGGCACTGTAGATACCTAGTTGGGGCGTTGCGGTAGTGTTTATGTCTGTAGATTTCTACTGGGGACGTTGCAGTAGATAATAAAAATAAAACTGAGATCCTTTAAGAGCCCTGAGCATATTTTCCAGAAAGGTGATGGGCCATACCACGGTTTCGGCTATTCAAGCCTCGTCAGTGACCCTTTAGATTTGGCAACATGGAGCCAAAGAGAGTTACAGTAATTTTTCAGCAGGCTAGTCGATACAAAGACTAGTATAATCAAATTGTGGCAAAATATATTGAACGTTGGTTAGAATATGAATCTAAACCGATGATAATTTTCTGATTTCTCAAAATATCCTCTCTGATCTCAAAGGACCAAAAGGAAAATATAATCTGCACTACGGATGATGTACGGGGAGACTTTTTAGGACCGCCACACGGCACAACACCAGCTGCAGTAATAGCAAATAAAAATAAAAATGAAATCCTTTAAGAGCAGTGAGCATATTTTCCAGAAAGGTGATGGGCCATACCGCAGTTTCGGCTATTCAAGCCTCGACAGTGAGTATGTCGTTGTAGATACCTATTGGAAACGTCGCAGTAGAGTATGGTGCTGTAGATCTCTACTGGGTACGTTGCAGATGAGTGTGGCGCTATATGTCTGTACTTGGAACAATATGGTACAGCATTGCGCTGAAGATCCCTACTGGTTTCGATGTGGTAGAAAATAGCGCTGTATATCACAACCTGGGACGTTGCGGTAGAGAATTGCACAGTAGATCCCTACTGGGGACGTGACGGTAGACTATGGACATGTAGATCCCTACTGGGAAATTTGCGGTATAGTAGGGCACTGTTGATCCATAATGGGACGTTATAGAGTATGTGGCTGAAGATCCAAACAGCAGATGTTGCGGTTGAAAGTAGATATCTACTGGGGACGTTTCTGTAGAGTATTTGGCTATAGATCTCAACTAGAGACTGCGTGATAGAGTATGGCGCTATTGGTCTCTACTGGGAATGTTGCGGTATAGATAAAAACTGTAAATCCTTAATTGGGACCTTGTGGTAAAATATTGCTCTGTATATCTCTACTCGGTACTTTTAGGCAGAATATGACACTGCAGATACCAAATTGGATACGTTGCGGTAGACTATGGCACGGTAGTTGCGAACTGGAGATGTTGTAGTAGAGTATTGCACTATAGATGCCTACAGGTACGTTGTTGTAGATTATTGCACTGTATTTCCATACTGAAGACGTTGCATAACAGTTTGGTGCTGTATATCTTTACTGGGGACGCTGAAGATCCATACTGTAGACGTTATGGTAGGGTATGGCTCTGAAGATACCTACTTGGGACGTTTTCGTAAACTAAGGCGCTGTATATCTCTACTGGGTACGTTGTGACAGAGTATGGAGCTGTAGGGGAGGTTGCGGTAGAATATGACACTGTAGAACCCTACTTGGAACGCAGCGGTAGACTATGACGCTGTAGATACCTACTATGGACGTTGCGGTAAATCCCCAAAGGGTACGTTGTGGTAGAGTATAGCGTTGCGGTAAAATATATGGCTGTATATCTCTACTGAGGACGTTGCAGTAGAGTATGGCACTGTAGATTCCTACTGGGGACCTTGTGGTAAACTGTGGCGCTATATATCTCTACTGAGTACGTTATGGTAGAGTATCTAACCGTAGATCGTTACTGGGGACGTTGCAGTAGAATATGATACTGTAGATCGATACTGGGGACGTTGCGGTAAGCAATGGTGCTGTAAATCCTAATGTGTACGTTGTGGTAGAGTACGATACTGTATATCCCTACTGGAGAGGTTGCGGTTGAGTATGGTATTGTAGAATGCTACTGGGGACGTTGCGGTAGCGCATGGCACTGTAGCTCTTTATTAGGGAGGTTACGGTAGAATACAGCGCTCTAGGGCTCAACTTGGAACGTTGTGGTAGAGTATGGCGCTGTAGATCTCTACTTGGAACGTTCCGGTATCACATATTTGGTATGATGCCGTACAATTTTCAAAATAGCCCATTTTCGCTTCTACGCTGCAGACACGCATTGTATACATGGGTCATTATCAAAAAAATGGAGCAATCCTTGTCCCTGATGATTTTCTCGCAAGCGCGATGTCCGAGGTTTGCTTCGTCCTTCTATAATATTATTATCAGCCGTGCTTTACAAGAACCACATAACACGGATTTCACGTTTACGAGTATGTTATTTAAAAGAAAAAATGCAAGATTTTTATCGTGTCCCCGGGTCTGGGTAAGTAGTTTTATTTGTTTCCATTGCAAAAGAAGCTTGACAGAAATTACATTTTCTGTAACCCTCTATTGCATATAATGTTATTGAAGTCAAATTCAAAAATCATATGGTATATTAAGTGCAATTTAAGAGCGGCGGCACATTATAGTGCTGTCCCTGGAAAACATATCAGTGCTGTCACAGTTTTAAAACATCTTTTTTGACCAGAGTTATGAATCATTTTCTCAGATCAAAACAATCGCATTTTTGTAGACGACAGCAAGCTGATGAAGTCATGGTAAACAACTTTTTGAGAAAATTACTCCGTTCATATTCCATAAAGACATGTCAAAATCGGTGTGGGAATTTTTTAGCCATCAGTACTATCACGCGCATTTTGCCGCTTCTTGCAAATATCACGTACATTTTAAGGCCATGACTGAATTTCAGCTTAGGGCCGGTTTGAATAGATATGCAAAGTTTTCAGCCTGCATTCTGCTGTTAGTCATAATAATTAAATTTATGTGTGAAACTCAGTACTATCACGGTCAGTGCTGTCACGGTCGTGACAGTACTGATGTGTGACAGCACTGAGTTGACTTCTGTCAGCAGGTGTGGATTCAGGCAATTTCCTACACTGAAAAGAGTTAGGTCGCCTTTCACGAGAGGGTCTCAGCTACCAACACCAGTAGCAGTCAGAAGAGGTCAAACCATTTGAGGTGTGTGTGTGTGGGGGGGGGGGGTGATACAAAACTGCAAATTCAAAATTCTTCGTCGACCAGGGTATACCCAATGAGGCTGGTTACTACGAAGATAAAAAAGTGGTAGTTTCGTCCCGACATTACTGAAAGTTATTGACTCGGGTACATAAAAAATAAATATCAGACGCGTCATGAGAAGACATGATTTTGCAAAAGTGCAGCTCAGCTGCAGTGTAACCTTCCAAGGGGGTATTAGCTCCAAGCTCACTAAAAGAAAAATGACCCCAGCTCCCTAATTTTTTTACTTGCTCCCAGCTTCCTAAAACTAAAAATGTTCTCTTCTAGTAATCCCCAACTCCCTTCAAATGTTTTCCAGTTCTCCCAAGCTCCTTGATAACGAATTGCCGATTCCGATAGCGTAATGGTAAGAGCGTCCGCTTCGGGAGCGGGAGGTCGTGGGTTCGATCCCAGGCCGGGTCATGCCAAAGACTTTAAAAATGGTACCAGTGGCTACCTTGCTTGGCGCTCAGCATTATTAGGCAAGCACTGGCTTCTCTTCTCCCAAAACAAAATATAGCATCACTAACATCGCATGTCTAATATGAAAATGTCCGAATAATAACAAAAGAGGTCCGAAAATAATCAATGTCTGTATTCACTAGAACACCGTATGGAAGACTGGCCGTTGTGCTAAATACGTTATCCTCTATAAATATAGAGATTATTATTGTTATTATTAATGGCCCTTCTACACAGAAAACCCGTGATAGGGTCCCAAATTAATTGCACTCTTTTGTCGTGAACAATCCTGGCTGTTTCAGACCTGGTCGAAAGCCCCAAAAAACATTTTCTCATGCTGCAGCTGCTTAAAGTGTTAAGCTGAATAGCGCTAATTGCGCTTGTCGTGTTACACCGCGTTTGGTTTGCGTGTACCGAACGTGTTGTGTTATCTACCCAAAGGTGTCCCTGGTTCGAGCATTAGCCGAGGCTTCGTTGGTTGCGACCGTAAGGCAGTCACTGTCCCAAAGCTCATCGGTCAATTGTCAGAAATTAATCAGTTAATCAACTCCGCACACATTGGAATAAAAAAAGGCGAGATCGGATAATTAACAGTGCTGTCACGACAGCATCAGTGCTGTCACGATATCAGTGCTGTCACTGTCATAATTATTTAAAATACTCAAAACGCATCATATAAAAGTAGTTGCTTTTGGTATGTAATGATACTATACTAAAATAGTAAACGTTTTGAAGAACTTAATTTTGGTTTAATCCTTCAAGATTATGTCTACAGAAAAAAGCGCTTCAGAAACAGAACAAATCACAGTATGTGCATTTTCACTGAAGCTCTCTCCCTCGTTAATTCATTGAAAGTATTTAAGGTTTGTGACAAGTTATATATACCCCCACTTACAGATTTGGAAAGTCTTATCAAATAAGCGTTGTACGCAAGAAAATTTGTTCGTGACAGCACTGATATTTTTTCAAGGGTACCATACAATTGATTAATGCTGGTGCACAATTTGTTCAGTTACACTCGGCATATTTTATTTCTATATTCTAAATGCTATTGTTAATAAAACTATCTCATTAAAAAAGAAAAACTGGACAACGATTTTTTTTTTCGTTTTGCCTTACAGTTTTCTGGATTGCTCCATTTTTTTGATAATGACCCATATAAACTTTGTATGGATGATTGACTTTGACCACTTTCCTTGGGCAGTCTCAGACAAAGATTCAAAGATTCAAAGATTCAAAATTTAATCTGCATTCAATCCAAAACATACAGGATTATGACAGAAACATATAACATACATACAAGATGAAAAATGACAACTACATGTACACTACATTTACAGTACATTTGCATTCTACGATCTACAAAACTATACTATGAATATGACTTATGTAAGTGTGACATACCATTACACTTGGCAGTGCAGCCATAACAGTGTATAAATGTATTTTTATTATGTCCATAAAATGTCAAATAAAACTAGTTGGAAACTAATGTACCTGAATGTTGACTGGAGTCCTGATATTGTTGCCTAATCTTTAAACAATTATCTACATACAGGACAACAATTGGTATCATGTCCAGTTCACTAACTGACATAATCAGACGGTCAGTCGGTAGCGTAGAAGCTTTGCCTGGAGGCACAAGCAGCCCTTCTATTTATTTAAGCCACAAATGGGCGAGGACCATACAAAGACGTCGAAAGCGTTCAAAGCGTATTTACCGCATGTAGAACTTATTCCTTATGCGTAAGACCGTCCGAGATACGCAGAGCTTCTGACATAAAGGTATCTGAAAACCCCTAAAACAAGGAAATCTTAGATTTTTCCTCCAGTGGTGTTCGGTTTGTTGCTATGGCAACCATGCATATTAAATTGCAAAGCGTTTTATTGTTGAAACTTGTAATATAATACGTGTTTTATAATATTTAAACATTTATTTATCTGAACCAGCACTTAAATGCTATAGCCGCATGTTTTCGTACCTTGTGTATTTCCGCGATGTACTGGTTCACATCCGCGTTTGGAAACATTTCCGCGCTTGTGATACCTGGATTGAGAAATAATCTTTCTTTTTTTCTAATGTATCTCGATAAACGAATATATCGTAAAAAAACTTTCATAAACATGCATGTTTCTTGGCTGTTTATAAGAATTTTATGGAGCACGATAGCCTTGTGGTAGAGCACCGGCCTCCGAATCGAGAGGTATTGGGTTTGATTCCCACTAGGGGTTTCCGGGCCGTGTCCTTGAGCAAGACAACATTAACTCACAACAGTAATGGTTAATACTCAAAAAGCGCTGGCTTTGTCCAGACATAGCTGAAAACCTGTACTAGAGGACCAATGGACCTGTAAACGCTCACCTGAGATCAGGGATATATACCAATAAACCTGTTTGACTAGTATGGTCATGGACGAACTATATTGACCTTGTCGTAAAATAGGTCAAGGTCATCACAGGGTCATAATTTTATGCACGCATATACTACTCTAGTCTACAATGCTACATGCCTAGTTTTGTTGAAATTGGTCCACCCGTTCCATAGAAAAAGATTTTAGAATGATTTTTACCATATATGGACATGGCGGCCATCTTGGTCATGTGACCTGGATTATTTATGTACACATTGGTTTCTCCTTCCTACATGTGCTTTATATCAAATTTGCCGGGCTTTGATTGGCCAAGCGGTTTCAGAGAAGAAGATCTTTGAATATTATGGTGATATTCATTTATATTGCCCCAGGGTGGGGGCAGACCGGCCCATTGGGTCCATTTTTAAGAATCATATATCTTCAGTCCATTTGCCCATTTCCTTAATGTTTTTCTCTTCAAATGACTTTTTGACAAATTTCCCCTTCAAATGCATGGGCCACCTATGTTGACCTTGTCGTAAAATATGTCAAGGTCATTCCTGGGTCATGATTTATATAAACTATGTAGAGCTCCTTTCCCTGTGCTTCATGCCAAGTTTCAAAATCATAGACCTTATTGTTCTGGAGAAAGATATTTTTTTCTATTTATAGCCATGGCGGCCATCTTGGTCATGTGATCTGGACCATTTATATAAACTTTTGTTCCAACTTCCTTAGGATGCTCCACATGAAGTTTGGCTTTGATTGACCAAGTAGTTTCAGAGAAGAAGATCTTTGAATATTATGGTAATATACATGTATATTGCCCCGGAGTGGGGGTAGACCAGCCCCTGGGGTGCATTTTTTCAGAATCATAAATGTTCAGTCCATTTACCCTTTCCCTTCAAGTTTTTCCCTTCAAATGACATTTTGACAATTTTCCCCATTCAAATACATGGGCGACCTATGTTGACCTTGCTGTAAAATAGGTCAAGGTCATCCCAAGGTCATGATTTATATAAACTTTGTAGAGCTCCTCTCCCTGATGCTTCATGCCAGGTTTCAAAATCATAGGCCTTCTGGTTCTGAAGAAGAATATTTTTAAGGTTTTTGCGATTTATAGCCATGGCGGCCATCTTGGTCATGTGACCTGGACAATTTATATAAACATTGGTTCCCCCTTCCTAGGGATGCTTCACATGAAGTTTGGCTTTGATTGGCTAAGCGGTTTGAGAGGAGAAGATCTTTGAAAATGTGGACGGACGGACGCCGGAGCATGACCATCTCACTTTGTGAGCCTTCGGCTCAGAAAGCTAATAATTGTTGACTCGATACATACAATGACGGCTCCAGTGGCCGAGCGATTAAGAGCGCTGTTTCTTAATAACTCGATCATGTCATCTCTGTCTCTGTTTTTTTTTTTTTTTTTTTTTTTTTTTTTTTTTTTTTTTTTTTTTTTTTTTAATTCAGTTTTACGTCCCTTTCACGTCCCTGGCACACCCGCAAGCAGAACTTGGCTTGTCTCACATGTGGCCAGATCGGGACTCGAACCCACACCATTTACAGCGGTGAGGTGATCGAATGATTAAGAAACAGTGCTCTTAACCGCTCGGCCACGGGGCCCGCCCTGGTGTGGGTTCGAGCTCCGCTCTGGCCACATGTGAGACAAACCAAGTTCTGCTTGCGGGTGTGCCAGGTGGGTTTTCTAGGGGTTCTCCCGTTTTCGCCCCACCTTCTGATTGGCCGTTCTCATATGAGCTGAAATAATATTGAAAGGGACGTAAAACTGATTCAAAAAAGTGTGTGTGTGTGGGGGGGGGGGGGAATCCAAAACGTCGATTGAACTTTTATGATCACAACAACACTTATATCCATCATAAGTGTTAGTTTTGCATTCGTAAAGGCATTTTAATTAAATTGTTGTTCAGGGATCATGTTTCTGGAATCATGATAATAGAGAGGTTATAAAAAAATGATGCAATCAGAAAGAAATTCGGTAGGAAATGGGTCGCATGTACGTGCCCTTTCATGCCCAAATCTAACAACTAGATTAGCTTTCGCTCGCCAGGACAATGACTGAAACATCGTTTACTGGGACGTAAATAAACAAAAACTATCTGATTGTTATATATGTATAAATTAATCTGCCGGACTAATGTAAAGTCACTTTTGAAAATTTCAACACGTAATTTATATACCCTTCAATTTCAAATTTTATTATATTCAGGTGGGTTTAAAGTCGAAGACTACATGTAGATTTAATATTATATTTAGACTGTGAATGTTACACATGAACGTCATCAAATAAAATTAAGCTATAAAAATATTCTTATTATGAATTACTCTTATTATGAATTAGACCACAAAAAGGACTAATTGTCATAATATGTTAAAAACATATATAAGTCTATTTATATTTAGCTTAAAATAGCTTTTTTAAGAAATAACGATAACTCTTATAACGTACTGGGCAGAGATATAAAAACGTACTGGGTACGGACGTACTCAGCAACGATGTTGCAAGTAGACCCTTCTCGATTGAGCTGAAAAAATCTTGAAAGGGACGTTAAACTGAATAAAAAATAGAAGCTTTCGACAGAGAGTTATTACTCTCCATTTGCTGGCTTAATTTGATTTTACTGCTAGTATCTAATATTAATCAAACTGCAGTTTGGAGTAATACGTGTGAAGTTATCCATAATTAAAATTTATAATTGAGCCGCGTCACGAGAAAACGGGATTTTTGACTAGACGAAAACAAAGGCGCAGATCAGCTGTGCAGTAACTGCACAGCTAATAAGCGCCTTTGTTTTCGCTGTACTCGGATTGTACAATCCCTCTTCTATTTAAATCCAAAATATCAATTCTACGACTGTACAGGCCGTTTTGTGTCGGACCTGGTCGAAAACCTCAAAGACCGGTTTTCTCGTGTCGCGGCTCAGATTATTGATAGAACAAAACTTTTGTCAGGATGCTTGGTTAATCGATAATGTTTTACCGTTTTTACGTATTCATAAATGGATGATGTTGAATTATCGAGTCTAGGAAAAAAACTTTTTGATAGAAGTGCGAGGATTTCTTGCACCTCAGAAAGCTACAGTCATGTGTGTGTGTGTGTGTGTGTGTGTGTGTGTGTGTGTGTGTGTGTGTGTGTGTGTGTGATATTATTTTAGATTTTATCACCTTCCGCAGGAGATAAGTCCATTCAGACTTTGTATTTTAAGATACACCCCTGCAATACACAGATTTTTTATTGATATACAAAAAGTGAAAATTTCATTGCATTTCCACAATCTATGTATTGCATCAAAATTTGAAGAAAAAAAATGATAACCCCCACAGACCGCTACATAAAAGTGGGCTTATTAGGGGTATTTATTTCATGGACATTTTTCCTGATGAACTCTCGTATAAAAACCCTCATTTATTTATTTTGTCTGATATGAAACACAGACATACTTTTTTGTAAGGATTTTATCTAAAATTTATTGCACATAAAAGTACACAATAATAAAAGCATACACTCCATACAATTTTATGAGTCGCGACGCAAGAAACCCGGTTTTTGGGGTTTCCGACAAGGTGCGGCACAAACCGAGCTGAACAAGCACAGAAGATGGCTAGAGGCCGGAAATTTTGGGTTTAGAAAGTAGAGGAATTGTACTGTCCGTGTAGTGCACGGTTTTCTCATGACGTGGGGTATTTATAAGGTAGATTTGTCATAGAAATTTTGGATTACGAATCCTCCTGCTCAAAATTTATGAAAAATTAAATAAAATGAAATAAAAATCAGATCACAACATTACGAAAACATCTCCTTGAACACTCGGGAATCACTCGATATGAAAAACCATACTTTGAATTAAGAATAACCCTATTATTATTATTATTATTATTATTATTATTATTATGTCTCCCACCGACAGGGTCGGGAGACATATTGTTTTTATCCCGTGCGTCTGTCCGTCCGTCTGTCTGTCTGTCTGTCTGTCTGTCCGTCACAAATCGTGTCCGCTCTATAACTTGAAAACCGTTAAAGATTTTTCAATGAAACTTGGTACACTTGTAGACCACGACGAGACAATGTGTCATGCATAAGAACCATAACTCTAGCTTGAGTATTTTTGGAGTTATTTCCCTTTGATTATTTTCGATACAATTTCGTGTCCGCTGTATAACTTGAAAACCGTTTAAGATTTTTCAATGAAACTTGGTACACTTGTAGACCACGACGAGACGATGTGTCATGCACAAGAACCATAACTCTAGCTTGAGTATTTTTGGAGTTATTTCCCTTTGATTATTTTCGATACAATTTCGTGTCCGCTGTATTACTTGAAAACCGTTAGAGATTTTTCAATGAAACTTGGTACACTTGTAGACCACGACAAGACGATGTGTCATGCACAAGAACCATAACTCTGGCTGGAGTATTTTGGAGTTATTTCCCTTTGATTATTTTCGATAAATTTTGTGTCCGCTGTATAACTTGAAAACCGTTTAAGATTTTTCAATAAAACTTGGTACACTTATTGAGCATGATCAGACGATGTGTCATGCACAAAAACCATAACTCTGGCTTGAGTATTTTATGAGTTATTTCCCTTTAATTATTTTCCATACAATTTCGTGTCCGCTTTATAACTCGAAAATCATAAGAGTTATTTCAATGAAACTTGGTACACTTATAAAGCACGATGAGATTACGTGTCGTGCTAAAGAACCATAACTCTTGCTTGCATATCTTTGGAGTAATTTCCCTTTGATTATTTTCCATACAATTTCGTGTCCACCCTATAACTTGAAAACCGTAAAAGAAATTTCAGTGAAACTTGGTACACATATAAAGCATGATGAGACGATGTGTCATGCACAAGAATTATAACTCTTGCTTTCATATCTTTGGAGTTATTTCCCTTTGATTATTTGTCCATACAATTTCATGTCCACTCTATAACTTGAAAACCATAAGAAATATTTCAATGAAACTTGGTATTCTTATAAAGCACGATGAGATTACGTGTCGTGCTAAAGAACCATAACTCTTGCTTGCATATCTTTGGAGTAATTTCCCTTTGATTATTTTCCATACAATTTCGTGTCCACCCTAAAACTTGAAAACCGTAAAAGAAATTTCAGTGAAACTTGGTAAACATATAAAGCATGATGAGACGATGTGTCATGCACAAGAATTATAATTCTTGCTTTCATATCTTTGGAGTTATTTCCCTTTGATTATTTGTCCATACAATTTCATGTCCACTCTATAACTTGAAAACCATAAGAAATATTTCAATGAAACTTGGTACACTTATAAAGCACGATGAGATGATGTGTCATGCTAAAGAACCATAACTCTTGCTTGCAGTAATTTCCCTTTGATTATTTTTCATTCAATTTCGTGTCTGCTCTATAAATCAAAAACCATTAGAGATTTTTCAATGAAACATGGTACACTTATAAAGCATGATGCACAAGAATCATTACTCTTGCTTTCATATCTTTGGAGTTATTTCCCTTTGATTATTTTCCAAACACTTTCATGCCCCCTCTTTAACTTGAAAACCGTAAGAGATATTTCAATGAAACTTGGTACACTTATAAAACAGAATGACAGGATATGTGATGCACAAGAACTATAACTCTTGCTTGCATATTTTGGACATGCACGTAGAAAGGGGGGAGACATCAGTTTTCACATAGAAAACAAATTCTAGTTTTTTATTTATTTATTTTTTTTTTTTAAAGAGTAAATGTTGATCATATGAGTATAGATGGGAATAGGCACAAGTGGCATCTAAAATGTTTTATGGTTGACGTGGTTGCTGTAAGAATTCAAAGAGTTCCTGTTTTAGTTCAAATGGAGATTTTTCCATGATAAATCAAAACTATATAAGCAGTGCATGCATGTTGGTATTTAGATTCAAACTGTTGTAGTTATCTGGGAAGAATGCGTGACTTGTGTTACATTTACTGAAAAGTCTTTAATTATGATAGCCCGTTTAATCTCCCCGTAACATGATGTGCAGAGGGTCGGGGAGGACCATCCCGCTACACATCTTATATATATACTATTTGTAAGATGTGTAGCGGGATGGTCCTCCCCGACCCTCTGCACATCATGTTACGGGGAGATTAAACGGGCTATCATAAGGTAGCCGAAAAAAAAAAAAAAAAAAAAAAAAAAAAAAAAAGTCTTTAATTCTTTTCACTTCAAGCAATAGCGAAAATAAGATTTAAGCATTTTACTTTGAACGATTCTACAGTTTTGTGCCTTTATACTTTCTCCATATCAAGACTTTTTCACATACGAAAATCGGTAAATCAGAAAATAAAAATAATCTAGCCTTATTCACAATACACGTTAATCACTTGAAAATGTGTGCACTTGAAAATATAGGAAAATATACGCGTGTAGCATTTTACTTGTGATTTAATGCACGGGTGGTAATCAGGGGAACTAGCTCCAAAAAGAGTCAACGAGATTTTGTTCCCTCGACACATCCGGGAACTCACGAGCTAGTCCTCTCGACGGAAAAACAGTAAACAAAGGTATGTCTCGAAGCATTTTATCAATATTTATTTCTTTATCAGCTGTCTGCTGCAAAATCCGGCAATGGTAGTCTGTGTAGATATGACTTAACTCCACTCGCTGATATGATTGGTCCTTGGAATATGCACGGTGCGAATATGATTGTAAAAGAGCGTTGAAGACACGAAATGAAAATATGTCAACACGAAGATTTGGGACCACTATTTTTTCATTTAGCCGTATCCTTCCAATCGCATGAAACATCATCCCTGATAAAACTAAGCCCCTGAAACCATATAAAAGCAAAATAATCCGGTGGAAACATTGTTTTGGGAGGATATTGACTAAATTACCGTCCGAGCTAGTCCTCTCGACATGGAGCTAGGTGCCTCGTCAAGGAGATAGCACCCTCGTTGAGGTTTTACCGAGTCAAAAATGTCATTTCATGATAGCTGTCGTTCCTGGTTTTAGCACCATAAATGGAAATGATCATAAATTGTATACACAATTAGCATGGGCCATGATGGTATACTATTTTGTAACTTGGACATTATGATTTACAATATAAATATCACGAGAAATGGGATAGTTAACTGCAATTTTACAGATGTTTTACAGATGTTAACCGTTTCATAACTCACAGTAGACCACAATTCATTATGCTACTGTATTATCTAAAAACATACGAACGAAAACAACACATTACGAAAACACGCCTATACAAAATACAGCGATTTGTCATAAGTAAAAATGAAAGTTTCAGTTGAAAATTCGTATTATGTTTTTTTACTCACCCGTTTACCGGTGTATACCGTTTACCGGTGCAATTCATAAAATTGCTGTATTTTATATGTTTTACGATTTTCCTTTGCCATGTTTGCAGTTAATGTGCACGATGTGCTGTTTTAATTGGAAATAGTAGAATTAATCGAAATTGCCACGCATTCTTCATAAAAGTATAGTTTTTATCAAAACAGCGGCTTTTTGCGATTTTGGCGCTAATAAAGACCCTACACTATCGTTTCCGTGTCAATTTTGAATCGAAGGCGCTGTTACCATTTTTCTGTGAAGAATATCTAAAGATAAAATTTGAAGCCTCCAAAGCTATACTCACTTTTGTTTTTTGACGAGTTTTGTGTATTTTATAATAAAAACATTTCAACTTGCTATTTTCATGTGGTTTTTCAAATGCGGTAAAAAGATAAAAATTGTAAGCATTAGAAATTCAAAATAATAAAAATTAATCAAGCCGTATGCGGTCGTGTTTACGATTTATAAAATCAGGTATGGGATTTAAGCAACATAGGATTTAAAATTCACTTCGAGAGGAAAACATTTACACGTGTTGTATTTCCATTATCCCCTACCCCCATCTTTTTTCTGGCGACGGTGAAAAACTAAGAAAATACGCAGTGGTATCTCTCAATCCGAAGGGTCGGTCGGTGTTGCGTGATACCTCATTTCTAGGAGCGAACGAGGTACCGAAGTGTAGTGGAGTGCAGGTTAGCCAGCTGATCTATCGATCGCCGGTTTGGGCGTCAACAAAATGCATCAACGGGAAGAGGGGAGCATAATTTAAAGAAATCGATTGAGTAGATTCAAACAGAGATCAGCTGGCTAAGCTGCACCCCGTTACACTTCGGTGGCTCGTAAAACATTTGCACAGAGGCACCACGCACGGAAGACCCACGCGAGGATTCCATCTAATTCCAACATTAAAACCTCAACGAGGGTGCTATGATATCTCCTTGACGAGGCACCTAGCTCCATGTCGAGAGGACTAGCTCGGACGGTAATTTAGTCAATATCCTCCCAAAACAATGTTTCCACCGGATTATTTTGCTTTTATATGGTTTCAGGGGCTTAGTTTTATCAGGGATGATGTTTCATGCGATTGGAAGGATATATATTTTACGAAAAATGAAAAAATAGTGGTCCCAAATCTTCGTGTTGACATATTTTCATTTCGTGTCTTCAACGCTCTTTTACAATCATATTCGCACCGTGCATATTCCAAGGACCAATCCTATCAGCGAGTGGAGTTAAATCATATCTACACAGACTACCATTGCCGGATTTTGCAGCAGACAGCTTATAAAGAAATAAATATTGATAAAATGCTTCGAGACATACCTTTGTTTACTGTTTTTCCGTCGAGAGGACTAGCTCGTGAGTTCCCGGATGTGTCGAGGGAACAAAATCTCGTTGACTCTTTTTGGAGCTAGTTCCCCTGATTACCACCCGTGTTAATGGGGGAAAGATTATTCAGATTCTTCGTTTTCTAAACAGAAAGGGATACGTAAGTCTATAGAGTTTTTGTTATTGATGATTATTATATTTCTCTATTTGACTTATGGTCATAAATGGTATTGACAACAATGCTGCACACTATGGACGTCAGGGTAAACAATTTGTCACCAACAAGACAGAATATGTACCAGCCGGGTATCGAACCCGCAACGTTCTGATTGCTTTAGCAAATACGCTATTGTCAATAGATCGGGACTTGGTTGTGCGGCGACTCCAAGATTTATTTTTTTCAAAATCACCTCTTGTGGTCTTATTCATCTCTTCCCGTTGAAGTGCTAAACCGGTGGAGCCAGCATTGTATCACTATCAGCTTCACAAAGAATTTAATTCAAATGAGGCAAGAACCTTAATTATTAAAGCGTTTCTTCCTTGTTGTTGATACTGCCTTGTTGTTTATTAATATATGTATTATCTTTATGTGTGACAGAGCTATAAATCTAGATAATCTAGATTAACACAGAAGAAAAAAAAATCTGATGTGATGTTGTTGGTGGTGGTGGGGGGAACATCTCCAAGCTCCCCATCCTGATCAAAGGACGACATGAACAAAGACAGAGGCTACACCAAGCGTAGCCCTGAAAGAACCCTGCACGGCATCCCGAACCGTGAGAAACATCTGATACATGACTTCGGAAAAACGAAAACATGTATATAGAAGCATTAAGATTCTCTTGGAACGCCACAAAAATATTCCTAATACTCCTAATACGTCACACATACTCCACAGCAGCGAAACGTACGTAGCACATACGTGGAACATACGCCATTGATACGCGAGATACCATACACGTACGTCGCTGATACGCCGTAGATACGAAAAGAGAGTCGAGGATACGCCATACATACGTCACACATACGTAGCAAATACGAAAGGTACGCTGTACATACGTCACGGTTACGTGGCATGTTAACTGCGACGTACGTGTGGCGTATGAAGAGTATGAGCTACGTATCTACGGCGTACCTGCTACGTTGCTTTCGTATGTACCACGTATGTGTGACGTATGTACGGCGTATCGGGCCCGTCACGTACGAGCTACGATTTTTTAAGTGCACACATAAAAACGTAGCACTTTGGCGTACGAGGAGTATGAGCTACGTATCGAAGAGTATGAGCTACGTATGCTCACGTATGTACGACGTACGCGTGACGTAACTTTCGTATCTTGATACGTCGTAGATACGTGAGTCGATACGCGATAGTGTGACAGCGGTTTTAGTCTCAAATATAGCGCAAATATGCATATGTACAAACATCACATTTTATGTTTGCACGTTTGTGACATGTCCTTTCAGAAATTAATTTTGAGAAATGGAGACATATAAATAAGTGAGAAAAAAAAACTTTAAACTGTTGATTTTCCTCGCATACATGTATAACTATTCTTTTTTTTAAGAATTTAACGTCAAGATGGCATCTGTGTCATTGATACTGGCACGCATTATTAGCATGGCTGACAATGAAGAGGACGTCGTTGTTGACAGCGATGCTATAAGTATAGCCGACAATGATGAAGCACCCCACTCACCTGGTAAGCAGCAAACAGACTATATGAGCTATGTCATGAGAAGACCAAAAATCTGGGTTTCCGAACACGTCCGACACAAACCGAACTGTACAAGCACAGAAGATGGTTGGAAGCTTGTAATTTTAGATTTCAGAAATTTCAGTTACTGCGAAGCTGATCTGCAATTTTGTTTTCGCATATGCAAAATGTAGGTAAGCAGCAAACACACTATATTGTCTAGAGCCAATGTATGGGACAGTCATCTTGAAAGGGTTCCACCAATGTTTCGAATGGGTGAAGAGTGTTTGGTGTATTTGTCTTTTTTCCGACGAAAAAATCTTTTAAATGTTTTAAGTCCAAGGAGAAGTGGTCGCAAACGAAAAAAAGTTTTCATCGCTTGTTGTTAGTCAACGTGACTATAACGAAGTTGCCGTTTTGTCCTAAACTCTAATTACTAATGAGCCGCCTCGTGGGAAAACCAACAATGTGGTTTCCGAACTGGTCTGACACAAGCCGGCCTGTACAACTACAGAAGCAGGCTAGAAGCTGCAAATTTTGGAGTCACGTAGAGGAGGAATTGTACTATCCGAGTAGCGAAAACAAAGGCGCTGATCAGCTTCGCGGTTACCGCGAAGCTGATCTGCGTCTTTGTTTTCGCCTATGCATATTCTTGGTTTTCTCATGGGCCGGCTCATATGTTACTTAATAAATTATAAAATGTGAGTTAGGATGGAGAAGTTTAAAAAAAACGTTCTTATCAATCACAGTCTTCCCCGCCCGATCATCGAGTGGTACCCAGCATGACGGGTCCAGCTGTCCGTGTCCTGGTCGGAGTCGCTTGTTGTCGGTCATTGTGATTGTGGCCATAGGACTGTTTGGGATGGTGACTGCTATTGTGGTTGTTCTACATTTTACGGGGATTCTGGTAACTATACATTAAAACTATTTTAGAAATGTAACTGCAACTCATAAAGTAGTATGATTACTACCTTTAAGGACACGCTGGTACACTTTTTAGCTCACCTGAGCCGAAGGCTCACAAGGTGAGCTTATAGGATGGCCATGATCCGGCGTCCGTCCGTCCGTCCGTCCGTCGTCGTCCACAATTTCAAAGATCTTCTTCTCTGAAACCGCTTGGCTGATCTAGTTGAAATTTTATGTAGAGCCTCCTTGGGTAGTGGCATTTCAAGTTTGATCTCGAAATTTAGGTCACATGACCAAGATGGCCGCCACGCCTGTATATGGTAAAACCCTTCAAAAATCTTCTTCTCCAGAACCGGTGGACCGATTTCCACGAAACTTGGTATGTAGCATTGGGAACTTCAGCCCATCATAGTTTGATAAAATGATGACCCTTGGATGACCTTGACCTATTTTACGGCAAGGTCAAATTTGGAAAGATAGGCTTTTACATGGGGAAAAAGTGAAAACAATGGATTTTTTAAAAACTATTGCAGCCTGAAGCCTGAAAAGTGGTAGATGCAAACAACTAATGGAGTAGATGAAGGTATGTGGTTAATTTAGGTCAAGGTCAGCTCTTGACCTTGGCCAGTCTGTCGTCAATACACACTTGTCAAAGATCTTCTTCTCTGAAAGTGCTTGGCCAATCAAAGTGAAATTTTATGTGGAGCATCCATGGGTAGGGGAGACGAAAGTTTGATTGCGAAATCCAGGTCACATGACCGAGATGGCCGCCACACCCATATATGGTAAAAACAACTCAAAAATCTTCTTTTCCAGAACCGGCAGGCCGATTTTCATGAAACTTGGTATGTAGCATTTGGGACTCCAGCCCATCATAGTTTGATCAAATGATGACCCTAGGGTGACTTTGACCTATTTTACGGCAATTTCAATTTTTGAAACATAGGCTTTTACATGGGAAAAGTGAAAACTATGGATTTTTTGAAAACTGTTGCAGCCTGAGACCTGCAAACAACTAATGGAGTAGATGAAGGTATGTGATTAATTTAGGTCAAGGTCATCTCTTGACCTTGGCCAGTCTGTCGTCCATACACACTTTTCAAAGATCTTCTTCTCTGAAATTGCTTGGCCAATCAAAGTGAAATTTTATGTGGAGCGTCCATGGGTAGGGGGAACGAAAGTGTGATCGCGAAATTCGAGTCACATGACCAAGGTGGCCGCCATGCCCATATATGGTAAAAACCACTCAAAAATCTTCTTCTCCAGAACCGGCTGGCCGATTTACGCAAAACTTGGCATGTAGCATTTAGGACTCCAGCCCATCATAGTTTGTTGAAATGATGACCCTAGGATGACCTTGATCTATTTTACGGCAAGGTCAATTTTGGAAACATAGGCTTTTGCATGGGAAAAGGCGAAAACAATGGATATTTTGGAAACTGTTGCAGCCTGAGACCTGAAAGTTGCTAGACGCAGACAACTAATGGAGTCAATGAAGGTAAGTAATTAATGAAGGTCAAGGTCATTTGTTGACCTTGACCCAAGGTCATTAAAATATCAAAATTAAAATTATGGTTTTCTCAGAAATCACTGGGTTTGGAAACTATTGCAGCCTGAGACCTGAAACTTTGCAGATGCAGACAACTTGTGAAGTCAATAAAGGTGTGTGAGTATTCAAGGTAAAGGTCATTTCATGATGACTTAATACTCCAAGATCAGGCTTCAGGTGAGCGTTCTCAGGACCAATGGTCATCTGGTTTAATTAGTAAATAGGCTTGCCTTTCGCCCGAGAGCGTTTTACTGGAACTAAGCACCATATTCTGTTCACATTAACCAATCCTATGTCTCAAATATAAGCATACTGTACTGAATGGCAAAATGAAGTATACACCCTAGTCAGTTACGGTGCTTTCCTGATACGCCAAACAAAGAAACCACTGGTGCCAGGTATGACGCGACCCGGGATCGGACGCTCTGGCCATTACGCAATCGGGATCGGTTATCTAGTTCGTTCTGATACTGACTAAAATCAATTTGAAATAAGAATCAAATGTCCTACCGAAGTCTATGGAACATTTCGTCTAAAATTTAAATTTTGGCAAAAACATGGATCGTTTTCAAACTAAGCTCAGGCATGATCATTGCAAGCAACTTTTGATTCCACACTGCTCACATCTGCCAGAATGCATTTCCGACTGACTTTTCACTGAAATATCAATTTCAAGTAGAATTCTAAAGTTACGCGCACCTGAAGACTTTTTTGGAAAATCATTATTTCAGGATTTTCTTGGACAATGCAAAGGATGCTCCATAGACTATGGCAGGATATTTACTGTTTTAATTTTTTTTAACTTTTCTATTTTCTATTTGCTAAGAAAAAAGCAAACGAGACCTTGGAAATTGTTATTAGACTTGGGTCAAACCCGGAGTGTCTTACACTGTGCAGTATGGAAAATAATACCTTGGTGTTTACAGCGTATTTTACTGACCTTAGGAGAAATCCGTGAAAATTTGGCGACGCGAACATTTCACAATACGATAAAATTATTAAAAATCTTCTCTTGGTATATCGGATCCATTGTATTTCCTTTTCATAATTGTTGCTGAATCCGACATTCTGCTTCATCACAGTGCGCTTGCACGTGCTGTTTTCTGTTATACAGTTTAATTTGCTATTACTGCAGCTGGTGTTGTGCCGTGTGGCGGCCCTAAAAAGTCCATCTTCCATAGTGCAAATTATATATTCCTTTTGGTCCTTTGGGATCAGCGAGGGTATTCTGAGAAATCAAAGAAGTATTATCGGTTTAGATTCCTTTTCTAACCATCGTTTACTATATTTGGCCCCATTTGGATAATAATAGTCTTTGTATCGACTGTCCTGTTGAAACTTCCAAATTTACAGTAATTCTTTTTTGCTCCAAGTTGCCAAATCTATAGGATCACTGAAGAGGCTTAAGTAGCAGAAAATCCCCTTTTCTTATTAATGATCATTAATACGTTTACTGCTCTTAAAGGATCTCAGTTTTATTTTTATTTGCTATTACTGCAGCTGGTGTTGTGCCGTGTGGCGGCCCAAAAACGTCTCCTCTACATCATCCATAGTGCAGATTATATTTTCTTATATTTTTTGTTTTATGTCTTGGTGTTTAAATTTTTTTTGTGCTGTTGGCGCCTTATGTCTTGGTGTTTAAATTTTTTTTGTGCTGTTGGCGCCTTATGTATGTTTTTATATTTTTTAATTAAGTTAAGGTAACTGAGTGGCCACCTATTGGGAAAATAGCTGCTCATTCGGCTTACGATATGTTTCATGGTATAAGTGCCTGACTGTTAGTTTGGTTTTTTCCCACCTCGGTTTTTGGAGTGGGAATCTCTTTCTGATTGCGCCTTTTCCTGATCTTTGCCTACTTGTACCTTTTTCATATTTTTAATTAAGTTAAGGTAACTGAGTGGCCACCTATTGGGAAAATAGCTGCTCATTCGGCTTACGATATGTTTCATGGTATAAGTGCCTGATTGTTAGTTTGGTTTTTTTCCCACCTCGGTTTTTGGAGTGGGAATCTCTTTCTGATTGCGCCTTTTACTGATCTTTGCCTACTTGTATCCTTATGGTACTTTGAGATCAGTGAGGGTATTCTGAGATATCAGAAAAGTATTATCGGTTTAGATTCCTATTCTTACCATCGTTTACTATATTTGGACCCATTTGGATTATAATTGTCTTTGTATTAACTATCCTGTTGAAACTTGCAAATACAGTAATTATCTTTGGCTCCATGTTGCCAAATCTATAGGGCCACTGAAGAGGCTTAGGTAGCCGAAACCGCGGTATGGCCCATCTCCTTTCTCATTAATACGTTTAATGCTCTTAAATGATCTCAGTTTTAACTTTATTATCCATTAATGAGTTTGGAAGCTTCTATTGTGATTATTTAGGCGTAATTAATGTTCATGATTTCTCCTTATATTCGTCACATTTGTTTTTGATGTCTGAATTTGGATTTTAAATTTCATTGTATCATTTCATGTGCCTTCTATTTTAACAATACTGCATTTAATATTGCAATAAATGTATAAGTTTACCGCGTTTAAGTTGCAATATAGACCATAGATCATTACATTACATATTCAGCTTAATTTTTAATTTCAGAAGCACAGGCAGGATGCAGTTCACAAGTTAACGAATAAATCAGGTAGGAATTCACTGTCATAATTTGACGACTGCACTGTAAGCTTGACCCTTCTTAGACATTCTATCTACGTGCGAAAATGCATTTGGTATTTGAAAATGATGTCTCTCAAACACCTGGTTTGTAAACCCTAAACACGACTTTGAATAGACTTAAGTAGCCGAAACCGCGGTTTGGCCTATCTATGTTCTCATTAATATGTTCACTGCTCTCAAAAGATCTTTAATAGTTTATTTTTATTTACTAATAGTGCAGCTGGTATTGTGCCGGGTGGCGGCCCTTAAAGTCTACCCGCACATCACCCATAGTGCAGATTATATTTTGTTTTTGGTCCTTTGAGATCAGCGAGGGTATTCTGAGAAATCAGAAATTCGTTATCGGACAAGAATGTCACACGATTCATCTTATAACCAACGTTTTATATATTTGGCTCTGTTTTGATAATACTAGTCCTTGTATCGACTGTCCTGTTTAAATATGCAAAATTACAGTATTTCTCTTTGGCTCCATTTTGCCAAATCTAAAGGGTCACTGAAGAGGCTTAAGTAGCCGAAATCGCGGTATGGTCAATCTCTATTCTCATTAATATTTTCACTGCTCTAAAAGGATCTTAGTTTTATTTTTATTTGCTATTGCTGCAGCGTGTGTTGTGCCGTGTGGCGGCCAGGTTGTGTCCTTGGGCAAGATTATGGTTTAAACATTCTAACTAGAACAAAACAAGTGAAGCAGCTGTACTTATTTAATTTTATAAAAAAAAGTTCATGAATGATTGTGCTGTTTTGCTTTTGATAATTGAAATAGAGCCCCTGTCTCAATAGCTGGCAGCTCCAAAAACAAATTGGCGTTTGTTTTGTTTTCGTTGTTTTTAAAGCATACATACGTGTCTTGAATCCCGTTCTCACTGTCCCGGGTCTACCCCGGTTTGTCCCGGTGAAGACAAGCCGGTGATTAACCGGGGAACTGTTCCTACCAAAATTGATCATGTTCTCACAGTCACAGTGTTGCCCCAGTGTAGTCCCGGGCTTGTTCCTGGTTCTACCACGGTGTCGTCACGGTGTGCCCCGATTTTACTACGGTAAAGCCCGGTAGCACCCCGGTATCGTCCCGGTTCACCCCGGCGTCGTCCCGGTGACTGCCGGTCACGCCACGGTTGTGAACAATCCGAGAAAATCATGGGATGAAGTGTTGTTGGACGACAGAACCAGAGGACCAATGGTCCTGTAAACGCTCACCTGAGACCTGAGATATATACCAATAAACTTGTTTGACTAGAATGGTAATATACATGTATATAACCCCAGGGCAGGGTCAGGGCAACCTCTGGAGTCAATTTCTTTAATAAATCATAAAGATTCAGTCATTTGCAAATTTACTGCAAGTTTTGCCCTTCAAATGACATTATAACAATTTTCCCCATTCAAATGCTTAGGCAACCTAAGTTGACCTTGCCATAAAAAAGGTCAAGGTCATCCCAGGGTCATGATTTATATAAACTTTGAAGAGCTCCATTGCTTGATGCTTCATGCCAAGTTTCAAAATCATAGGCCTTCTAGTACTGGAGAAGAAGATTTTTAAGGGTTTTTGCTATTTATAGCCATGGCTGCCATCTTGGTCATGTGACCTTGACCATTTATACAAACTTTCATTCACTCTTCCTAAGAATGTTCCACTTAAAAGTTTGGCTTTGACTAGCCAAGCGGTTTCAGAGAAGATGTTTCAATATTATGGTCATACACATGTATATAGCCCCAGGGCAGGGGCAGACAACCCTCTGGGCCCAAAATATTTTCATAAACATGAATCTTCTGTCCATTTGCTCATTCTTAGCAAGTTTTTTGCCATTAAATGACATTTTCCTATTTTTTCCCATTCAAATGCATGGGCGGCCTAAGTTGACCTTGCCGTAAAAAAAGTCAAGGTCATCCCAGGGTCATGATTTATATAAATTTTGTAGAGCTCCATTGCCTGATGCTTCTTGCCAAGTTTCAAAATCATAGGCCTTCTGGTTCTGAAGAAGAAGATTTTTAAGGGTTTTTGCTATTTATAGCCATGGCCGCCATCTTGGTCATGTGACCTTGACCATTTATTTACAATTTTATTCACTCTTCCTAAGAATGCTCCACATAAAGTTTGGCTTTGATTGGCCAAGCAGTTTCAGAAAAGAAGATCTTTGAATATCACTGTAATATACATGTATATTGCCCCGGGGTGGGGGCAGACAGACCCCTGGGGTCCAAATTTTTTCAGAATCATCAATCTTAAGTCCATTTGCCCATTTCCTGCAAGTTTTTCCCTACAATTGACATTTTAACAATTTTCCCCATTCAAATGCATGAGCGACCTATGTTGACCTTGCCGTAAAATAGGTCAAGGTCATCCCAGGGTCATGATTTATATAAACTTTGTAGAGCTCCTGTCACTGACGCTTCACACCAAGTTTAAAAATCATTGGCCTTCTGGTTCTGGAGAAGAAGATTTTTAAAGATTTTTTCTATTTATATCCATGGCAGCCATCTTGGTCATGTGACCTTGACCATTTATATAAACTTTCTTTCCCCCTTCCCAAGGATGCTCCATATGAAGTTTGGCTTTGATTGGCCAATCGGTTTCAGGGGAGAAGATGTTTCATTATTATGGAAATATACATGTATATAGCCCCAGGGCAGGGACAGACAACCCCCCAGGGGCTAAAATTTTCCATTAACATGAATCTTCTGTCCATTTGCCTATTCCCAGTAAGTTTTACCCATTAAATAGCATTTTACCATTTTTTCCCATTCAAATGCATTGGCGACCAAAGTTGACCTTGCCATAAAATAGGTCAAGGTCATCCTAGGGTCATGATTTATATAAACTATGATGGGCCCTCATCCCCGATGCTACATACCAAGTTTCGTGGAAATCGGCCCACTGGTTCTGGAGAAGAAGATTTTTAAAGGTTTTTGCTATTTATAGCCATGGCGGCCATCTTGGTCATGTGACCTGGACCATTTATATAAACTTTCGTTCCCCCTTCCTAAGGATGCTCCACATGAAGTTTGGCTTTGATTGGCCAAGCGGTTTCAGAGGAGAAGATCTTTGAAATTGTGAACGACGACGGACGCCGACGGACGACGGACGACGGACGACGGACGCCGGAGCATGGGCATACTATAAGCTCACCTGTGAGCCTTCGGCTCAGGTGAGCTAAAAAAAAGCTTGGAATGGATACTACTGATCCTAAAATATCGTTCATAGTGGAGTGCCTTGTCTAAGAAGGAGAAATGTAAAACTAGTCCAAACCTCCGTAGAAGACAATGTGCTATAAAACGGATATGATGATGTACATGTATTATGTTTTCGTTAATTTCATAGTGGTCGGTGGTTGGCAAAAGTGGAGTCCTTGGTCCGGTTGTTCCATCACCTGCGGAGGCGGACAACAAAGCCGAAACAGGTCATGTGACAGCCCTAGACCGTCGAACAGTGGCATCAGCTGTACCGGAATTACTGAGGAAACACAGGCCTGTAACACAGGACACTGTCCGGGTACGTCGGAGAAGTTTGGGGATTCTGTTGCACAGAGAGAGAGAGAGAGAGAGAGAGAGAGAGAGAGAGAGAGAGAGAAGAGAGAGAGAGAGAGAGGGAGTCGTAATTTACCCGTTTGGTCTACACCATGCATTCCAGTTCAGTACAAGAAATTTCAAGCTAATTCAATGGTTAGAGGGTCCGCTTTGGGATAGGTGGGTTGCTGGTTCGCGCCCCTGTCGAACCATACCAAAGGCGTGAAAATGATACGAGTAGCTATCTTGCTTCGCGCTCAGCAAATAGTGGCTTGACGTCTCATAACTAACATCGCATGCGTAACAACATTATCTAGAGTTTGAAAATGAATATAAAATTGTCTTATAATAATCAATGTCAGTTCATCGAAGGACCGCATAGAAGGCACAATTCGTGCTAAGTACGTTAACCTCCTAGATTATTATTATTAGCTCATCTGAGCCGAAGCTCAAAGTGAGCTTATAATAGCATGGCCATCCGTCATCGTCGTCAGTCCATCGTCCACAATTTCAAAGATCTCTGAAATCGCTTGGCCGATCAAGTTGAAATTTTATGTGGTGACAACTTGGGAGGTGACATTAGAATTTTGTTCGCGATATCTTGGTCACATGACCAAGATGGCCGCCATGTCCATATATGGTAAAAGCCTTTAGAAATCTTCTTCTCCACAACCAGTGGGCCGATTTTTACAAAACTTGGTATGTAGTATTAAGGACTCCAGCCCATCATAGTTTGTCTAAATGATGACCCTGTGATGACCTTGATCTATTTTACGGCACGGTCAATATTGGAAACATTTAACATTTCAATATCAAAATTAAGATTTTGGTGTTCTCAGAAATCACTGGGCCTATGAAAGTGAATTTGTATGTGGAGCCTCAATGCTTAGGGGACCAAAATTGCGTGAAATCTGGGTAAAATGCTCAACATGGGCGCCATGCACACAAATGCTCAAAAATGCTCAAAACTCTTCTCCAGAACCGTTGGGCAGATTTTCACAAAATTTGGTATGTAGTGTCTGGGACTCCAGCCTATCATAGTTTATTCAAATGATGACCCTAGGATGACCTTGACCAATTTTACAAGGTAAGTTTTGGAAACATAGGCTAGTATATAGGAAAAAATGAAAACAATGAATGTTTTGGAAACTATTGCAGCTTGAGAACTGAAAGTTGGTAGAAGCAGACGTCAAATGAAGGTATGCGATTAATTAGGTCAAAGTCGTTTCTTGACCTGAGCCCAAGGTCATTGACATATTCTTATTAAAGACTCGTTTTTTTCTCAGTAACCTCTCAGCCTGTGAATGTGATTTTTTGAAACCTTCATGCATTTAGGGAGAATGAAATTTTGTTGTGAAATCGGGGTTGCGTGCTCAACATGGCTGCCATGCCTCCATGACCAAAAATGCTAAAAAAATCTTCTTCCCCAGAACTGGTGGGCCGATATTCCTGAAAGTTGGTATATAGCATCAGGGATCTTAGCCCATTATAGTTTGTTCAAATGATGGCCTAAGAATGACCTTGACCTATTTTACGGCAAGGTCAATTTTGGAAACTGGCTTTTACAAGAGGAAAAGGTGAAAACAATATTTTTTTTATTTTTTTTTTTATTTATCATTATTAATTTTTTGAAACTATTGCAGCCTTAGACATGACAACTAATGAAGGTATGTGAATATTCAAGGTCAATTTCATTTCATGATAGGCTTCAGGAGAGCATTCTCAGGAACAATGGTCATCTGATTCTTCTCTTGTTTTCTTCTTCTTCTTCTTCTTCTTAGTAGTAGTAGTAGTAGTAGTAGTAGTAGTAGTAGTAGTAGTATTGTTGTTGTTGTTATTGTTGTTGTTGTTGTTGTTACAGTAAATGGTAGCTGGGGAGAATGGAGCTCTCTGACTGTATTCTGTTGTGGCGGTAAACAGAGACGTTACAGGGCGTGCAACAATCCCCCGCCGGCATATGGTGGGGCCATTTGTATTGGGGATGGTGAAGTGTCTTATAGTTGCATCAAAGAAAATTGTCCAGGTATATAATGAAGGTTGGTGATAATGTAATACATGAATGTCGTCTTCAGAGTTTGTCGGACTGGATAAGGATTTGCTTCTAAGAAAAGTACTAATTCATCAAACATAATCTTAATAACGTGTGTTGGTGAAGTTAATCGGAAACACGTGTACGTGACAGAGATACGACTCTAACTGGTATTCATCTTAAAAATGTACAAGTAGGCAAAGATCAGGAAAAAAGATAAGATAAGATTTATTCAGGCAATAAGATCATATGTACAATTATGTTTTGAATATATACTCATTTACTAATCATTAAGAGCACACTTGCATGATTAATAACAATTTTGGTTAAATCAAATAGTGGAATGAGATGCCAGCACCTATGTCCACTTAACGCAGATTGAAATGTATGATCTAAAGACCTATGGATAGCCCATAAAGCCATAAGGCTTATTTCCAATGGTGTCCATTTGAAAAAAAGAAGAAAATGTTGGCACGGGAGAGCAATCAGAAAGAGACTCCCACTCCAAAAACCGAGGTGGGAAAAAAACAAACCAACAATCAGGTACTGATACCAACAAAACATATCGTAAGCCGAATGAGCAGCTATTTTCCCAACAGGTGGCCACTCAGTTACCTTAACTTAACTAAAAATATGAAAACCCACATAAGGCGCCAACAGCACAAAAATTTCAAACACCAAGACATAAAACAAAAAGAACCACCACAGAAGTATCGACTTGGAACGATCAGTAACACAAAGTTACTGGCGGGCTTAAACCGGTTTTACATGGCCATAACCTCACCCTCAGCTTCTGCAGTGATTCATAACATTTAGTTAGTTCTTTGGTCCTCGTGGTGAATCTCTAACTAGTCAATGAATCATCAAGAACAAACAAATAAATCAAGATAAACATCCTGATGAATCAAAAACCAGGACTTCGAAATATCGTTATGTCAATTGTCAGTTTGATTTTTATGAACAGTTGATGATAATATATTTATGTTTTTAAATTTCTTTCATTTCTCTAGAAGATTGCTCAGGATACATCGGTATTGGTCTAGACAACGGAGTATACCGTATCGTACCAAACAAAGAGTCAGTAGATATACCTGTATTTTGTGAATTTTCATCTGATGGCGTTTGGACGGTATGTACGTGTATACACGGGCTAATATATCATACAAAAACGCACTGGTGAGATTATCCCATAGTTCATCAAAATTCAAAACGACATATGATTTTTAGCTCACCTGAGCCGTAAGGCTCACAAGGTGAGCTTATAGGATGGCCATGATCCGGCGTGTATATAAATAATCCAGGTCACATGACCAAGATGGCCGCCATACCCATATATGGTAAAAACATTTAAAAATCTTCTTCTCTAGAACCCAAAGGCCTAGGATCTTGAAACCTGGCATGTAGCATAAGGGACTCAAGGTCCACAATGTGTATATAAATCATGACCCTGTAATGACCTTGACCTAGTTTACGGCAAGGTCAACATAGGTTACCAATGCATTTGAATGGGGAAAACTTTTAAAATGTCATTTCATTTAAAGTAAAAGTCTTGCAGGAAATGGGCAGTAGGACTGAATATTAAATGGACCCCAGGGGCTCATATGCCCCCACCCCGGGGCAATATACATGTATATCTCCATAATATTCGAACATCTTCTCCTCTGACACCGCTTGGCCAATCAAAGCCAAATTTTATGTGAAACATCTATAGGATGGGATAACCAATGTGCATATAGATAATCCCGGTCACATGACCAAGATGGCCGCCATGCCCATATGTGGTAAATACCCTTCAAAAATCTTCTTCTCCGGAATCGGTTGACCGATTTCAACGAAACTTGGCATGAAGTATTGATGACTCAAGTACTACAATATGTATATAAATCATGACCCTGTGATGACCTTGATCTATTTTACGGCAAGGTCAACATAAGTCGCCAATGCATTTGAATGGGGAAAACTTTTGAAATGTCATTTAAAATGAAAGTCTTGCAGGAATTGCACAGTAGGACTGAATATTAATGATTCTGAAAAAGATTGGTCCCCAGGAGCTCATATGACCCCACCCCGGGGCAGTATACATGTATATTTCCATAATATTCAAACATCTTCTCCTCTGAAACCACTTTGCCAATCAAAGCTAAATTTTATGTGAAGCATCTATAGGATGGGGTAACCAATGTGTATATAAATAATTCAGGTCACATGACCAAGATGCCCATATATGGTAAAAACCCCTTCAAAAATCTTCTTCTCCGGTGGACCGATTTCAAAGAAACTTTGCATGAAGCATCGATTGCTCAAGCACTACAATGTGTATATAAATCATGACCCTGTGGTGACCTTGACCTATTTTACGACAAGGTCAACATAGGTCGCCAATGCATTTGAATGGGGAAAACTGTTAACTTGTCATTTGAAGGGAATAAATAAAATAGAAATTGGCAAATGGACAGAATATTGATTATTCTGAAAACAAATGGCCCAAGGGCTTCATCTGTCCCACAGGGACTAAATACCATAATCTTCAAACATGTTTATTGGCATATGTAGCAGATCTCAGGTGAGCGTTTACAGGACCATTGGTCCTCTGGTTATTTCTGACTCTGAGCGAATCTTGCTAAAATTAACATTTGGTGGAAATACTATACAGCTATTAACTACACACACACACACACACACACACACACACACACACACACACTGAAATGAGGCATTGATGAAAACAAAAAAAAAAACTATCATAAGACGAGTTAGCAGCTATTTCCCTTAAGTTGGCCACTTCGATTCTAGAACTGAGCTAAATATATTGATACGCACATAAAAGGCGCACATTGTCGCACAACAAACATGAAACAAATAGAACCACACCAGTTGTCCCTTCTTGGAATGGTCTGTAATATAAACTACTGGGGACTGAGAGACGCATTTTTGAATTGCATAACATCATTATGTCTCTGAGCAGATAACAGGTAAAAGCCTCCACTAGCAAATAATGAATTTCTCACATATAGAGGCCTTTGAAGAGGCTATTAATTACAATCAATATAAATGCAGATATGTTGATAATTACCAGAGGACCAATGGTCCTGTAAACGCTAACCTGGGATCTGGGAAATGAGACTCAAGTTGCCATATAATAGGTCAAGGTCATCCCATGGTCATGATTTATATAAACATTGTAGAGCTTCATTCCATGATGCTTCAAGCCAAGTTTCAAAATCATAGGCCTTCCGGTTCTGAATAAGAAGATTTTAACGGTTTTTGCTATTTATAGCCATGGCGGCCATCTTGGTCATGTGACCTTGACCTTTTATACAAAGTTTCATTCCCTCTACCTAACGATGCTCCACATAAAGTTTGGTTTTAATTGGGCAAGCTGTTTCAAAGAAAAAGATATTTGAATATTATGGTCATATACATGTATATAGCCCCGGGGCAGGGGCAGATAACCCCCTGATGTCATTTTTTTTTCATAAACAAATTTTCTGTCCATTTGCATACTCCCAGCAAGTCCCCCACCCCCCATTTAATTACACTTTACTTATTTTCCCCAATCAAATGCATCAGAGACCTAAGTTGACCTTGCCGCAAAACAGGTCAAGGTTATCCAAGGGTCATGCTTTATACAAACTTTGTAGAGCTCTTTTGCCCGATGCTTCATGCTAAAATAAAAAAACATAGGCCTTCTGGTTCTGTAGAAGAAGATTTTTAAAGATTTTTGTTATTTATAGCCATGTCGGCCATGTTGGTCATGTGACCTTGACCTTTTATACAAAGTTTCTTTCCCCCTATCTAAGGATGCTCTACATAAAGTTTGACTTTAATTGGCCAAGCGGATTCAGACAGGAAGATGTTCGAATCTTATGGTAATATACATGTATATAGCCCCGGGGCAGGGGCAGACAACCCCTTTGGGTCAGTGTTTTTCAAAAACATAAATCTTTTGTCCATTTGCATACTCCCAACAAGTTTCCCCCCACTTAATTACATTTTACTAATTTTCCCCATTCATATGCATTAGCGGCCTAAGTTGACCATGTCGTAAAATATGTCAAGGTCATCCCAGGGTCATGATTTATAAATATTTTGTAGAGCTCCATTGCCTGATGCTTCATGCCAAGTTTCAAAATCATAGGTCTTCTGGTTCTGGAGAAGAAGATTTTTAAATGTTTTTGCTATTTATAGCCATGGCGGCCATCTTGGCTATGTGACCTGGATCACTTTCGTTCCCGCTTCGGCTGTGATTGGCGCAGCGGTTTCAGAGGAGAAGATGTTTGAAATTGTGGACGACGGACGACGAAGGACGACGGGCGCCAGAGCATGGGTATACTATAAGCTCATCCGGTGAGCCTTCGTCTCTGTGAGCTAAAAAAGTAAAAAGGTACAAGTAGGCAATGATCAGGAAACGGCGCAATCAGAAAGAAATTCCCACTCTAAAAACCGAGGCGGGAAAATACCAAATTGACAATTAGGTACTTATACTTAGAAAACATGTTGTAAGCCGAGTGAGCAGCTATTTCCCAATTGGCGGCCACTCAGTTACTCGAACTTAACTAAAACTATGAAAACGTACATAAGGTTCAAACAGCACAAAAGTCGACTCCAAAACATAAAACAAATAGAACCAAAACAGAAGTATCGCCTTTGAACGATCAGTAATATAAAACCACTGGGGGCTTAAATCGATTTTACAGGACCCTCATCTTCTGCAGTGGTTCACCACATTTAGTTAGTTGTTCGGTCCTCGTGGTAAGTCTCTAACTAGTCAATCATCGTGGACAAACAAATATATCATGATAACTACCATGATGAATCAATAATTCAATAAGCTGCCCGACGATTAGATCCGTGGGCACCGAATAGCACTGAAATCCGGAGCAGAGGAGAAACACCAGTTGAACTCCGGTGGGCCAAGCAACAGACAAGAAGTTCCGGCCCCAACCAACTAAAATGAATAACTTTAAGTCGGTACAACCACAAGAAGTCTGATATAAAAAAGTAAAAGTAGGTAATGATCAGGAAAAGGCGCAACGCGAAAGAAATTCCCACTCCCAAAGCCGAGGCGGAAAAAAATTAAACTGACAATTAGATACTTATACTTAGAGAACACATCGTAAGCCGAGTGAGCATCGATTTCCCAATAGGCGGCCACTCAGCTTAACTAAAACTATGAAAACGTACATAAGGTTCAAACAGTACTAAAATCGACTCCAAAACATAAAACATCTAACTAGTCAATGAATTATCATGGACAAACAAATAAATCATGATAAGCACCATAATGAATCAAAAACGAGGACCCGCAGATTCAGTAAGCTGCCCGACGATGGAGATCCCTGGGCAGCGAGCCGAATAACTTACTGAAATCCGGGGCAAAGGAGAAACCCTGGTGGGCCAAGCAACAGACAAGAAGCTCCGGCCCCAACCAACTAAAATGAATAGCTTTAAGTCGGGGCCATCATAGAGTCTGACGCCCGATCCACCTGCGTGCCATTATAGAAGACAGCATAGTTATTTATGATTGGGTTAAAAACTAAGTATGCAGACTGTCGCATAACATTCAAGTTATAACCTATACGTCTGTAACGTGTAATGATTTTTCTGAACTGAAAAATCATTTTTGTCCTATAAGTCTCTTTAATTTGTAAACCAAGTCACCATAAAATTCTGGTTCTGAAAGTCTCTCACGTAAAAGCGTCTTTAGCCCAACATTAAATTTAGAAATCAATTCATAGTGTCTGCGACAAAATTTAGAAAACGTTTTTCGAAGCCTTTATATGGCCCCATCCAAGTAGAACCTTATGGCCCCATAATTACTTATATAAATCGAGTGATTCTATCGTCTAGGTGATACAGCGGCGATTTGATGGGAGTGAGAGCTTTTATAGACCATGGAGAGACTATAAAGCAGGGTTCGGGACTGCAAAAGGTGAATACTGGCTAGGTAAATAAAAACCATTGGTTCTATTTTGATCTGGTCTCGAGGTTATAAAACATTTTTAATGCTCAGCTCAGCTGAGATTAAAATTTATTCTACTCTAAATGTTAAAATGCCAACAATTGTTTGCATTTTAACATTTAGTAGCAGGATAAATTATAGGCTTCGAAGTTTTAAATCTTCAATTAGAATATATTTGGGCTATTTTGGTATTAATGAGCAGTTTAAATTTCATGATCAGTTGAACTGAGCATGAAAAAGTTTCATAACCGCGGGGCCTATTCTCGGTTAACGAATGTAAAACGTACGCGACGATAGGGAACTGCACTAAGACAGCAAAAGCCTACTCTTGAGAGTCATATGGTTTTACGGGCAAGCGTAACAAGACAACACAGGTACAGCGAAAAACAACCAAGTAATTTAAACTTAACAATTTTAATTAAACAAATTAATGCAGTAAATACATACAAACAAATGAATAAATAAATAAGTAAATTAATAAATAACTAATCACAATTTAAATGTCTAAATATATCCTTGTCCCTCAAAATGTAAGTCAATCCAGTTTCCACAATATATAAAATGCTTTGATGAAACTGGCCCCAGGTGACATTGACTAAAGGTCATGACGACTTCCCTTTAATGTACCAGTGTATTTTAATTGAAAGTTATTTTTCTAGAAGGTATAGAAAATGTATTATTTTTATTATATGGTGACAATGATAAATCACCCACTTCGAATCACACAGATTTAACCAGAAGCTTCTATAATCTGCTCATAACTTCTTAATTATAATAATAGTTATAAAAATAATCAATGACACAATTCTGTCACGTTCTAGACTCAATAAATTCTAGAAACAAAAGAATATAATAAAAATGAAATATATATTAATCAAGGTTACTCCTCTTTGAATATACATATAACAAGTAAAGGATTAAATAAAATATATCATATATATACACCAATGGAAAGAGCTAAAACGATGAATAGACAATATCGATTTTATAAATCGAGAGAGAAGCATGTCCTACCATGTGTTGGCATTCAGTTCCCTGAACAAATTGAGTTTTATATGTACATGATAAAACATCATTATGAATTTTTATCTAACTTGATATCAAATGGGAAACAAAAATCAGACACACAAAACTCTGGACTTCTTCAGTTTCGAAAGTGACACAAACATGTTTTTGTCATTAGGTAACGACCATATTCATGACATCACAACCGGTGGTAATTACCGACTAACAATCCGTCTGACGGACTGGGACAATGTTACTAAGTATGCCAACTATTCTACATTTCAAATTGCCGATGAGTCGAAGGGATACCGCCTCAGGGCTTCGGATTATTCCGGTGACGCAGGTAAATTTAAAACACAGTAAATTGCATTCACCATTTTTGCATTATCGGCTGGTTTCCTGCTTACAAAAAATCAATATTGGAAAAACAGGTAACTAGAACCCCCCTGACCTTAAAGGTCAGGGGGTTTCTGGTTACCTGTTTTTCCAATATTGATTTTTCTAAAGCTGGGCACCAGCGGATAATGCAAAAATGGTGAATAGATGACTGAATGTAGTGGGTTATACTGTGGCTCCGATTCAAATAGCGTGATCACAATATTATGAATAAATTTCATCTATTTTTATTCACGTGACATTACAATGTCTGTGACAACTGCACTGGAAATGTACGTCTGTCGATAAGATTCACCACAGAGTTCATACTTAATATTCAATAACCATGGAACCAATGGTCCAGTAGACGCTCACCTGACATCTGAAATAAAAACCAATAAATTTGTTTGACTATAATGGTCATATACAAGTAAATAGCCCAAGGACAGTGTCAATATAACCCTTTGGGCATTTTTTGTTTTTAAATCATAAACATTCTGCCCATTTGCCCATTTCCTGAAGTTTTTCTCATTATATGACCTAAGTTGAGATTGCCTTAAAATTTGTCAAGATCATCACAGGTCCATGATTTATAAACACATTGTAGTACACTATTCTCAATTGCTGCATGTCAAGTTCCATTGCAATAGGTTCAGCAGTTTAGGAGAATAACATTTTTGAAGGGTTTTTACCATACATAGGAATGGCACCCATCTTGGTCATGTGACCCGATTTATTTATAAACACATAGGTTCCCGTTTCATATATAGATGCTTCCTATGAAATTTGACTTTGATTGGCCAAGGGGGTTTTGGAGAAAATGATTTTTGAATGTTATGTTTATAGACATGTATATTACTATTGAGTGAGGGCAGTCCAACTCCTGGGGGTCCAAATTGATTTCAGATTCTTCAATCTTTATTCCATTTGCACATTTTCTGCAAGTTTTGCCCTTCATGACATTTAAAAAATACCATTCAGATGCATGGGTGACCTAAGTTGTAAAATAGGTCAAGGTCATCCCAGAGTTATGATTTATATAAAAATTTTGTAGAGCTCTATTCTTCATGCAAAGTTTCAAAATCATAGGGCTTCTGGTTACTGAAGAAGAATATTTTTAAAGTTTTTTTGCTAGCGGCCATCTTAGTCATTACTCCAGTCCCTGAGGGGTCATTCGTGTGCACGAGAGGTCCAGAGAAAATTTTTCCATAAATGGTTAGAGCCATATCTGAGGTGCAAGAAAATCGAGGGTGATCGGCTCAAATCATGGTGCGGTCAGAGAAATCCAAGATGGCCGCGAAGATGGCGGCTTATTTTCTTGAAACATAGGGTACCCTGTTAATAAGTTGCTACAGCATGCATTTAGCAAGGTCTTTGATTTAAAATCATCATAATGAAAGCAATGGGGTGTAATACACACATTTATGACACATTTGCTTGGTTTTATAATGACTTTCTTCTGCAGGAGCAAAAAATCTGTCAAAATGTGGTCAAATTTTGACTAAAAATACCAAATATGAGTAAGATGTTTTCTATATTTTTCAGACAGATTGATTAAATGCTTCCAAATTGCATTTAGTAGTTATGTAGGGAGTTGACTAAATGATACACTGTAGTTCATATAGTTTCTGGTCTTGACTTTAGCTTTCAAGCGCCTCAAAAGTGGGTGGGGTAAAATGAGAGTTTTCATGTAAAATGGGTATATGCCTCTAATAAACTAACACTTCATGTTTTTATCTAGTCTTGGGTGCTCTAAATGTTTGTAATAGTGGAGAATTGGTATAAATATACAATTCAATGCCATTTTTACTGGACTGAGAATGAAATGTCTGTCACAGAAATGCCCGGACTTTGTCACATTTTGAAGGAAATCATTCACATCGGGTTAGACATTTTATTTGAACTGGTCACCAGATGTCAATGGCTGCTTTTAGAAAGCTTGAAAGATTGACCTGTGAAGTATGTTAAAAGATACATTCCGTTGACTGTATGTTGATCTCATAATTTTTTCATTTTTTTTAATATCCAAAGTGGGTGGGGTAAAACCACCTTTTTCCGGTTAATGACAAAGCAGTAGTCTATGCATTATAATCATATTCATATCAACATACGATCACACAAATGCATAAAAAGTTCTAAAAAATGAATGTTTCTCCATTTCAATTAAGAATTATTGCCTGCTTTTACCATTGCACAGTTTATTCTGTGTAATATCCCAGATCTGTGCATGTATATGCACAATGACGGATCTCCTAGAATAGCACAAACAGTTTTCGCAGCATTTTTAGGCAATGACATTCTATTATTGTGTAATTTAACTTATTTCTTTATCTATGTGTCTGTCAAAAATGTTTTGCTCTACAAGGGTGCACTTTTCTAACAATGCACCTGTGTGCCACCGTACATTGGTCAGTGCCAAACTTTGAGAGAATCACACTGTAAACAAGATGGGTCCAAGTGGAACACCTTGAATTACTCTTAAAAAAGAGGTGAGTGGTCGCTATTTGACACATTCTGCATTCCTGTTACCTAGATAAATTGATCAGTGGCTGTAAAATCTGGATGTGATGATCAGATTCTGCAATACCAGAAATCTTCCAGTGTCACATGTGTGAAATGTCTGTGTCCCAGGAAAGTGTGATATATTTTAAGTAAACCGTCACCAGGCTGTGTTTATTCTTTATCTTGTCTTATATTGAAACTTACACATTTCTGTACAAATTGGTATATAAAACACCTTAATCAAGCATATATAAGACAATTAACAGTCGTTTCTAATATGCACATACAAAGGCACCTTTTCTTTGTCCACGCCAAGATGTACTTATAGGAAGGGCTATGACAAAATTTTAAAAGTATGGAAGCACTGAAGTGTCATCACCGCAATAAATTTTGCAAGAAAAAGAAAGCGAAAGTGAATTTATTTGCTGTTTATTTAATGATTCTAAAACTTGAAAATAAATAAATAAGATAAATAAAAAAACATATATATTATATATCTGAATAAAAATAAATTTCAGGATGGATAGCATTCCGCTTAAACGACCCAGAATAGAATCAACACAAGTGAAACTAGACAGATGTATAATATGCCAGTCTCTTACACAACAGTCTACAACAAGTACACCTGGTGGACGGAATCGTATCAAAGAAGCAGCTGAAATTCATAGAGACGAAGTTTATGAAAGACTTAGTGGACTGGAATCTGAATATTTCATTTATCATGTCAGCAATAACTGTTACAAGAAATATACACATAAAACAAGTCTTGAAAAATTAAAACAGATTAGACTGAAGACAAATATTGATGACAATGACATAGGTAGTACAACTTTATCACCAAGACAGAGTAGATCACAGTGTACACCACGGGAACCAGGTACATCTCCAGACACTAAAGCAACAAAAAAGACTTGTGTCATATGTTGTCAGCTGAAATACAAGGGTGCCTATGAAAAGTACCGCATATCAGAGAACCCAAGAGCACAGAAGTTTTTATCTGCAGCTTGCCATTTACAAGATGATGTATATACACGGACATGTGACTTGCAAGATGAACATGCTGTGTTTGGTGCAGACCTATATTACCACACTAACTGTATGAGAAAATACATTAAAAGGTTTGAAGATGACATAAAACAAAAAGACAATGCACAAAAACCAAACACTGACAGACATTTATTATTTGAATAATTTGTGAACTCTATAAATTTTAAGTTGCAGAAGGGTGATGGGTTCGCTTTAAGTGATCTAAGAGAGCAGATCAACAGTAATATAAATGGGGACATCAAACCATTTAGTAACAGAGAATTGAAAGTACTTTTTTTATGAACATTATGGTTCAAATGTTTGCTTTGCAGACTCAAGAAGTAACCCAAATAAGTCAGCAATGGTGTTTTTAAAGGTTGTGTCAACAGAAGAAATTGTAGATAGCCTTCGATCAACAGACATTGTTGAGAAATGTGCTCTGCTAATAAGAGAATCTCTACTAGAGACTAACTTTGATTTAGGAGATAAGTTTTGTGATGCTAATGATCTAAGACAATCATGGACAAACACACCATTGCCCGAAGCGTTATTAAGATTCTTTGGGGTTCTATTCAAATTTGACCCACAATCATTCTATGATACTAGAACAATCAAGGAATCAACCATTGTAGATGAAGAAGAAGAAGAAGATGATGATGATGATAATGATAATGAAGAGGATAAGGATGTAGCAGAGAATGTTCAAGGCATGTCAGACTTGAAAAGAAGAAAAATCAGGGTGTTGCATCAAATTATGTATTTTAATGTCCATAATGACACAAAGAGAACACCACTTCATATCCTTAATGCACAGTCCATTCATGACAAGTGTAAAAGCAAATAACTCATCACAAGTTTCAATCATTATGGGTTAGCAATTAGCTATAATGAGCTTCAGAGATATCATAATGACATGGCAAGCTTTATAGTAAAGTCAAGCCTAGGCAATGTCCCGATGCCCAGTCAGTTTGATCCAGAAATGTTTACTATAGCAGCATTTGACAATTTTGATCATGAAGAAGCCACCTTGTCAGGCATCAAAGGTAGTCATGACACTGTATCAGTACTGTTTCAAGAGAAGTCTAACAGAATCTTCAGTAAACCCAGCATTTCTGAAACTAACATTGTTCATGGAAATAGAGTGTTTCAGCAACAGCTGAGATGTCAGGAACTACAGCCATACATCAAGCCTGCCAAAAAGCCAAGTATACCGACAGATTACCCTGTCAAACAAGACTTATTCCCTGTCGGTACAGAAGACACATTAAAGACTGACAGTACATGGTTGTTAGGAAAAATGGATATCACCTCCTTCATCAAAGGCAATATAATATTACTCCAGAAAATAAAAACCAGAGAATGCCATCACGGAGTGCTTTTAATTCTGTTGTTTCTGAAGAAGATTTGAGTGAAAAAGTAGTAGGCTTTTTGCCAGTTATCCCAAGTCCTGTCACAGATCATCAGACTGTATACACAGCCCTCAAGAACTTCCAGGACATATTGAAACAACTTTCCCAAACACATCTTGCAGTAACTTGTGATGAAGGTGTCTATCATATAGCAAGAGAAATCACTATGGGAAATCCAGTAGAATTTGATAACATTGTTTTGTGCTTGGGAACTTTCCACATGACAAAAATATATTTTGGTTGCATTGGGAAGTACTTAAGAAACAGTGGTGCAGAAAATATATGGATATAAACCGTGTCTTTGGGCCAAATGTTGTTCAGTCTGTACTAGGTGGAACAGATCATAGACTGGTTGTCAGCAAACTCAACCTAAGAATACAGCCTGCGAGGCGACCTCAAGGCAAGAAAGCTCCTAAGAGACTGGATGTCTCAAAGCTGAATAAAGGCAGCATGAGACAAGATTTCTTAACAGACATTTGCAACCAACTGGATGCAATGAATCTCAGTTCAGAGGACCCCGAAGAAAACTGGACAGTTTTCCATAAAACAGTTCTTTCTTCAGCTGCAAGCACCTTAGGCCATCCATCTCGCAAACATCAAGACTGGTTTGATGAGAATGATGATGAAATTCAGAGGCTTCTTGAAGAAAAGCACCGTTTGCTCAAGGCACATCAAGATGATACTAGCTCAGTATCAAAGAAAGCAGCCTACAGCAACATTTGTAAGACAATCCAGACCAAGCTTAGGGACATGCAAGATTCCTGGCTGAGGAAGAAAACAGAAGAAATTCAGTCTTTTGCGGATAGAAAGGACATGAAGAAATTTCATGATGCACTGAAAACCATTTATGGTCCAAAGAGTTCTGGAGCCACCACATTGCTCAGTGCAGATGCAAACACTCTTCTCACAGATAAAGAAGCTATTGTAAGCTACTTCGGCTTACTTAAACGAACAGGATGCCGGCGTAAACTGGTTTGTGCTTGGTCTCTGGTCTTCTAGGGTCCAGGCTAAATCAGAGGTTGAACAAAATAATCAAGACTTGTTCTCAGTTAACGAGTTTTATTTTTAGCTCGTTATTCTCAAATTCAGTAAATTATTCTTGCGTAATACTAGAGCTAGTTTTCTAGCTTTCAACAGATATTAACGTTTAGCAAGAATTAATACAAATAAAACCTCTGCGAAACGGAACGACAGTTTGACAAGCTTCTGGAAACTATGATTTCGAGACAGACAAGTTACCAGAACACGAATAAAAACTGGCGGGCCCTTGAAATTTTAAATCTTGTTATTTAAAATACAGGAAAGCATCAACTAACATCTTCAGTTAGATTCTTGTACACTGGAATCGGTAAACTAGAATTTATAAACCGCCAGATAGGTTTTCCTGTGTCAGGGCCACGGACGCGTCCCTGAACGTTCAAGTGACAACTTTGCAAGATTGTCAAACTAGCGTTCCTCTCGCAGCTTTATAGTCTCGGGCGGAGGTGCTGGAAGCAGTGTCCACCAATCGCAACAGCGGATTTCAGTTCGGCAATCCGGTCGTCCAACCAGATAACCGAACGGATTCCCTGTCGAGATCGGAGACCGCCGGGCCAAAAATAGAACCGTGCCCGGATTCCCTGGCACGTCAAAACACACCAATTTTAGAAGATTTTAGATCAGCTTCGACTCTCTCCGCTGAGCAGAATTCAACAAAGAATCATATGAAATGTAATTTAGTTTAAGTTTGTTCATAGTGCTTAACAAATATCAATTTGAATTTTCGAGCCAAACAAACTTGACGGACGACGCAGGATGCGACAACTACGCGCCCCAAATAGTGCTACTTAGTTTGAGTTAAAATTCATTGTAAGTTAATCTAAAAATTATGAAAATGTATTTAAATTCCCTTAAATGTTTCAGATTTTAGGATTTTGATATAAAATATTACAATTTATATGTTTATCTTTAAAACTAATACTTGTACAAGGGGAATTCCCCGATCAGTCAGAATCCAAGATGGCGGCGATGGAAAAGTTTTGAAATGTCACTGATAAAATCAAGATATTTCGCGGATTGTGGCTTTTATAAACAGTTCTGTAGATATGGATTAATGTTCCTGGTATGTGATTGTTCTGTTCCATCGGTGTAGAGCGTCTCCAGTTCGTGGTTTGAATAATACCGTGAATTTCTGCTGATTTCGTCTTTGAAAAGTTCCCATCGTGAATATAAACATTAGGCTAATTTGACACAACACTTTTTATGGCACTTTTAAATAACACTAGATAGCACTTTTGATATTTTGTATGAGTTGAGAAGCAGAGAATGTCCAGTGAGTCTCATGTAAGCAGCTCTAAGCTTCAAGATTTAGGTGAATAAGATTTGAGAAGTTAAGGACAATGTGACATGCATGCACAGATGCAGGCATGTTACACTATCTTGGAAAGGTGGGCAGAACACTTCAATAGTGTGCTTAATCGGCCATCAAGCATCAATCAGGATGCAATCGACAGACTTCCACAGATAGAGTGCAATGTTCTGTTAGATGAATTTCCTACCGTTACGGAAACAAGAAAAGCAGTTCAACAACTATCATCTGGCAAAGCCCCAGGTGCAGATGCAATTCCTGCCGAAGTTTACAAGGCTGGGGGGCTACCCATGGCAGAGAAACTGACAGAGTTGTTTCACTGTATGTGGAGGAAGGAGGCTATCCCACAAGAATTTAAGGATGCATCCATAATCCACCTATACAAGCGGAAAGGAAATCCTCAAGTCTGTGACAATCACAGAGGCATCTCCCTCCTATCAATTGCTGGGAAGATACTTGCAAAAATTCTGTTGAATCGTCTGAATGCTCATCTTGATCAGACGGGACTTATCCCAGAAAGTCAATGTGGATTCAGAAAAGACAGAGGGACAATAGACATGATCTTCACAGCAAGACAGCTTCAGGAGAAATGCCAAGAACAGAATGTAGATCTATACATGACGTTTGTTGACCTCACCAAAGCTTTTGACACTGTTAGTCGTGATGGAAAAAAGGTACAAGTAGGCAAAGATCAGGAAAAGGCGCAATCAGAAAAAAGATTCCCACTCCAAAAACCAAGGTGGGAAAAAACCAAACTAACAGTCAGGTACTTATACCATGAAACATATCGTAAGCCGAATGAGCAGCTATTTTCCCAATAGGTGGCCACTCAGTTACCTTAACTTAACTAAAAATATGAAAACATACATAAGGCGCCAACAGCACAAAAATTTTTCCAAACACCAAGACATAAAACAAAAAGAACCACCACAGAAGTATCGACTTGGAACGATCAGTAACACAAAGTTACTGGCGGGCTTAAACCGGTTTTACATGGCCATAACCTCACCCTCAGCTTCTGCAGTGGTTCATAACATCTAGTTAGTTATTCGGCCCTCGTGGTGAATCTCTAACTAGTCAATGAATCATCAAGAACAAACAAATAAATCATGATAAACATCCTGATGAATCAAAAACCAGGACTCACAGACTAAGTAAGCTGCCCGACGATGGAGATCCCTGGGCGCCGAATAACCTACTAACTCCGGAGCAAAAGAAAAACACCAGTTGGACCCCGGTGGGCCAAGCAACAGACAAGAAGCTCCGGCCCCAACCAACTAAAATGACTCTGGAAAATCATGGCCAAGTTTGACTGTCCACCCAGATTCATAGCTATGGTGCGGCAGTTTCATGATGGTATGCAGGCACGTGTGCAGAATGATGGAGAGTTCTCTGAACCATTTGAAGTAACAAATGGGGTCAAACAAGGCTGTGTTCTGGCACCAACACTGTTCAGCATGATGTTTTCTGCCATGCTTATGGATGCTTTTCAGGACAGTGACACTGGTTTTCCAATCAGGTACCGTTTTGATGGCAACATATTCAACCTCAGAAGGTTGCAAGCCAAAACTAAGGTCCAGACTGATGTGCTAGATGAGCTCCTCTATGCAGATGATATGGATAAGAATGCCAACACAGAGGCAAAAATGCAAAGAGCCATGGATCAAGTTTCACAGTCATGTGATAACTATGATCTCACAATCAGCACAAAAAAGACAGAGGTTGTACACCAACCAGCCCCCGGAAAACCATATAATGAACCAACCATCACTGTGAATGGGCAAAAACTGAAAGTTGTTGACAAGTTCACCTACCTGGGAAGCACTCTCTCCAGAGCAGTGCATATTGATGATGAGATCACTGCCAGAATTGCAAAAGCTAGTGTGGCATTCGGAAGACTCCGTGCAAATGTCTGGGAGCGAAATGGAATCAAGCTTGACACCAAGCTGAAAGTCTACAAGGCTGTGGTACTGCCAACCCTCTTGTATGCATGTGAGACCTGGACAGTATACCAACGCCATGCAAAGAGACTTAACCATTTCCACTTAAGCTGTTTGAGAAAGTTGTTAAAAATCAAGTGGCAGGACAAGATTCCAGACACAGAGGTCCTGAGGAAAGCAGGGATGCAAAGCATGCATACAGTCGTAAAGCTAGCACAGCTAAGATGGACTGGCCATGTTATAAGAATGCCTGATGCGCGACTTCCAAAGAAAGTTTTCTATGGAGAACTACAGGAGGGAAAGCGCTCTCAAGGTGGCCAGAAGAAACGCTACAAAGACACCCTCAAAGCCTCTCTGAAGGATTTCGAAATACCAATGGGGTCCTGGGAACAGACTGCACAGGAGCGATCAAAGTGGCGAGGTCTCATCAACAAAGGAGCAGCTCTCTATGAAAAGAAGAGAATCTGTGAAGCTGAAAGAAAGCGAAGAGAGCGCAAAGCCAAAACAAATGTGCCACCAGCAGACTCTATGACATTGACTTGCTCTACTTGCAACCGACAGTTTAGAGCCAGAATTGGCCTAGTCAGCCATCAAAGAACTCACCAACACACATCAGCATTATTCAAGAAATAATGATGGTCTTTCTCATTAGTGAGAGACGAACTATCAGGTGGAACACACTATGTAAGGGCGTTCAAAGGTATGATTTTACTGTGTGAAACAATGGAAAGGTTACGGTGGGTGTCCTTCTTCAAAAGTCGGAAACTAGACACTTACAAAGAAGAGCTACTAATGCTGGTAAAACTACAAGACAGTATAGCAAGAAAAGAGGTAACTAGAAGTAGAGAACTGCTAGAAGAGTTCCACAACAGCTCTGCCAAAATGATGGAGTCATTCCACAATTTCAAAAGTGATGGTTGCAGTCTTAGTGAAACATTTCACTACTGGAGCATATTCATTACTCTTGTTTCACAACTCAGAAACTTGGTGAGAGCAGATGGTGAAGAGAACTGGAATCTTCATTTGAGCACAGTACAGAGCATTCTGCCATTCTTTGCTCTATTTGATTGTGTGAATTACTTGCGATGGTGTTCACTCTACCTAGAAGATATGCGAAGCCTACCAGAAGCTGCCCCTGAAATCCATGAGGCATTCCTTAATGGCCAGTTTGTCGTGAAAAGGACAGCAGGAAAGCTTAAGGCTGTTGCTGCCGATCAGTGTCTAGAGCAAACCATAAATCGATCTCAGAAGAGCAGTGGTGGAATCATCGGCAGCACACGGAAAAAAAGAATTCGTAGCAGAGTGGGAAATGATTTACCATGAGATGATAGCTGTCAGCAGCCTACATCGAGAACTCAGTGGTTCAAAACCTTACTACAACGAACTTACTGTAAACCATGAGTTTAGTGATTCTGAAACCAAAGCTCGAGAAACGAATGTCAGGGATATTATGGAGTACATAGAACTGCATGAAAACCCATTTCAGATTACAGAAAAGACTGAGAAGCAACTCCATAATATCATATCTCAGGAAGTGATGCCCGCTGAAGTTAGGGGCAGTTTGCTGAGTGTGGAATCCAAAGGTCTTGAGCTGTACAGGATATTTAGAAAGGAAAGATTTACAGACAGAACCAAGAAGTTATTTGACACAATCCACGGAAACAATGTCAAAGTGTTCCAGTCAATCAAGTCTGCTAAGCCATCAGTGGCATCTAGTAAATAGAAGACAATAAATGAGGCTGCAGCAGGGCACAGAGTGCTTGAAATAGCTCAGGCAAGAAGATACAGCACAAAAGAATTATTTGGATATGACCTAATACCAACAAGCTGTCTGTGTGATGATGATGGTCTAATGAAGAAACCAGTTAAGAGTGCCCTCTGCCATGAACTGGAAAAATGCTTGAGCAGTGCTGATATGGTGCCACCATCTGAATGGAAGAACCTTTGAACAACATACTTAGTAGACGTTATGGCAAATGTCAGAAAGACAAGTATCAAAGGTTTGCGTACATTTGCAGATTTTTGCTCAGCCTTCTTGAACATGATTCTAGCACTATGCCAGTGTGCAAGTAGAATAGATCTTGTGCTTGATTCTTATCATGAAGGTTCTGTTAAGGACACAGAAAGAAGTAGAAGAGCCACAGTGATGCCTATTGAGATAAGCCTGGTAGCAGAGGATACCCCGCTACCCATTAACATGGACACGTTTTGGGTATCAATCAGTAACAAGGCCAAACTACAAGCTCTGCTGAGGAAATATGTTATTGAAAATGCAGAGATTATGTGCCCAGAAGTTGAATTTGTCTTCAGCTGTTTCACCTCCCAGACTTTATCATTACCATGCCAGTCACTACAAGATGGCTGTCTCATGTCATTACCAGAGTTGGACTTAACCATTGAAGAGGCAGATGTGAGGTTATTTCCACACGCTATTCATGCTACACAGAATGGGGCAAAGAGACTTGTTATTCTCTCTGGTGACACAGATGTTATGGATCTAGCCCTTTATTACAACACTGAACTGAAAACAAATGGTCTGTCTGAATTATGGATGCGTGCAGGTATTGCTGATTCTACAAGATATATACCATTACATCTGATAGCTGAAAGAAAGAAAGAGTTATGCCCTGTACTTCCAGCAGTTCACATCTTAACAGGTTGTGACACAACAAGCAAAGTTGGAACCAAGCTGTCTGCTCTCAAGCCACCTGCTGCTCAACTTCTGTCTGAGTTTGGAACATCATTGACCGAACCAAATCAAGATGAAATCATACACAAAGCAGAGCAGTATCTAGTGCAAGTGCTCAAGCCAAACAGTACATGCACTACTATGGATGAACCCAGATACGAATTATACCACCAAAGTAAAGTCAGTGATCTCCATTCCCTGCCACCTACCAGTTCCGATTGACATTTACATATACTAAGGTGTCTATATACAACCTATGTACAGATTCATTGTCTACAAAATGTGAATGTTGATCCAACAAACTATGGATATGAAGACAAGAATGGCTCCCTTGTACCAAGTTTCCACACAAACAATGTACCAGAGAATCTAATTCAAACATGCAATTGTAAGAAGTGTTCCACAAAACACTGTGCATGCAAACAGATTGGTATCCCTTGCTGTGTGTATTGCAAATGTAAAAACACTTCAGGACAGTTTTGTAGGAGTCCACATGTGGTTCTCTCAGTACCCGTAACATTATAAAAGGATTGAGTAAAGACATTTACAACATAAAACATTAAGGTAACTGCCAAGCTGATAAATGATTTTATCTCCTCTACTTAACAAATCATGCTTTTAGCCATAATAAATGTGGTTCAATGTGCTCTTAATTGATAAAGACAATGCATTTGATGGATTTGGCCGCCATCTTTATGGCCATCTTGATATTATTTTTTGACACATTAACTGGTATAAACATTAGCCAACCTATACTTGTGTGTATTTTTGTGTATATATTCAATTTAAATTGATTTACTGCAAATCCAGAATCCGTAGGAAGTCATTAGGGCAAAGCAATAAAATGCAAGATTTTTGTGGGAATAGCCAACCCACTTTTAAGGGACTCAAAACATGAAATTCAGGATTAGTAAAGACGTGTAAACAAGTTTTCCTGTCAGCACAGACCTCAGACTAATTACAAAAGTTTATTGGAACAAATATAAATATTCTGATTGTCACTTAAGGCAAAAGTTTGTCCACACTTCACGATTTTTCTTCAATATGGCTTTTTTCATTTTCCAGGCCAGTGCCTTATTAGTTTGAAGTACACCCAAGCTAAAAAGGCATAAAACTAAGTATATATGCCTATCTAATATTTATATCAACAATTGAAGTCAAAATACTTATGAAAAGTATGTTTTAAGAGAATACTAAAGGGGTATAGGCATCTATCATAAAATCGTCCGCCATCTTGGCGGCCATCTTGGATTTCTCGGACCGCACCATGATTTGAGCCGATCACCCTCGATTTTCTTGCACCTCAGACATGCCTCTAACCAGTTATGGAAAAATTTTCTCTGGACCTCTCGTGCACACGAATGACCCCTCAGGGACTGTATTACATGTGTCCTATAGACTTTCATTCTCCCTTCTTCACAATGCTCCACACAAAGTTTGGCTTTGATTGGCCGAGCAGTTTCAGAGAAGATGGTGTTTGAATATTATGGTCATATACATGTATATTGCCAAGGGATAGGAACAGACAACCTCCAGAGGACAACATTTTTTTCATAAACATAAATCTTCTGTCCATTTACATTCTCCCAGCAAGTTTTCCCCCATTTAATTGTATTTTCCCAATTTTCCAAATTCAAATACATTGGCAATCTAAGTTGAAGTTGACCTTGACGTAAAATAGGTCAAGGTCATTCCAGAGTCAACTTTGTAGAGCTCCATTTCCAAATGCTTCATGCCAAGTTTCAAAATCATAGGCCTTCTGGTTCTGAAGAAGATTTTAAAGGTTTTTGTTCTTTATAGCCATGGTGGCCATCTTGGACCTTGACCATTAATATAAACATTCATCCCCCCTTCCTAAAGATGCTCAACATAAAGTTTGGCTTTGATTAGCCAAGAGGTTTCAGAGAAGAAGATGCTTGAATATTATGGGCATATACATGTATATAGCCCCGGGGCAGGGACAGGCCACCCCCTGGGTACACACTTTAAAAAAATCCCCCATTAAATGGCATTTTACCATTTTTTCCCATTCAAATGCATTGGCAGCCTAAGTTGACCTTGCTGTACAGGTCAAGGTCATCCCTGGGTCATGATTTATACAACGTTTGTAGAGTTTGTACAAGTTTGACTTGTCGGGGTGGAAAAAATCCTGTGCGTAGTTTCCATACACCGAAGTCTTGTCCGCTGCTCCTCAGGTTGGCTTTGTTTTTGGTTTTCGGACTCTGTGTTTGGAAGTGGACAACATCAGGAGATATTTTAAATGCAAACCAGGACTGTAGTATAGGATTTGGAAAACCAGTTGGTGGAATTGCTCAGAGCTTGGCTTTCACAAGGAAAATTGGTAACCGAAGAGGATCAGAGGGTTTACGCAGCTTTAAGATGGAACAAATCTTCTCATTTTAATTGTTTTGGCCGGAGACATCGAAATGAACCCGGGCCCTAGAGTTCAGTGTCGTCTATGTAAAAAATACTGTAAGGCAGCTGATCAGGTAGTAGAATGTGCAGATTGTGAAAAACGTTTCCACGCATCATGTGCCAACCTTGGAAAGGAAGAATTGCAAGAATTAGAATTTGGTAGTGAATCTTGGTATTGTTCAAACTGCAAGGCTGAATGTAGCCTTTGTAGTGGTTTAGTTCTCAATTGCCACAAGGCAGTTCAGTGTGACAAATGTGATATCTGGGTGCACAACGACTGCTCTTTTCTATCCGATTCACAATATGAAACCATGCAAAACACAAACTGTACTTGGATTTGTCCAAAATGTGATTTCTTCAATTTTTCTGACTCTTTTTTTTGACGAACAGTTAAATTTGGAAAGTGAAAATAGGTTTAATCCACTTGGAAACAGTGATAAAACTAAGTCCTCAGCACCTCAACTTTGACAAGCAAAAGCAAGTTTCTTGGTGGGTTGAAATTTTTCAGTATAAACATCAACAGCATTAGAGGTAAACAGCTTGAGCTGTTGGCTTTCATTGATCTTCATGAACCTCAGCTTGTAGCGATTCAAGAAACAAAGATTGACAGTTCTATTTCAAGTTCAGAATTGTTTCCGGAAACTTTCCCATATAGTGTGTACAGAAAGGACAGAACTCTTGATAGTGGTGGTGTCATGTTACTTATTCACAAGGATATCCCACACATGCCAATAACAGAATTAGAAAATAAGTCAGAATCAGTTTGGGTAAAAGTATTCGCTAATAAAACCGCACATTTTGTTGCAAGCTGGTATAGGCCACCCCATAGTGATGAAAACTTGACACCTTTGGAAGACCTACAGAAATTTGATACTTTGTTCAGAGAGCAGCTTAACAAAATTAGGGATAAACATAAAGGAAATAAACCCCCCTCAGTTCATGTTCTAGGGGATTTCAACTTTGGAGATATTGTTTGGCCGGACAGACACAATAAATGTGGGTCACCACTGAGTAGGATTGAAGGTCAAATTTTGGTCGACATTATTAATGATCATGGATTTGATCAATTAGTCCACTTCCCTACCAGAGAAAGAAATACTTTGGACTTGATTATCACTTCTCTTCCAAATCAGTTTGTAGACATTCACTCCCCAGATTGTCTCAGTGATCATGATATTGTTTCTGGAACGCTGAAGATTGTTATTCCCCCCCCCCCCCCCCCCCCCCCAATTAAGAAACCTCGGAGGAAGGTGTATCGGTACCAGAAAGGTGATTATGAATCTATGAGGGCAGAAACATTAACATTTGCAAAGGAAAAGTATTTCAATGGCTACTCGGATACCCGTTCGGTTCAGGAAAATTTCAATCTTATTACATCTTTCATTCAGGACTCGGCAGATAAGCATATCCCATCAAAAACAAGTCGCTCTGTCTCTTCTGTCCCATGGATAACTCCTGAGATAAGGAGGAAGATTCGCAGGAAAAACATAACCCATGCAAAAGCTAAGAAAACTGGAAGTGCAAAAATTAGATCTAAATTTGAAAACTTAAGAAGGGAAATCAAAGCTGATATAAGGAAGCAGCATGACCTTTATGTCAATAACTTGGTAGGGGACGTTAAGGCTAATCCCAGGGATTTTTATAGGTATATCAATAGTCAGAGGAAAGATACCCAAGGCATGCCCCCTTTGAAAAAGAAAAATGGAAGTGGTATTGCTCAATCAGAATCCGAAAAAGCAGAAGAATTTAATGGACAGTTCACAGATATATTCTCCAAAACGGTACACACCCAAGTCCCACTTCTGGATAGGGGATGAAATTGTTGTTACAAAGGAAGGAGTAACAAAACTCCTTAAAGGTCTGAACCCATCTAAAGCCTTAGGACCTGATGAAATCCATCCTAGAGTCCTAAAAGAATTGGCAAAAGAATTAGGACCTGTATCTCTTCCAGCAATCAATCAATACGGGTGAAATCCCCAAGGAATGGTCACTTGCTAATATTTGTCCACTTTTCAAGAAAGGTGACAGGTCCCTAATTGCTTGTAATTACCGCCCAGTTTCTTTGACTTGTATTCCTTGCAAACTTCTAGAACATATTGTCTGCTCAAATATCATGGGTCATCTTGACCAGTATACTCTTTTGTCGGACAAACAGCATGCATTCAGGAAATGGCATAGTTGTGAAACTCAGTTGATTACAGTAATAAATGATTGGGCAAAAATATTGGACAAAAAGGGTCAGGTTGACACTTTTATTTTGGACTTTGAAAAAGCTTTTGACACCCCTCCACATGAACTTCTTAAAAGCAAATTGTTTAGTTATGGTATAGGTGGAAAGACATTGGAATGAATAAATGCTTTTTTGTGCTTCAGGCAGCAAAGGGTAGTAGTTAATGGTGTTAAATCTGACTGGGCCCCTGTTGTGTCTGGTGTCCCTCAGGGCACCGTTCTCGGTCCATCGTTGTTCTCCTTTTTTGCCCCCAAGATGTTAAAGAAGCCGCTTATAAAGGACTGGTGCGCCCAGTCCTGGAATATGGAAGTTCTGTTTGGGATCCTCATAATAAATGCCTCCAGGAGGAATTGGAGAAGGTACAGAATCGTGCCGCTAGATTTGTAACTAGGAATTATACTTTCGAAGAAGGTAGTATGACTGGCATTCTTGAACAACTCAAATGGGAATCTCTCAAGAAAAGGAGGACGGATAATCGACTTATATTACTATACAAAGGTCTGAAGGGTAAAGCCAAAATACCTACAGATGACCTTATCCCAAAGACTAGGCGTTGTAGAAATAGCCACTCCAAGGCATTTCAGCTTCCATCTGCTAGTATAGAGGCCTATAAATGTAGTTTCTTTCCCCAGACTATCAGGGACTGGAATGACCTCCCTGACTCTCTGTTTTCTACTGCTGAAATGTCAGATGATTGTGTGTCCAAGTTCGCTTCACTCGTGCGTTCAAGGGACTAATTTCTCCCCCATCCGAACCCTCTGGTGAAATAATGTCATTTGGCGTGTCACCAGTAAACTATTCAGATTCAGATTCAGAGCTTGAGTCCTCGTGCCAAGTTTCAAGGTCATAGGCCTTCTGGTTCTGGAGAAATTTTTAAATGTTTTTAATAATTATAGCAACGGCGGCCATCTTGGTCATGTGACCTTCATCCTTTTATACGTTTTTGTTCCCCCTTCCTAAGGATGCTCCACATGAAGTTTCACTTTCATAGGCCAAGCAGTTTCAGAGGAGATGTTTGAAAAGTGTGAACAACTACAAGAACACAACGACAACGACGACGACTGCGGAGCATGGATATACTATAAGCTCACCTTGGGCAATATTACCTGCCTCGGGTGAACAAATTGTCATGTCACCCTCACTCAAGGGCAACAATTATATAGTATGCCAGAGCTCCGGGTATCACAAGGGGTTTGGGTTCTGTGGCACTGAATCCCTCTATTTCTTTCCAGGTGACTCTTTGTGGCATCATAATGGCGAACGATTTAGTACATTAGATGTGGAAAACGACATAAGCACGCAGCACAACTGCGCTCGGTACCGCTATGGGGCCTGGTGGTATAGCAACTGCGGCCAATCCAATCTTAATGGAGCATATCACTCGACTGCCAGTTCACCAAGTGAAACGGGCATATTTTGGTATCACTGGCATGGCTGGCGGTACTCACTTCAGGCCACGACAATGATGATTCAAAACAAAACCGGATAGGCGAAGCATCTGATGATAACTGACCAAACCCCATTCGTGCTATCTATCTATCGTTCCGCCTGTCATTTAAGCGAATGGACTTTCCAATTGATATCATTTGGACGAGTCTACTTTCATTTAAGATGAATCAAGAGTGATTTTCAAATTGTATTCAATTTTTCTATGAAAAAAAATCAAAACAAACAGAATAGCCCCAGATGGGACGCCGCGTTCTGTTTGCATAGGTCCCTTAAAAAGGACACCAGGCTTAAATGAGTTAAATCTATGACGCTAACAATAGCAGGCGAAAGCGTAATATATCAGTATCAAGAACATCTCAAAAAGACAAGTGGCGATCATGACATTAAATTGGAGTTACTAACAACCACAAACCGCTCACGCCATGAAGCCCGACGAAATCTAGAAAAGAATAGCTACGGGAAAGTGCCTCAGAATGCGTGGTGACGGGGGCAGACGTTAATGTCAGTGCGACGCATTCTATGCAGCTACTGGCCGCCAAGTTGTCAGCCATGTCAGCAGATATGAACATCAAGTGCGTGAATTAGAGGCTGGACCATATCTGTTTGGAACTGATTTCACAGATTCTAAATAAACGGGTTAATTATGAGTTAATCAACATAAGATCTGAAATTGATTCGACTGGCTGACTTAATGGAAGCATTGTGAACTGAAGTGGGGCAGATCTGGCCCCGAGGTTATAAAACTTTTAGCTGAGACTAAAATTTATCCTGCTCATAAATGTTAAAATTTACATTTATTAGCAGGATAAAGTACATGCTTTGGCAATCTTAAGGTTGAAAATTCAACCAATTTTGGATATTTTAGTAATTATGAGCAGTTAGAATTTTAGTCTCATCTGAGCTGAGCATGAAAAAAGTTTTATAACCTCGGGACATGGACAAGTTACATGATGATGAGAATAAAAAGTAAAACTGAATTCCCTTTAGAGCAGTAGAAAATTTTATGAGAAAGGGATCAAACGAGCTAGCTGCTTTTATTAAATGAGCCGCCTCGTGGGAAAACGAACAATGTGGTTTCCGAAAAGGTCCGACACAAACCAGGCTGTACAGTCACAGAAGGCTAGAAGCTTGAAATTTTGGAGTTATGTAGAGAAGGAATTGTACTATCCGAATAGCGAAAACAAAGGCGCCGATCAGCTTCGCGGCTTTGTTTTCGCATATGCAGATTGTTGGTTTTCCCATGGGGCGGCTCAAATGTGAATAATGACTGAATGCTGTTTCTCTGAATGTCGTCATACGGAGTTTGCCCGAGAGTCATAGTAAAAACACTAAGTATAATGTAAACATGCTGTCGCAGGATTGTCTTCGTTGCCTGATATAATATCCGCGGAGGAGGCTGCGAGGAAGCAGTCGTACAGATAATAAATCAGGAGTTATTGTCGCCAGAATGAAAAGGTACAAGTAGGCAACGGTCAGGAAAAGGCGCAATCAGAAAGAGAATCCCTCCCCCAAAAATCGAGGTGGGAAAAAAACTAAATGAACAATCAGGCACTTATACCATGAAAACACATCGTAAGCCGAATGGGCAGCTATTTTCCCAATAGGTGGCCACTCAAATACCTAAACTTAAATAAAAATATGAAAAAACAAACATAAGGCGCAAACAGCACAAAAAGTTTTAAACACCAAGACAAGAATCGCCTTGGAACGATCAGTAATATAATATTACTGGCGGGCTTAAATCGATTTTACAGGTATGTTGCAACCAGGAATGTATGTTGCAACCAGGAATGTATGTTGCAACCAGGAATGTAACAATGTAACAATTGTTACATTTTGGGCAGTTTGTCACATTTTGGGCCGACAACGACGACCAGAGGTGTAACAATCATGTAACAAAAATTTTGTTACATTTTGGGTCGATGAGTGGCATATTTTTTAAAAAAAAATAAAATGAATATTTAAACAAACACTTTAGCATCTATTATCCGTCAAAAACGATGAAGAGAAACACGTTTATCTTTCAATTTCTTCACTCAATCCACATTTTCAACAAACTATAATATTAAGACTTAATATCTTGAATTAAAACTTAAAAAATGACTTCCCAACGAGTACTATCCCCTACCATCGCATGTCGAAACTTTACCAGTTATATCCAAAACTGATGAAAGAATAAATTATTCTATCATTTTTTTTTCTTATTCAAGACATTCGTGTTGTTACATAGTTACAATTTAGGTTTTCCATATACGACCCAAAATGTAACAATGTAACAAAATCTAAACTTTCTAAACTACTAGAGCGTTTCCTAACCCTTTTCCTTTGTCAAGTTTTGAAAAGAAAAGTAGCTACTTTGCTGGCTGCGGGGTACATCAGGATAACCAGTCTATAATCAGATATTGAATACCCAAGACTTAAATAGTACGTGATTTTGGCCCGGGATTTTGGCCATTTGTTACCACTTGGAAGGAAAAATCTATACATGTATACATGTGTTTTGTCGATGAGCCTGATAAGTACGAGGGGAAAGCAAAACGTTCGTGGACTTTGTCAAAAAAATCAAAAGTATATATGCGATTTCTCTGAAATTACCGTATGTTTGCGATCAATTTAATACAAACAAGCATAGAAAGTTTCAGACAAATCGCTTGATAAACATCGTTTCTATGGCAATTTGTTTGATGCGTGTTAGCGCTACCCAGAGCACGCCAAGACGTTAATGCCAACGGGTTTTCTGTATACGCTGGCCGAGTCAAAAGTTCCTATAAAAACATTATTTCTCATTCGACTTCAAGCAAATTTTCATATATTTATTCCCCATCCGTGAAGGATTACAGTAGAAAGTTTAAGGCAAATCGCTAGAAAAATTTTGTTTTTATGACAATTTCTGCGACAGACGCTAGGATTATACGGGGCATGCCATGACGTTAAAGTTGTTCGCGTAGATTTTTGTGCTTACTTGTTATTTTTTAACAGCTATTTCGTTGTGACTAACACTTTGCACATCATTGAACACTGTTGTATGCTTCCGTTCTGATGTGTCTCTAGCTGTTTGTAACAAATCAGACGTTTCTGTAGGTTTTATTCGGAAGTCTCGCACAAATTTTATCGATGTGCAAGTTTCCGCCATTTACCAGTAACGTCATTTTTACTAAAATTTTGCTTAGACTTGTCTTTCAAAAAGTGTCGCTGTAGCGTTGTCATTCGAATGCGAGAACTGCAATTTCACATTTCAAGCCGAATTACATCATTATCAATATTTTTATAATTTAAGGAGATTTAGAAATGACATTTTTTTTTAATATTTTTATATTTATAAACACGTAAAGAGATTTTACGGCGTGCTTCGGGGAAGCAGACCCCACGTGTTTGTCGATGTAATTTGACCAATCAAAAATAAAATTCGACAAATAACATTTTACATGAATGTCGACAATAGACCATTATTACACTTTTGAAAATACGAAAACAATCGGACGTCAATTATAGAAGTTATTAAGAAAGTCCACGAACTTTTTGCTTTCCCCTCGTACAGAGAAGTTTTCAGTATGATAGCCGTCTCATATCGATAGCTTTTGTCCTAAAAACTCGTATTTCGACATGTACCCAAGTTCGTCACTTTCAATTAAGACAATATGGTGTACCTACGAAATCAGACATATCTTACATGTACAAGCTATTATCCTTAACATGTGAATATGGTATCAAGTTAAGGTTTAGGCGCTGAACCTTTGTCTAGTTGTCATACACGTGAATTATCTAATTTGCATACTCATTAATATTTAAGAAAACTTAAAAAATAAGATGCAAACTATGGGAAAACGAAAATCTTCGTATGTTACTCATTTAATCAGTCCTATATTACCTACAGTTTATCATAGACAATGGAATATGGAAGGCCTACCAAATTCAAGCGTGTGCTAAGAACATTCATTTGGGTTGTAGACAGCTAGAATATCCCATTTTGTAAAAAATATTTTTGTTACATTTTGGACCGACAGCGTCGACAGCGACAAACTGCCCAAAATGTAACTGTACTCTATCGACCCAAAATGTAACAAAAAAAAATGTTACATTATTGTTACATTTCTGGCCGTCGTTGTCGGCCCAAAATGTAACAAACTGTCCAAAATGTAACAATTGTTACATTGTTACATTCCTGGTTGCAACACAGGTACCTAACCTCACCCTCAGCTTCTGCAGTGGTTCACAACATTCAGTTAGTTGTTCGGTCCTCGTGGTGAATCTCTAACTAGTCAATGAATCATCAAGGACAAACAAATAAATCATGATAACCACCATGAGGAATCACACACGAGGACTCACAGATTGGGGAAGCTTCCCGACGATGGAGATCCCTGGGCGCCAAAAAACTTACTAACTCCGGAGCAAAAGAAAAAAAAAACACCAGTTGAACCCCGGTGGTCCAAGCAACAGACAAGAAGCTACGGCCCCAAGCAACTAAAATTAATAACGGGGCCCATCATAGAGTCTGACGCCCGACCCACCGGCGTGCAATTAAAGAAGGCAGCAATAGTTATCAACCATGATTGGGTTAAAAACTAAGCATGCAGACTATCGCATAACATTTAAGTTATATCCTATACGTCTGTAAAGTGTAATGAATTTTCTGAACTGAAAAGAAAAATTAAATTTGTAAACCAAGTCACCATTAAATTCTGGTTCCGAATGGCCCTCGCGTAAAAAGGTCTTTAGCCCAACATTAAATTTGGAAATCAATTCATAGTGTCTGCGATAAAATTTAGAAAATGTTTTTTCGAAGTTTATGATACTGATAGCACTGAAAAACAACACTCCTTGAATGAGAAGTCACGTGTCACTAAAGATAAACGTCATTTTAAGGCATCGAGACAGTTTATAAAAATCGTTTATCCATCATGATTAAAACCCGTCCAATGGTCCGTCAGTTCCAATATTCTGTGGATTGTACATGCTTTTGAACACTATACTCTGAGCGGAATTATAAAGCCAACGAAAATCGGATCTTTTTCAAAAATATTTCGAAACCTAAGATATGCATTTAGAAAACTAAATAAATACTTCTGCATAAGTTTCCAATTTTTACAAAGCTTCACGTTTTCCGCAATCTCTTGGATAAAATACCAAATTTCAGCCTTCAGCCACACGGGAGTAAATATTCCTTTAACAGCCATGTTAAGGGTTTGAAGGTTTTATTATCGACTCTCACCCCATAACAGTGATACAAGTCAAATTTAATGTTTGTTTGAGGTAGATGAATGGCAAGGCGTCCGCAACGATCCAATTATGTCCTAAATATTTTTATTTTTTATTTTTATTTTTTTTTTATTTATTTATTTATTTATGTATTCATCTATTTTTTAATTTTATTTATTTTCTTTTTAATTTTTATCTATTTTTATTTCAGTACATGTGTGCATGTAGATTTTATTGCATAATTAGATTGGCAAGGACCGTGCATAGCACAAGTGTTCTATTTTCTCCCGCTCAAATATTCGAATATTTAAAATACCAAATACTCAAATATTTAAAATATCAAATAATTCAAATATTTTAAATAAAAATTATCAGATAGAGAAAGTCCCATAGTAGTTTTTATTCTTGTTGATATGAAATATCTTCGTCTAGATATTTCAATTGTGTATGGCTAACTCTCAACAAAACATCAAATATAACATAAGAGAAGCAGATATTTATAGCTATATAATAAAAGGGTTATCGCACTGATATCGGTGAATATTGTGCCGAGCTGGGATATCGCGAGCTTGCGACATCAGTGCAATAACCCTTTTTTTTTTTTTTTTTTTTGCCTCAGATTTTGCTAAAAAATAAATTTTGGTCTCGTGTTTATTAGAAGCACTCTTTTTTCCTAACGTTTCGGCCTTATACCGCCTTCTTCAGAGGAAACTTTTAACTTTTTGCAAACTTTACATACTTTACTTTGCAAATTTTGGAATTTAGGTGAGAACACTTTTAACAAAAACAGCAATATGTGTCGGCTTTTAAAAACCAGAACAAGTACTTCATTTATCCTACAAGCAACGCACAGAAGAACCATAGATATAGCACATTTTGCACTTTTTGGTCTATTTTTGACTATTTCTGAACACATTTTTTAATTTATAAGTGCCGACCCACATGATGAACAAAATGATACTTTGCATACAATATCTCTGGATGATACTTCATAATTATTTCATAATAAGAAATTGTTCGTCGCGCGGGCCGGTAGTTGAAAATTATGTTAAATGGTGAAAAATAGATCCAAAATGGCAAAAAGTGGTATTTCTATGCTTTTCGGAGCGTTGCCATGGCAACATGTGTAATTGAAATGGGATAGTTGTGCTAGAATTTATAAGCGGGGACTTATACCTGCTATTTGCAATACTTTTCTTCTCAAATTTCAAAAAATCATTTTTTTTTTTTACCAACGCATGAGGCCAAAAATCAGGCCTTAAATACCCTACACCTTAGTCGAGATATGTGTTAATTTTGCATGTTTTAATAACGCGAAACATAGCGGTCGTATTTAATAGATATAATTATGAGTATCCACATGGGAAAACCAACAATCTGCATGTATAGGCGAAAACAAAGACGCAGATCAGCTTCGCAGTAACTGTGAAGCTGATCAGCGCCCTTTGTTTTCGCTACATGGATAGTACAATTCTTCTTCTTTCCAAACCCAATTTCCAGCCTCTGGCTATCTTCTGTGCTTGTACTGCATCCCTGTTTGTGTAGGACCTGTTCAAATACCACATTGTTGGTTTTCTCATGAGGCGGCTCATATAATAAATGTTTGACTTTGCACTTTTACACCTTCTAGATTACGTAACTTGAGTGCACAGAAAAAAATGTGCTTTTCTTACCTAACTGTGGTAAAATGAAACGGTGTAAATGTTTATAAATACGCAACACATTAAATTTCAGTTGTTCCGTATGTATTTGACGTTTTGGTGAAATCCTTATTAGAAATGACTTACTGACTGCTTTTTTTTTGTACGTAATGAAATGAGAAAACGTCATTTTATTGAGAGTATTAACGACAAAACGTCAAAAACCATGAAAAACGTAAATTGTGACGTAAACATCGAAGCGAAGGTGAAGATGCCAAATCTTATGCATACTGGCCGGGTAACCTGACGTCGACTTGTGCAATAAAGACTAGCAACATTGTATACTTAGGTGCCGTCCCATCTTGCGTTAAAAATGGTTAACGGAATGCTGAAGTTTACAATAACGAAGAATAAGCAATTAACATCATTTAAATTATTCAATCTTGACCATTTGTGCTGAAACGCAGTATATCGAACCAAGATACGACCCAACATGCATTTTAATCAACAGTGGCGTCATAGGTACCGTAGAAATGGGTCACCGGGGCCTTTGTTTTGACGTTCGGTATACAGAATATGACGTTATGTAAAGGAGCAAAACGGATAATAGATGCGTTGAGTAAACACGCGCTTTGCGCACTGTAATCCTAAGTTTGGCAATTGATCATTTTTAAATCAGAAAAATAGAAGAACCCAATTGGATTCTTTAAAATGTAGGCTGTTGGATAATAGACATTATTAGAGCGGGTTAGGATATTTCCGAAACAGCTAAGGCATAATTTCCGTAAAAACTGAAAACACGACGAGACTAGTCTTACTTTGTGTCAAATGACAGAAAATCCAATGCCGAACATTAGCGGCATATCGCGGATGGTAAAATCATTCACCCCTTCTGATCACGTGACTTTAAGTTACATGACCATCTCCGGGTATTTCCGAACGGGCCGGGTCATCCGGTCGAATGCGTCGTCTAATTCTGAACACCTGTATATTCTTAAACAAAAAAGATGGAATTATAATTGAGTTGAAACGATATTTTATGGTGTAACTTTAACTATTTTAATGTAAAAGACAATAATACCCAGAGATCCGAAACGCGGGTTTGTGACAGAAGTCTTTAGTGTAATGCTTTAGTATTTAGGAACCCAAGATAACTCGGAAAATGCCGTAATTTTTATCAGCATTCTAACCATTCACTTAGTCTCTCCAAGGGATTGATATTAATTCATTTGACGATGAAACGCGAAAGATCAAGTCCCTTTCTAGGTTCCGACTCGAATTCATCAAAACATACACGCACTTAGTGACAACGGCAAGAGTCGTTCGGAATTAGCCAGCTAATCAATTTTGGACAGTCTATTTCCGAACGGTTGACGATAACAATAATTATAGGTCATAAGTGATGGTCGTAAATTGGAATCAACAATTCGTTTATTTGGTGGGCGGATTTTGCGTAGTTCATTGGATAACAACTCTGGGCATCAAAACGAGAGCTTAAGCCCAATGACAAGTGGCCTTATGCACTCGCACAAGGCGGATGCGCGGTCCGTTACTAACACATTTTAATTTAGATTGAAAATATAACCACTCTATGCAGCAGCAGCCGATGCAAGGCAGGGGGACAGGAAGGAACTAAACAAATATCATTTGCAAAGAAACGTATGTTGCAGCAAACGTTGAACTAAGACATGGACTTGATAAAATCGTTCGGAAATTGCCGGCGTGCGAAAATAGACGGACCCCGCTCTATGGACGTTTTATTGACGTCTGAACTTCAAATGCCATAATCTTGACAGACTGAAATAATTATTTAATTGAATAAAAGGCAAGCCGAATAAAAATTACTCAGGGTTTCTAACCCATTTCATTGATTGACGTTGGTGACGTTAAACGTCCAATAACATAATACGAGGGTCATTCAATAAGTAATGCAATATTGACCATATATTTTTGTTTGAACACGTTATTAAAGTTTGATTTAGCTTTCTTGAAATATAAATTCAATTCGCCTTCTGCGAGAGAGTTCAACAACTAGTCACATGCTCGACTTCCTGTTGCCTAGCAACAATAGAACACTAGGAAAAGGCACTTGGCCACGACTCTAAAACCCGTTGCCATGGTAACAGGAAAGCCAAATTAAACATATTCACTTTATTTTCTTACACCGAACTTATAATAGTTGCATTTAGTGTTCAAGATAATGTAATCTGATCGATATATTTTAAATAACACCCAATCAAAGTTGAAAAAATGACTAAAATTTATCTTTCGAAGGGTGAAAAATGGGGGTAGAGATACAATTTCTACCACAGTTTGACATCTAGTTTGTTTAATCAAATATGTATATACCTATTTGTTTCTGCCACTGACGCTTTGTAAACTACTTGCTATAAAATGCAATTCTCAGAAAACATATTTCGTTGCCTAGCAACCAAAATCTATGAAAAATGCATAAATCGAAATTGCATATGTTCTGGCGTTGCGAAGCAACAGTTGGCATGCATGGGGCTGTATGAACATTGCAGTTGCCTAGAAACGTCTGGCTAAGGTGTCATTATACAAACATGTTAATAGATAGCTATCTAAAACACCACCAAAGAAATACCAAAGCTTTATGCTTATTTATTTGATTTTTGAAAAGTGGTTTTCGCGGCCATGACACCTTCGCTGCCGTTCTATGGTTGCTAAGCAACATAAAGTGTATGGTCCGATTTAGTTGATGTTTGTTTTCCTGAATGCATATTGTATAAAACTTTCAAAAATTAAAAACATTACCTCTGTCAGATAAAAATACATAAAAATACGCAACATATTGCATTACTTTTTGAATGACCTACGTATTACAAAGCATAAATTTAGTGACCCAAAGTGTTTGTTGCGTTTCTTTATTCCTTAAGTTTATAAAGAAAGAAACCACATATATTTTGGTACTTAGACCTAAACCTTCATTTCTTCATGTGTTTTTTCCCTTTTTCGCAGTTATTGCGAAGCTGATCTGCACCTTTGTTTCGCATATGCAATTTTTTGTTTTCATAATCATGGCGCAGCTCATGTACTTTCTTTCCCGCCTAATGTCTGGGAGGGGATTTTGGTTTTAATTGTATCAGCCACGTGTCTTCTATTCTTCCATTGGTAACCATGACTTTTAGAAGAGACGATAAAGCAATGGTTTTACTCACTGGTGTTCGTTTTCTTCATTTAATTTTATTTTGTTAAACTTTTGGCGAGCAAGCCTTGGCCTTTCACTCAGTTTTAAAGTTTTGATACTCTGTTTACGACATAGAGAGATGTGAGCCACCGCATGGGAAAACCAACAATCCGGATAGGCGAAAACAAAGGCGCAGATCAGCTTCACGGTAACCCCGAAGCTGATCAACATCTTTGTTTTCGCTACACGGATACTACAATCCCTCTTCTTCTTAAATCCGAAATTTCAAGCCTCCAGCCTGCTTCGGTGACTGTACAGCCCGATTTGTGTCGGACCTGGTCGGAACAAAAATTGTTGGTTTTCCCACGCACAAGCTCATATTGAATATACGCATGGAGGAATAGGATATACTAACTTTAGTAAAAATTAAAAGAAAAAAAAAAGTATTTTAATTCAGATTATCTTTCACTTTTCACTTGCATAATATAAGGGTTTTTTAAAGGTTTTGTTAATTATTTTTGGGTAATCATGTGACAGTACCTATTAACTCCTTTTCAAGAGATTTTGATACGCTGTATACATAAAGGACTAACAACATTAAATGTTCATACACGATTGAAGGTACTTACTAATATGTTGACGATCGTATTCTTCTTCTTCTTCTTCTTCTTCTTCTTCTTCTTCTTCTTCTTCTTCTTCAATGGAATTACATCTGTTTGATAGAAATACATGTATAAATTCCAGGCCACATTGACTAGAATATTTTCTGTTCGCTAAACACAATTGTTTCGCGTTGTCAGGAAAACATCCGTGCAATGAATGCCCCTTTAAACCACACTTTTATATAGAAAAACTGGGTTTTGCAGGGGTATACCTATTGTTCTTATTTTTGCTCCAAAATATACATTGTGGGTATTCGTTAGAACCGCCTCGGCGAAGCGAGGCGGATCTAACGTGAACCCACAATCTATCACGGCTAACAAACCTTTAAATGCGTAACCGCGGTTAAGAAAAGAAATCCGATTCATGTCCTTCCGGTTTCGCATCAGCTGACCAACAAAAGGTAAACAAACTTTTGCAGCTCGTGTTTCCGAGTAAAATATTTCGATTCGAAGACAAATATTATAATTATCTCAATGCTATTTTATTAGTTAGACATTGCTATATTTGGACCCCAAAGGATTTCCAGAATTTTTTCTTTATAATCATGATTTTTATTCCCTACCCCAAAACACACGTTGGGATTGCATTGTACATGACGAAAATGTGTGTCAGTCGTAGGGATATTTTTAGATTTCCGCTCATTACGTCCATATTAATGGAAGGCAATACAGTGCGCAGATGATTTTAACGTTGTGTAAGGTTTGGTGACAGTTTCGTTGCCTCTGGCCAATGCATTCTGTGCATATGTGGTTAAAAGCTGTGTCAACATTTCGGTTACGAATTTAATCATTAGAATGATAGCAATATAGTCATTATAGAACATATGTATTAAAGTTTTTGTTTTTGTTAATTGTTTTACGCTGAAGATTATTGTCACATTCTCTCGTCCTTTCTTAATAGTTGCTTACTCAAATTTGGTGTGTTTGTGATATTTGCAGTGAAAATGTTTGATATAAAATAATACAAACTGTCTATGAAATACATGTAATACAATAGTTCACATGCATGATATTCCTGTTCATGAAGACGATTTTACAGCATTCTGTATACTTTATTTTTTTCTTGGTTTTATGTCTTTCAAAACGCTTTACAGGGAAATAAATACCATAACTTGAACAGGTTGAGGTTTTCAAACGTATCTTGAAATACATCCTTCATATTTTAATGATTAAATGCGTACCCATCTTTTCCTTCCCTTAAAAAATCGATAATGACGGGCACTAACACAACGAAATACTGACACAGACATCAGATGCAATTTAGTTAATACATATCTGTAAATTTGTCGTGGAACAATCACTAAAATTTGATATTTACCAGCAAATTGTCCAATTTTTAGTTGTATTTCGCCGACTTTGGCCTTGTTGGAACACCAGGCTCGAAGAAGGGAATAAATAACTCAAAGACCATCAAATTATTTTGCGAGCTACTTTGGTGCTGAGTTACAATAGTAAATAAGTGACAAAATAGCATTCATAGATAATCGATATATTTCTGTACTAAAATATAATCATCAATCGATCCTAGTAGTGTATGTTTTGTTTACCTTTTCTTGGTCTTCATATGCGGAACCGGAAGGGCGTGAATCGGATTTTCTTTCTTAACCGGCGGTTACGCATTTAAAGATTTGTTAGCCGTGATCTATGTTTGGAGCAAAAATAAGAAAAATATAAAAAAAATGTTCTACTAAAAATTTTCAATTTTTGAACATTGGGAAAATAACTACTCAGAGTGTATTCAGATATTCAGAGTGTTCAAAACACTCGCGTTTAGAAACATACTTCTAAGCATTTTGTTTTTAATTATTTGACCCAATTTAGGAATATGTCTTTGATATAGACTCCTCGTGTAAATTCTCGAAATTGCAGCACAATTATAGTCTGGCGTTCGTTGCCAGTTTAAAAAGGGCTACTGACGAGGGTTCATTACCCGAAATTGCGCAATATAGTCCATACTATCTCCCTTTGAATGTTTTTACTGCTTCCAAAGGATCAAACCTTTACACGGCTAACAAACCTTTAAATGCGTAACCGCCGGTTAAGAAAGAAAATCCGATTCACGCCCTTCCGGTTCGGCATATGAAGACCAAGAAAAGGTAAACAAAACATACACTACTAGGATCGATTGATGATTATATTTTAGTACAGAAATATATCGATTATCTATGAATGCTATTTTGTCACTTATTTACTATTGTAACTCAGCACCAAAGTAGCTCGCAAAATAATTTGATGGTCTTTGAGTTATTTATTCCCTTCTCCGAACCTTGTGTTCCAACAAGGCCAAAGTCGGCGAAATACAACTAGAAATTGGACAATTTGCTGCTAAATATCAAATTTTAGTGATTGTTCCACGACAAATTTACAGATATGTATTAACTAAATTGCATCTGATGTCTGTGCCAGTATTTCGTTGTGTTAGTGCCCGTCATTATCGATTTGAAGGGAAGGAAAAGTGGGTACGCATTTAATCATTAAACTATGAAGGATATATTTCAAGATACGTTTGAAAACCTCAACCTGTTCAAGTTATGGCATTTATTTCCCTGTAAAGCGTTTTGAAAGACATAAAACCAAGAAAAAACAAATTAAAGTATACAGAATGCTGTAAAATCGTCTTAATGAACAGGAATATCATGCATGTGAACTATTGTATTACATGTATTTCATAGACAGTTTGTATTATTTTATATCAAACATTTTCACTGCAAATATCACAAACACACCAAATTTGAGTAAGCAACTATTAAGAAAGGACGAGAGAATGTGACAATAATCTTCAGCGTAAAACAATTAACAAAAACAAAAACTTTAATACATGTGTTCTATAATGACTATATTGCTATCATTCTAATGATTAAATTCGTAACCGAAATGTTGACACAGCTTTTAACCACATATGCATAGAATGCATTGGCCAGAGGCAACGAAACTGTCACCATACCTCACACAATGTTAAAATCATCTGCGCACTTTATTGCTTTCCGTTAATATGGACGTAATGAGCGGAAATCTAAAAAATATCCCTGCGACTGACCCACATTTTCGTCGTGTACAATGCAATCCCAACATGTGTTTTGGGGTAGGGAATAAAAATCATGATTATAAAGAAAAAATTCTGGAAATCCTTTGGGGTCCAAATATAGCAATGTCTAACTAATAAAATAGCATTGAGAGAATTATAATATTTGTCTTCGAATCGAAACATTTTACTCGGAAACACGAGCTGCAAAAGTATGTTTACCTTTTGTTGGTCATCTGATGCGAAACCGGAAGGACATGAATCGGATTTCTTTTCTTAACCGCGGTTACGCATTTAAAGGTTTGTTAGCCGTGCTTTATATTTCATTTGGCTTACGATATATATTCATGGTATAAGTACCTGATTGTTAGTTTAGTTTTTCCCCACCTCGGTTTTTGGAGTGGGAATCTTTGTCTGATTGCGCCTTTTTCTGATTGTTGCCCACTTGTACTTTTTTACAGGTTAAAAAATCTCTGTATATTGCATGGGTGTGTTTTCGTAATCTATAGTGTTTGACTGAATTCGCTGTTTGAACATGCCAGATCATTACGAAAACACGCCCATGCAATATACAGAGATTTTTTGTGCTTTAAAAATTGAAAATTTTCAGCTGAAAATTTTTGATATTTTTCTTATTTTTGCTCAAAACATAGATTGTAGGTACACGTTAGAACCGCCTCGGTGAGGCGGTTCTAACGAGTACCCACAATCTATGTTTTGGAGCAAAAATAAGAAAAATAGTTATACCCCTGCAAACCCCAGTTTTTCTATATAAGAGTGGGGTTTAAGGGGGTATTCATTGCATGGGCATGTTTTCCTGATGTTAAGTCTTACCCTTAGAGGGTAAGTATAAGCATTGTTTAATTTCAGTAAATTAAAAAATATTAAAAATATTAGGAGAAAATTGAGCGTTTTATGGAACATAAATAATGTCACCCAGCCTTACTACAGTGCTCGTAATTTATATTCATATTTCCAATTTTTAAAGTTTTTAAAATGTATTGAGACAGATGTTGAGTATACCCGTCTTGGTGATATGTTCTGTGGGTTGGCATATAACGTTGTGTTACCAACCAAACGGCGAAGAAAATATCGTACCAATTGACGCACAGACACAGAATTTTCCTGACACGGCAGGTATTAAAGTCTGTTTTGTAGTGTGTGATAATGGTTTTTCGCAGATATTTTACAACTGTTCAAATGTAGAAGAAATATTTTCTAGGCACAATTAACCATCTAGTTTGTCGCAAAATGTGCTGCAAAAATTTTGAAAATCGGCTTACAAATAAAAAAATTCTAGTCAAAAGCATTTTTGAATAGGGTTTTCCTGTACAAAAATCTCATGGAAGGGAGGTAAATATTTTCCCGCAAAACTTTTAATTTCTAACTATTTAATCATGATTGCTAAAAATTATTATAAATTGACACAAATGACATACCTGAGACAAAGTCGTCATGATCAGGTAAAAAAAAGCATCCATGAGAATGGCAAAGCATCCATGAGAATGGCAAAAAACATCATGCTGAACAGTGTCCGTGCCATAACACAGCCCTGTTTGACCCCATTCGTTACCTCAAAGGGTAATAAATGACATTAATGTCAACTTTACACCAGCGTTTTACTGAAGCATCAATTTTTCTATGCCACAACATGCCGAATTATTCAGTCTATATTAATAATTTAGCATTGCAGTTTCGAATAGATATCTATTTTGTCTTAATCTATAAGGTACCAAATTGTCCATTTTCACAACTCTTATTCACATAAAAACTTCTGGAATAATTCTGGAGAAATGCACAATGTATTTGTTGAAAATTACATGATTTTGAAGGTGATTATAATGCATTGTGTAATGGAATGTATCTCATACCCTTTATGGTTTTACACATTTTTATTGTGAAAATAACTTTTGAGTAAGATATATAACTGCTCCCTGCATTTACCAATGGCTACCAGTGGCACCGACGGTAAATCTACTCAGGATATCACCGGGAGAATCCCGAATAAAGCTATGTACATGTATAATTATGTTCTTTTGTTGTTACAGGTAACCAGTATTATGATAGAAGGAAAAGAACTATCTGGGGTAAGAAAATAGTCACTTGAATATTTTTAAGTATCAATGTTGTATTTTCACAATCTTCGGAACATGAACATGTGTATTTTGTGAACAACTACTACTTAACTTTTTCATACCCCCCCCCCCCCCACTCCCCTCAAATATAAAGACGAAATCAATGAACATTCAAACCTTGGCGTTTGTTGAGGCATCGAAATGAGCCTGTGCATGAGAAAACCAACAATTTGGGTTTCCGACCAGGTCCGACACAAACCAGCCTGAACAGTCTCAGAAAAAGGCTAGAAGCTTGAAATTTGGATTTGAGTAGAAGAGGGATTCTACTATATAGCGAAAACAAAGGCGCTGATCAGCTTCGCGGCTACCGCGAAGCTGGTCTGCGCCTTTGTTTTCGCATAATTATGCAGATTGTTTTCTCATGCGAAGGCTCAAATAAGAACAGCGAACCATGAGAATGGAACTTACTTTTAACATTCGGAAGATCTACTTAGAACTTAAAAATCGGAATTTCCCTCTAACATTGCCGATCCTACGAATGCAAAATTACATTTTTCAGATTTTCCTATCAAAAGACTTCTTGCAGGGGCTACACGGACAGGAAAAACACTGTTTGACGGTAGAAAATATTATAAACCAGAATCATTTAGTCGGGCCCAACAGGATTTCCGAGCACTTAACCTGCAGAACGTCCAGGAGGTTGTATGTATCATCATATCTCATAAAGTATAAACTTTATTTTACTTCAATTACACAGAAAGCTCGTTGAACTTATACACTGAAAAAAAGTTATAAGAGGCCACCTCATATTTTGTCTTCTAGTTCAGAAAGTAAAATACGATCAATTAAAATTCATGATCATATGAATAAACCAATGTCTAACAGTGGCTCTGTGAGTTTCTGCATTCCAAAATGCGTGATACTTCTCACACAGACGAAGCATGTGTAAAGGTACCCTATTTCAAAAAGTCACACTTTATTAACATCAAATTATATGTCATATTATGACGTTGTGTTTTTACATTTTAATTTATTTGAAAGTGCTACTGACTGCCATGATGCAAGATAAAATTAAATCAAAAGTGTTGCTGCAATAAGAATCTTCGTTTCTGTTTTGCACATGCAAGAAGACAACAACCTGAATAACAGGAATTCAGCTTTTGTATGCAATTTGCATACCAACTTTGTTCTTCTCCAGTTGCGTTATTATCAGCAGCACGGCATTGAAATTTTCAGCGATTATTTAGGTCAAATACTAGACTCTGATAAACTTTGAAAATTAAAAAAATCGTCCACAAATTTTGTTATTTTGTTCGTTAAACATTGGCATTGAAACCGGAAGTGTGCGGCAGCCTTGACATGTTGGTCCTCGAAAATGGTCAAAAACAGATTAGTCGAATTATATCTCTCATTTCCAGGCCTCATCAAGTGAATTTAAAAGGGGTCAACATGTTTAAGAGGCACATTTATGAATTTTTCAAAAAATCTCAAAATTGGCGATTTTTAAAAATGCATAAAAATTCTACCAGTACAGAAAATTCGAATGTTTGATGTTTTTCCGAGTCGTAACGACCCCTTTGATGACACCCGTTCCTAATTTCAATAAATGGTGTGCTGTATCCAATTTTTTATTTAAAAACATTGATTTTTGCATTTTTACTCCAAAAACGCCTTTAGTAAAAGAAAATTATTTCTTAACACTTTGGAACTTTACTTACTTGAAAGACACGTCTTTTGGCAAAAAATTGTGCAATTTTGAACTTGGCTTAGAAACAAAAAATGAGTTTGAAAAGTGGCCTCTTTATAACTTTGTTTCAGTGTATACGCGTTCTTGAAGGCGCGGATGTTGGCGTTATGTGGTCAAACGTGGTGGAGGAAACCGGAGAACCCGGGGAAAACCACCGAACCTGGACGGGCGACCACTACCCTGCCACATGCCTTGACCCGGATTCGAACCCGGATCGCCGTGGTGACAAGCGAGTGCGTTATCCACTACGCTATCCAGGCCCCAAAGTTAAATTTAGCACTCTGACCGTTGGGGCGTTTGGACTTAGCGGCCTTTCGAATGTTTTACGTACGTGACATGTTGCCAATTTCATGAGAATCACCATAAAATAAACATTTGGTATATTTTTTATGAAGTTTTGTGTTAAAACAAACACGAAAATTAGCAAATAGGAAAAATATGCTAAAACAGATGCTTTTCTATGAACATAATTGTACCACGTATGGTAACATATGTAACAAAATATGCAGTAGACGTTCCACGTGAACAAACAGTACATCGAATTTCTAACGCAAATAAACAAACTGATTGTATGGAACATGTTACACGTAAAACTGTGAATTTGTAAGTGTGGCCATTCTATAGCATCTTCACTATCTTGTTTAAACTTCTGTAAGAAGTAAATGTTCATATGTGATCATATGTAAGTAAGGGATGAAAATTCACATTACTGGCATGTCTGGAAATATTGTTTAAATAGGCTGGGCTGGGGCCAGACCCTTCGTGTTTCTTTGCTCAGTCCACTGAGGTTCATATGGCAGTTTTCTTTTGCTCCAAAGTTTCTTTGTTTGTTTGAATTGATGCTCGGCGTCCCAGTCAACAGCTATTGTCATGTCGGGACGTTGCCTCCATTTTATGGGACATACCCAAAATTAAGACGTCATGACATCCAAAAATTGCTTCAAATATAACCACCCAACTAAACCATTGAGACTTATATGTATGAATGGCTTTACTTAACCACTTTTCCAGGACAGGCTCAGACCTGAGCGGTTAACCAGTTATCAGATGGTCAGTCAGTCAGTAGTTTCAGTTATGTTAGCTGTGATCCTAAAAGGTACACGTAGGCAATGGTCAGGAAAAGGCGCTATCAGAAAGAAATTCACACTCCAAAAACCGAGGTGGGAAAAACTAAATTGACAATTAGGCACTAATACTTAGAAAGCATATACAGGCTGTATCTGGGGTGTAGTTTTAGTTTTATTGTGAAATAATGGATGCATTTTAGGAGCAAATCCACATGAATACACAATTTTACATTGCTTCACCAACGTCCCAAAGTTGTATTTCTTTTGTGGTCCTACATGTATTTGTTTTAGGTGTTGGTGTCGATTTCTGAAGTCACACGGAAGTAGTTAAGTTCAGGTAGTTGTATGGCCAATTTTAGTGAAATAGCTGCTCACTCAGCTAAGTTAATGTTCTTTAGAGCCGTCACTTTATGGTCCATTTGATACGTATGATATATTATACCGATCGTAGTAGACTGACATCACAGCTTTACCATTAACATTATGAAGGAAGTGAATGTATTTGACCAATCGCAACAGGGGAGTCATTCAGTTTTAATATGTGACGTGAGTCTACGATCATAATAGAACTATACAATAATGTGAATACGCAAAATTGTATTTTAGCAGAATAGAACCGCAATAAATAAATGTTATTCCATTCCTGTTACTGATTTAATCCTTTTCAGACTTAATTATTATCAGGTGAGAGATTGCTGCCTTTTTGGCTCTCATTTCTTTCATTTTTAGAACAGATATTCAGTAAATTTAATTTACTTATTGAAATATTTATGGGAGAAGAATGATAATCTGCTATAAATTATAAGTATTTGATTCTATAGCTAAAATACAAAATTGTAACGTACGTTACCATGCCATTACGTAAAATATGTTACCGTTATCATGAAGCATGGTCTGTAGTTGATTTTTGTGTGTTTTTAATACCTTTTAGGACAGATATACAATAAATTTAATTTCCTAATTGAAATAACTGTGAGAGAAAAATGATAATCTGCAATTAATCATAAGTATATGATTTTATAGTGAAAATACAATATTGTTACATACGTTACCATGACATTACGTAAAATATGTTACCATTATCATGAAACATGGTCTGTAGCTGATTTTTCGTGTGCTTTTAATACCTATGGAGGTTTTATTTCGAAAACTTGGATGTTGTTCAGGAAAGGAAGTGTCTTTGTTCTGTTTCTGCTGGGACATGTTTATTAATCGGCATACTATTTAAATGGGGGGTAGCGGAAGACAATCAGCATCTGTGGAGTGATGGAAGGTCACAGAGAGCTCTTCTATATGTCATTTTAAAGGGCAAGGACTGTAGATAACTATAATAGAAATTGTATTTTGGTATTTGGTCTAAGCTATATTCTATAAGAAACGAAACACGGTCGATATGCGAAATTACACGAGTTATTTACGTTACTTCCGTTGTACAAGTAGTCATGAAATCTAAATGTTATTGAATTTGGTCCTGTTAGGTTAGGTAACATCTCTGCTACATATTTAAATGCAAAGTTCTTGTCAAATATTTGTTTTTTGTCATAAATCTTGGTGACCCCCTAGCAGCTTGAATTTAAAAATCATACATCGGTAACGTACGTAACACGCTCTGGCAAGATAAAGCCCCGGCAGTCAGAGTGCTAACAAGCGGCATTTAGTAGCTTCGGGTACTGGCTTTCAGAAAATATATGTCTACAAAAATCCCCGGCATGGTGCACCTCTGCCATATACCATGTGATAGCCTAAAAGTACTTTTTAAAGAGATGCAGTTTGTTGCCTTTTTCATCTTCCATATGGGAAAAAACCGGATGCAGGTCAAAAATGATCTGAAATGTCTTCGACAAATAAGTACCTGATTGTTAATTTAGTTTTTTACCAACTCGGTTTTTGGAGTGGGAGTTTCTGTTCAATTCTTTCTGAATGCGCCATTTCCTGATCATTGCCTACTTTTATTACTAGTACCTTTTTATTTATTCCAGCGTGATGGTTTGTGGATTGGAACACTACAGAATAAGATGGTTCGACTGGATAAGCTTTACAATGATAGAGCAAGGATACAAGTATACCCTGATCGATTTGGAGCGCCTCCTATTCTCTCCATAGAATATGACGTAACAAAACGGCCAATGGACGCTTTTGTTGATCTTTGTAATTTAGCAGACAATTGTCATAACCTGTGACAAGATGGTCAAGTAACAGGCACAAAATGAGCCGCGACGCGAGAAAACCGGTCTTCGGGGAGGGGGGGGTCCGACCAGGTGCGACACAATTCGGCCTGTACAATCACAGATGCAGGCTAGAGGCTAGAAATGTTGCTATAAGTAGTAAAGGAATTGTACTATCCAGAGTAGCGAAAACAAAGGCGCTGATCAGCCGTGCAGTTACTGCACAGCTGAGCTGCGCCTTTGTTTTCGCAGATGCAAAAATACGGTTTTCTCATGAAGCGGCTCAATTTATATAAATGGGCGCCAACTGTTTTATTTGGATCGCCGGAACTGAAAAAAGATGTCCTCAAGTTAATTGTATATGTGAAAACGCAAAGACACCATTACAGTCCATGCTTAGCTATACACAATCCCCCCGGTTGAAATTAGAGTAAGACTGTCTAGCTGGTGTTGTGACGGCCTTAAACAGTCTCCCCGTACATCTGTATGGTCCTTTGAGATAAGCGGAGATATTCTGAGAAATCAGAAATTTATCAGTTTGAATGCAATATTCTGAACAAAGTTTTACATGTTTGGCCCTGGGCCCCCGCCCATTGGGACCTAAAGAAATGTATGGGCTGTTTGTGCCTCCAGGCTACTGATTGACCATCTGATTACTGGCTTACCGCTCAGGTCTGAGCCTGCCCAAGAAAAGTGGTTCATGTCAAACTGTCCATACATATAAGCCTTGTTGATTAGTTGGGTAGTTATATTCGAAGCAATAGTTTGGATGCCATGACGTCCTAGTTTTGGGTAAAAGTCCCATAAAATGGAGGCAGCGTCCCAACTTGACCATTAGCTGTTGACTTGGACGTTAAGCATCAATTCAAACAAACAAACGTTATATATTACCTGTTTGGACTGTGCAAAATTGTTACAGTAGTACATGTTGCCAGATTTATGGGGTCACCGATGGGGCTTGAGTATCCAAAACCACTGCATGGCCAATCGCCTTTCTCATTAAGGTTTTCGCTGCTCTTTGAAGAACTCAGATAACTTTTACTCAACATCTGAGATGATTTGTCTAATTAAAATGGCGTACGGATTATCACTGGCGACCTCTACAGTGAACCAGGTGAAATGAAAAAGTAAGAATAGAGGGGTCAGGAATCGATGCATAAGTTGTTTGCTTTGAATCTAGCCACGTTGTTTCCACTTCATGTGTTAGGCGTCAAAAAATCTTTGCCAGGAACATGGTTTCAGGCTATTAATCTCCAGTCGAGCCATGAAATTTATTTGTTGGCATACACTGGAGGCCCTTTTGTTCTGCTGTTCTTGAATTTGTATGTAGTGTTTTCGATTGATGTATCAAATTTTCAGAAAATATTTCCAGATACTGTCAGCAGGTCCATGCACAACAACTATATCATGCACTAGGTTACGTAATTCTTATCAACAAAAGGTAAGGAAATATAAGAGTAAAATAATAATAGAAATAATTGCAAAAATCGTAAATCAAAGACAATTTCAATACGTACATCGTCCTGCCGGCAGCCGTGGTGCATTTTAATTAAGCCCCTATCATACCAAGAGGCGTTCCCATGGCATTGGCACGGAGTTCTAAAATTTTTCAGAGCGCCGCAAGAACGCCAAGGAGAAAAGAAGCAAGTCATGGCATCTTCGTCGCTTTCAAGGCGTTGAGCTACGAAGTTCAGACTGCGTTCTCGTGACCGACGCGTCCCTGCAGAGTTCTAGCTGGCGATTCATCGGGCTCTCACGACGTTTTCACTGTGCTTGCGCGGCGCTCTTAGTGTATGTATTGTGTTTTCACAGCGTTCACACTGCGCTGATGCCGCGTAGGCAAAACTAAAACGAAGTCTCCATCATTTTCACGTTTGCTCGGGCATCTGTACATGAAATTGCCCTCGTTCAAAAGGTATGGCTGCCTCCAAACATAGACGGACTCAATGCATTCTACGCCTTTGAGGCACTACTTCGTCTGCGTCTTTGCAGAGATATGGACAGCGTCACCATCATTTTGGACGAGGTGGACCTTCATATCTTCAGAGATCTGCTGGACCTGCATATATTCAAGCAGTAATCCGCCTCGCTGGTGTTCGATACACATATAGTAAGAAAGTTTTTTCTATTTGCATCTCATTTTCGTAGTGTTTTGTTTGCTTTTGAAAAATAAATGCATAAGTGGTTTCTCACTGTATATCCCCATCTGAGTATTGCACTATGAACATTCGTTATTTGTTGTTACTCTTGCACATTACGTTGAAAGAATGGATGGATTTCTGATATCGACAACAAATCAATGTTCAAGTCTTACACAGTTGGAATTATGACTATAGCAACAAAGACATATGAGCCGCCTCGTGAAAAAACCAACAATGTAGTTTCCGAACAGGTTCGACAAACCGGGCTGTACAAGCACAAAAGATGACTAGAGGCTGAAAATTTTGGATTTAGAAAGGAGAGGCATTGTACTATCCGTGTAGCGAAATCGAAGGCGCTGATCAGCTTCGCAGTTACTGCCAAGCTGATCTGTGTCTTTGTTTTCGCATATACCATGACCTTAAGGTCAGGGTGAAGTAAAAAACGCTACGATGAAATTTTCTAATTTTTTGCATATCGATGTATTTAATGCTCCCCCATCGGAATATGCAAAAATATTCCTTGACTACCGGATTAGTTTTTGAGCTACAAGCTATCCAAAAACACCATTTTTGCCGTTGATCTCAATGGGGAAAAGGGAAATAGATGTCGATTTCGCACATAAACATATTTTTCTCCTAAATCCCACGATGAAATTTTTTTAAAAACTGATATTATCTGCGTGAATCAGTTTGGAACAGGTTGCTTGAAAAAAAAAGTCCTTGACAACCAGGCTCGTTTTCGTGCTATTGGAGGTTTTGATACTATGGTAGTGCGTTTTGGGTATTTTGCGCGACGTAACGTAACGTCGTGGCGCGAACACGAGCATTCAGTGTGCGACTGACGCAAGAATTACAATAAATGACTTTTACTGCAGAATTTCTCATTTTCTGTGTTTTGGTAAAAAAATTGTCGCAGTATCTATCTATCTATCTATCTATCTATCTATCTATCTATCTATCTATCTATCTATCTATCTATCTATCTATCTATCTATCTATCTATCTATCTATCTATCTATCTATCTATCTATCTATCTATCTATCTATCTATCTATCTATCTGTCTGTCTTCTGTCTGTCTGTCTGTCTGTCTGTCTGCTTCTGCTGTACAGGTCTTTCAGCGTAATGCACCGGGAGAGAGATTTAGTCGCGCTTGCTATGGAGGGTTTTGAAGCCCTCAACTGTCTCTGCATACACGACCGCTGTTTCTAGATGGTTCCACTCAATTACAGTCTTCACGAAAAATGAGTTCTTTAGCTGATCTGTCTTACACTGCTCAATAATAGATCCTCTGTCGTTGTTCTGAGAATGTTTTCAACTATGTTCACACTTTTGTATCCCGAATATGTTTTAGGTCTGATATGTCTTTTAAGTTTTTGAGGTTTCAGAAATTCATCTGGATTGATGGCTGGTACCAACCCCTCGACCAAAAACTAGTCTGCAACTACTGCGCCTACGTTCGAGTGTTTCCAGTTCAAGTGTTTCAAGCATTTTAGTAACACTGCCCTCTTCGCGTGAGTGATAATCCCCAGTTATGAAGCGCGCGGCCTGTCTTTGAACTCTTTCCAACTTTTCAATGTCTATCATATTAGATATAGGAATTAATGATTTTTCTTTTCAGTTCAGAAAAATCATAACACGTTACAGACGTATAGGTTATAACTTGAATGTTATGCGACAGTCTGCATGCTTAGTTTTTAACCCAATCATGGTTGATAACTATGCTGCCTTCTTTAATTGCACGCCGGTGGGTCGGGCGTCAGACTCTATGATGGCCCCGACTTAAAGCTATTCATTTTAGTTGGTTGGGGCCGGAGCTTCTTGTCTGTTGCTTGGCCCAACGGGGTCCAACTGGTGTTTTTCTTTTGCTCCGGAGTTAGTAGGTTATTCGGCGCCCAGGGATCTCCATCGTCGGGCAGCTTACTCAATCTGTGAGTCCTTGTTTTTGATTCATCAGGATGTTTATCATGATTTATTTGTTTGTTCTTGATGATTCATTGACTAGTTAGAGATTCACCACGAGGACCGAAGAACTAACTAAATGTTATGAACCACTGCAGAAGCTGAGGGTGAGGTTAGGATCCTGTAAAACCTGTTTAAGCCCGCCAGTAACTTTGTGTTACTGATCGTTCCAAGGCGATACTTCTGTGGTGGTTCTTTTTGTTTTATGTCTTGGTGTTTAACATTTTTGTGCTGTTGGCGCCTTATGTGTGTTTTCATATTTTTAATTAAGTAAAGGTAACTGAGTGGCCACCTATTGGGAAAATAGCTGCTCATTCGGCTTACGATATGTTTCATGGTATAGTACCTGATTGTTAGTTTGGTTTTTTCCCCCCTCGGTTTTTTGGAGTGGGAATCTTTTTCTGATTGCGCCTTTTCCTGATCTTTGCCTCCTTGTACCTTTTTTCCCAGATTATAGAACTATCTATCTGATATAGGTACGAGTCGACCAAAAAAGGTACGAGTTAACCAAAATGGGTACGAGTTGGCCAAAATAGGTATGAGTTGACGTGTGTCGTACGAGTGGACCAAAAAGAAAGGTACAAAATGGGTACGAGTTGACTTGGGTACGAGTTGACTCGGGTAAGAGTTGTCCAGAAAGCTAACTTCAGGACGACGCATGTTACATTGCTTAAACAAGTTTGCCAAAATTTTACCACGCATGCGCAGAATATGTAAACACAAAATGGCTTCCGAAGAAGTTTACCTTGGGACATGGAGGGTAAATTTTATCCTTTATTCAATGCTGTTTAGTGATTTATAAGGTTTCTATCCTGATCCATCTGTCCATTAAATATTTTTCTATATTTTCAGATTGTAGAATGCGTGTCACTGGCTGGTACAGTAGAAACAACTGGGATTGAAGGGTAGGTAATCAAGCGTGACGAACTGTCATCTCTAAAATAAGCACCAGCTGATCTGTAGGAAATGATACAACATGATGTGTCATTTCTTCCCTTAAACTCTTCAGCTTTGATTGCTCAGTACGTTATAGACAGGTACAATATTATTGTTTACATTAATTGACCTTGACCTCGATGATGTAGTGCGCGTTGCATTGTGGTTAAAACTTTCACTTCCGGGTGGCAAAAACATTTCCGGTTCAATGTTGTTTACATACATTACTGAGTTTAAATTAAAGTAAAATGTGTGCCGCCATCCTAATCAGGGAACAACGATGACATTTAAATACAAAATTACAAATAATTTTTTGCCTTTGGCTTTTTTATAAAGAATTTAATTTCTCACACCTTGGATCCGCGCGCGAACGAAAATATGATATGACTTATAATTAAATAACAATTTGCGCCAACTTAGATATGACTTATAATTAAATAACAATTTGCGCCATTATGCGGCCACGTCTGCAATCAGACTAAAAATTCATTCATAATGGAAAAAATAATAAATAAAAAAAATAAATTAAAATAGGTAAAAAACAATTAAATAAATAATTAGTTCTTTTTCCTTTTTCCGACCTTGTTTGTACCGAGCCTTACATAAATAAAAGTGCGTTTATCTTAGCGCTTTTTATGAAGAATTTTTGCTCCTTTTTCTCCATCTTTTTCATTCTTAAGAATATATTAATTAATTAATTAATTAATTATATTTGAATAATCAAATTGAAATATAACTAAGTCCAGTTTAAATAATAACTATTCAAAGGCTATACACATGTTGATGGTCATAATCAATTTGAAAGAAACGCGGTTTCAGCTACTGAAGACAGTTTTATGACACCTCAAATTACGATGCCCATAATCATGATAGTCGGCTTCTTTAATTATTATTTATTACACCCTCTTCAAAGAAATGACACATTCTTGGGGTACTATATGAATGAAAGGGATTAATGAGTCCCCGGGGCAGCCGGCGTGTGTGTTAAGTCGGTCGAACAGGTGTTGATATCGCATGGATTAGATCTATGATTCCAGTGTCGTAAATAAAAATGGATACACTTCAAAAAGTTATTATAACTTGTGGATAAATTATATTTATTCCACGGACTGAAAAAAGTGTTAGTGTTTTTATTATTTCACCGCATGCAAGACATAATTAAATCGTGTGCTCTTGAGAGAGAGAGAGAGAGAGAGAGAGAGAGAGAGAGAGAGAGAGAGCACCCAATTTCTAACGGCTTAAGTTTTTTTGTTTGTTTTTTTTTTTCTCATAAAACTCGTTTTTCATAAAACTTAAACTTGCTTCAAACACGGCTCAAACACGGAAATTATTCAATGTTGATATCTGATTTCTACCGTATAAAAAACAAACTTTTGATTGACTGAGATGCAAACCTTTTTAATCCCGCACGGGAAGTAAACGCTAAATACTTATAATACTAAACTAGTAATGCGCTAAAATATTTGGAAATGTAATTTGTTATGAACAAGTAATATTTTGACATTATTTTACATTTGTAATACATCAAAACATTACAATTCATTACACATTCATTGAACTGGGTCGCTTTTTTGCCACCCGGAAGTGGAAAGAAGTCACGTGAAAGTCACCTGACTTACCTGGGATAATATAGACCACGTGGGTTGTGACGTATTGTTTGTATCTGTGTATAGTTTGTGACTTTAAGATTAGCGGGTTGTGGGCTTGCGCCATACCAAATGCTTATGTGTTGAAAAATACACTGGCTATCCGCACGACGGTCGTGCCGATAACGCCGCTTATCTATCTTCTGATACTGAGTCGATCAATTTCTGATCATCACCTCAGGTGTGGGGTGGGTGGCTAAATTTAGAATTTAGTCAAGGGAAAATAAAACATTTGGGGTGGACCATTAAAACTATTTACAAGATATAGATGAGAGGCATACTAAAACGCATGCCTCTGGGCTAATGATTTAAATAGAAGCCTTAAATTCCTCAATGGTCTTAGATAGGACCACTGAAGAAGGGAGACTATTCCAAACCGGAATAGTTCTGGGAAAAAAGGAATTTTTCAGGGCATCACTATAGGCAAATGGTCTTGTGTATTGTGATTCATGTGATGCCCGAGTATGCCTTAGATTGGGTGCCGGGGTCAGGTATTTGTCTTTATCAAGAGACACTGTACCGGAGTGTATCTTGTAGAAGAAGGTTAAGGAGGACCGCTCCCTGCGAGACTCCAGGGATGGCCACTCAAGTTCGTCTAGCATTTCACCGACGCTACTGGTGTTCCTCCATCGCCTGCAGGTCCTCCGGGCAGCAGTCCTCTGCACCTTCTCCACCATCTCAATCTGAGTTTCATGATAGGGATGCCAAATAGGAGCTGCATACTCAAGTTGAGGCCGAACCAATGTTTTGTATGCAACTTCCTTAGTATGCCTAGGTGCCAGTGCCAAATTGCGCCGAAGAAAACCCAAAGTCTTAGTTGCCTTGCATGTAATTTCAGAAATGTGTTGACCCCAATCAAGATCATCTGTGATAGTTAAACCGAGGTATTTAGCGGACTGAACCTGTTCTAATGTTTGCTGATGCAGTGTGTAATTGAAATCTATATGCCTGCTTGGATGTAGCCGTGTCACCCTCATTGAATGACATTTGCTAACATTAAATTTCATTTGCCAATCCATTTCCCATTTGGCCAAGCTATTCAGGTCATCTTGTAAAATTTGACAATCCAATGGTGACTTGACATTTCTGTATAAAACACAATCATCAGCAAATAGCCGAACAGATGACCTGGTGTTGTCAGGAAGATCATTAATGAAAATAAGAAATAGGACCGGTCCTTGTGGGACACCAGAAAGAACCGGGACTGGATCTGAGGCACGGCCATCTAATACCACTTTTTGAGAGCGCTCAGAGAGCCACGAGTCGATCCACTTATGTGTAGATCCTCTAATCCCGTAGAAGTCAAGTTTGTATAATAACCTTTTATGTGGGACCTTGTCAAAGGCCTTAGCGAAATCCATGACAATCACATCCGTCTGCCTGTGGCCACGACCCACTGCTCGGTCCAGATTACTAACCAAATCATGATAAAACTGAACTAACTGGGTTTCGCAAGACCTTTGACTTCGGAACCCATGCTGACAGTCAGCAAGAATGTTTTCAAGAGCCAAGTGTTTGTTTATGTTGCTGACTATTATATGCTCTAGAGTTTTGCAACAGATACAAGTAAGCGACACCGGTCGATAATTAGCTGCATCGTATTTCTCACCTTTCTTAAATACCGGGGCTACATTTGCCTGTCGCCAATCGTCTGGTACAGCACCCTGAGCAAGCGACTCATTGAAGATATAGGTCAGTACAGGAGCAATTTCAGAACTACATTCCTTCAACACCCTAGCACTCAGGCCATCTGGCCCAGGCGCCTTATGTATATTCAAATTATTCAACAGTTTAATGACCCCATTGGGGTCAACTGTAATTTCACCCATAGCGGTGAAAGGACTTGTGCCTTTGTTGGAGGGGATTTCATCATCTGATTCGCGAGTGAAGGCTGACTGAAACTGCCTATTACAAATATTAGCCTTATCCAAAGTGTCAGTCTTCAAGATACCATTTTCTCTAAGAGTATTTATCCCAGACGCGTCTTTCTTAAGGGACTTGACAAATGACCAAAACTTTTTTGCCTTTTCATTTTTTCGGGGACAATCGGGATCAGGGTTATCATTTTCAAAGGAGAAGATATTGGTAATATGCTTCCAATATGCATCTCTTATCGGCACGACCGTCGTGCGGATAAGCGGCGTTATCCGCACGACAGGGAAATCGATATCCAAATGTTAAATTTGTTTAGAAATTGATACATTTTAAGTTGAAAAATATATTACACTGGCTTCAAAACTGAAACAGAATATTACACATGCAGGATTTTTTACTTTTTAATTAACAAAATTGTTATTTTGCTGAAATTGACTTACCTGTAAATTTACCTGTAAAAATCAGTCGTGAGACAGTAATTATCGTTACCTAAATAATGAAATAATGTGGTAATCCAAAAGAATAAACAGCCTTTGATTTTAACAATGGAGTATGGAAACATTTCAGTAACACAATTAAAAAAATGCAATGATTATATTTTTATCCGCTGTTACAAATCTACTTTGATTCAGTTTACATCAGCTGGATTAATCAAGTCAAACTAGTTTTCTTATTCATAACTAACAAAAATGTCAATTTTGAATGTATTTCAATAGCTAAACACATATTTAATTTATTTAATGACAAATTTAAAGTTTAATGCATACGTAAGCTTGTTAGAAAATCTTATATTCCCATCGTGCCGATAGCCAATACCTGTAGCATTGGCTATCCGCACGACAGTCGGGCCGATAACGCCGCTTATCGGCACGACCGTCGTGCGGATAACGCCGCTTATCGGCACGACCGTCGTGCGGATAGCCTCAGCCGTTGAAAAATGACACTATCTGGCAGGGTTCGAAAAACCTGGGTATTAAACCATAAAGCCCAACCCAGTGGGTTTCTGTGGGTAAACCCGTATACCCACTGGGTAGCGGGTAGTGAACAGTATTAGAAATTTTATGATCTTTATATCTAATGATGATACTCGTGTATTGAGCAAGGTATTAAGGCATTTTAGAAATGAATGTACAAGTAACAAGACATTTGAATTTATCTCATTTGAATAACCTATTTAGTTTGTATGAAACAATCCCAAAAGAACAATCAGCTATCTAAACAAGCTGGCAAGATTGCATTAGGGGTGTTTGACGATTAGACAGAATTGAAAAGATACAGAGGTTTTAACTTCTCGTTGAGTTTTTTTGTTGTTGTTACTAAATGGCTGATCGACATGCACAGAAGAAAGACTTGGTCTGCGACAGACTTATGATAAGAGAATGGTGAAAGATATTTCTACTGCCATAAAAATAATCAGATAAATCTAGCTAAGTCACATTTTACCTTTCAGTTATTTGTATTATTTGTATAATTCATCATTTAACTGCCATGCCAGATGTCATTACAGCTAGACATACAAGGCAGTTAACTAAGTGACATAAATTTAGAACAAACATACCAAACAATTAGTTAACACCTCATTTTAGCAGTGTCTAAATAGGTGTCATATGGGGTATTGTTATAAAAGTGTTATCAACACTTCCTAGAGCAATAATTAGGTAGGATTAAAGCAATTGTCTATTAAATGTGAGAGACTGATTGATGACATTCTTTCATTGCTAGCTTTCACTGAAGTACAGTTCTAAAACTATCATTAGCTCCTACTAATAGACATTTCTTGCCTAACGCGAGATAGATTTGTACACCATACACTGAAATACAAACGTGTTTTTAATGGGGATGTCGCGAAATAAAATTCCAATCTTCTATACATGTGCATCCGTTTTTAGCCGATGCTAACCAGGAGCTGCAAAGCTGGTCCAATAAAAGAATGTGCGCTAATCGGCTAGGTGATCACACCAATGCTGTGTGCACTGACAGAAACCGGTGCTCTGTGCACATTTCTTTCACCACAGGTTAATACCCAGGAATCGGTGGTTCTGTTCCGGCATGACAAAAAAAAAAAAAAAAAAAAATCAGCGGATGACGGAGTATATCCGTTACATAGAAATGTTCTTATGAATATATATGCTTCATAAAAGAAATGTGCTGAACGAGATCATCACTCTCGGGCTTGCTTCAATACGAGCCAGACACACGGCCGATCTCGCAGCCGAACTCGGGGCGCGGTAGCTTGAACGGTCGAGGGAATAAGATGCATAAGCACAGATAATTATTGCACTAGACGCTGATAATTGCCGAGCTGAACACCTTTTGGAGTGTGTTAAACACGTGCACGATGGAAATGCAACATTTAGTTTATTTTAGTACTCCCTAGGCCTTCCATTTAAGGAGTTCTCACACAACAGCGTATAGCGCCAACGTATGCCGACGATTGAGATATTTTGTCCATACGTTGGTGTACGTTGCATACGTTCGGCATAAGTTTTGCATAACTTACGGGTACGCTACAATACGCTGTCATACGTTGTCATACGTCGTGTACGCACAGAATTTTGTGCGTGCATAAAATTTCTGGAGCGTATGCCGACGTACTGATAATACGTTACTCATAAGTCTTGGATATTTTGGACGGTATGAGAAGCGTATGCATAACGCATTGCCAACCTACGAGCAGCGTACTCGGAACGTATGAAGCGTATGTTAAACGTGCGAAGAACGTTCTCAGCGTATGCGCAACTTACGCGTAGCGCATTGGTCAGCGCCAGAGCGCCGCGAGAACGCCAAGGAAAAACGACTTTATTTAAAATCGGTTTAAGCCCGCCAGTAACTTTGTGTTACTGATCGTTCCAAGGCGATACTTCTGTGGTGGTTCTTTTTGTTTTATGTCTTGGTGTTTAAATTTTTTTTGTGCTGTTGGCGCCTTATGTATGTTTTCATATTTTCAATTAAGTTAAGGTAACTGAGTGGCCACCTATTGGGAAAATAGCTGCTCATTCGGCTTACGATATGTTTCATGGTATAAGTCCTGATTGTTAGTTTGGTTTTTTCCCACCTCGGTTTTTGGAGTGGGAATCTCTTTCTGATTGCGCTTTTTTCTGATCTTTGCCTACTTGTACCTTTTTATTTGTGAAAAGGCAAGCCATGGCGTCCTCGCCGCGTCTTCATTGCGTTGCTGCGTTCACACTGCGTTCTACCGCGTTTCTACGGAGTTCTAGCCGGTGTTTCCAAACGCTTGCACGACCTTAAAATTTCCACTGTGCTTACGCGGCGCTCTTTTGGTGTGTACATTATGTTTCCACGGCGTTCGCACCGCGCTTCCACGGCGTTCTGGCACTGCGCTGACGGATTTTTAAGCAAAATGGAAACGAAGTCTCTGTCATTTGTACGTTTTGCTTTCAAGAATATCCTCTAATCTTAGCTCTGGCATCAGTCTGTGAAAATGACTGTGCTGAAAACTTCTGGCTGCATATATACAAGTAATAAACCAGCTTGTTGTTCGGCAGACCTTGTGAAAGAAATCCTTATACATGTGTGTGCATCTGATTTAAATAGTGTATTGTTTGCTTTTGTCATTTTTTAAATTTGCATATCTTTTTTCATCTATTTTTATCAGAAAAACACCATTGGACGCGGTGAGTAAAAGCTCCACGCGAGCGCAATAAACGCAGTGACAGCGCCTCGCGAACGCTGTGACAGCGCCTAGCAAACGCCACAGGAAAATAGTAAAATAAATGACACGCCGTGAAAGCGCCGAATCGGCGGGGTGTAGACGCAGTGACATCGTGATGGACGCCGTGCCATCTCTGTGCAAACGCCATAGGCTACCACGGCGTTTGCACTATGATCTCACTGCGTGCCTGCGGAGCTCATGGCGCGTTGATGAAGTTCTCACCGCATTGCCACGGCGTCCTCAGGGCATTCATACGGCGCCCTTATTATAACGCAAAGTGACGGCATTTGTTTTGAGTATGTCCAAACGAAACGCCCTTGGCATTCTAGGATTTCCCACGGCGTTAGCTGGCGATGCCACCGCGTTGCTACGGCGTTGGTGGCGTTCGTACCGCGCTCATCTCGACGTTCTGCATTTTTCTAGAACGCCGTGATAGCGCCGCCATGGTGTGACAGGATTTCAGGGTAAGGATAACATTTCGGACATGACCTTGGCTGTACGCCGTGGTCGTAAAGCAAGAACACAAACAAACAAACAAACGAACGGTGCGCACAGACAAACATTTAATTTACAAATGAATAGTTGGATAAACGAAAGTGCTCTAAAAGTGCGTCAATGCAATGAAATATCTTGAGATAATCCCTGACTTTTTGACAATGTATGGTGTATTTACATCTCAGAGTACATCTCAGGTTAGGCAAGAAATGTCTAATATTCAAAATTGATGGTGTGTGACAAATTTACTTATTATTTACCTGTGGCAAGTGACACTTTAATAAATAAGTTTACCTGTACATAGCAAGTATTGATTTAATCTGCATTGTTAATCCAGTATAGTGAGTACTATTATTGGAAATGAATTAACTGTTAAACTGGTCAGTTGTGAATAGAAATGCGATGGATAAGCATAATATTTGATACATAATGAGACATTTTAGAATTACAGAAAATATGTTGTGTTGGAAATAAAATGCTGATTTCATGTGAAAGTGTTAGATGATTGGCATTGGTAAGTGATACAGATCTATTCCCTGATTCTATATTTTTGTAATTCTGGAAATGTGAATCTTTGTAAATTCCGCATATTACGTTCTGTTTCAAGCACCTTAATATAGCCCTTGTTGTAGGTGGATACATTCTCCTCCTTTTTCCCATGGGGCTTGTCTACTGAGTACCTACATGTAGATGTTGATGTGCGAGTTGCCAGATAAATACTATGGGCTGTTATGACAGTTCTGCAAGTTGTGATTGTCAGTCAGAAGTATACCGGCACTTATGTTGATAAAGTGTAGACTGTTATACTCGTGTGCCATTTGATATTAAAGACTTTGAAGCCATATTAGATATATTGATAAACTTTTCAAATTGTGTGATGAATGAAATGGTGCAGATATTATATAGAACTCACAGGTTTATAATACAATTGAACAGACTTGATAGAATTAATTGAGTGATATACTTACATGCAGAAGACAATAATAGAAATGCAATTATTGAAGATACAGTTTGAATTAATTTGAGATGTTTAATTCAAGTTGAACATTCGAAGTTTGATTACATATATAGTGTACATAATGTATTATTTCTATCTTTCATGTTTCTAACTCATCTTTTCTTTCCTACTATCACTTTCATCTAAAGTTTATATCATTAAAGTTAGTTGTAAAATTTTGAAGAAAGCCTTTCAATTATTTATTCAGCAAACATTTACTTGCTTTGAGCAAAATACAGATTCCAATCTGTTACAATGGTGGCAGCGGCTTTAAAGTAATAGTTTTGCTTTATGAATATTTGAGGCTTTCTTGTAAGGGTTATCATGGCAAAACAACCTGAATTACCTTCTTGGTTAGAGAAAGTTATTGAAAAAGGAGGAGATGTTAATGTGTGTTTATCATATCTCAAAGATAAAGCTGAAAAGGAAGAGAGTATTAGGTTAAAAGAAATTGAACACGAAAAGCAGTTGAAAACAGATGAGGCTGAACGGGCCGAGAGGGCTGCTGTAAGGGCCGAAAAGGCTGCTCTTAGGGAGGCTGAAGAAAAAGATAAAGATAGGCAGTTTAAAATACTTCAATTAGAAACTGATAAAGCAATTAAACTTAAAGAACTTGAACTGAAAGCCATGGAAATAGACAAAAAGTCTACTGTTTCTGATATAAAACCAAAGGTTTCATTACCAAAGTATGACCAACATCAGGATATTGAAGTATTTTTAACTTCCTTTGAAAGGTTAGCAGAGTTGCATAAATGGCCAAAAGAAGACTGGCCGATTCGTCTAGTACCTCAATTGTCTGGCAAGGCATTAGAGGCATATTCTAGGATGTCAATGACAGATAGTAAGTCATATGATAAAATCAAACGTGCAGTTTTTGAACGTTTTGGGTTAAATCCTCTAGAGTATAGGGATAAGTTCCGTAGTGCCAGACAGTTAGGTGATGAAACTTTCAAAGAGTATGCTATTCGTGTCATTAGATATTTTGAGCACTGGAAAGATAGTGAAGATGTTGAGAGTGATTATTTCAAGCTTACAGATTTAATCATAAGGGACCAACTTCTTAGTAATTGTAGTTTAGAATTACAGACTTACTTACAGGAAAAGGAACCTAAGTCAGTAGAAGATCTAGTAGCGCTTGCCAATGCTTATCAGCTTGCTCATAAGAACAAAGACACAAAACGGTTGTATAGACCACCTCACTTAAGGTATCAAAATAGAGAGTTACATGAAAATAATGACAATACATCAGGGTCTGTAGGCGGACCGGCTCAGTCAACAAAGTCATGGGAGAAACGTAAATGTTTCCATTGCCAGAGTGAAGAACATCTCATTGCAAAGTGTCCGTTAAAGCAAGCTCCCAATAACAAAAATGATACATCAGGCAAAAGCGATAAACAGGCTAATGGGCTTATGCACTCTCCAACAAAATGTGAGCGTAACTACAGTGTGATAGAAATCCCAGTGGATTCAAAGGTGAATGAAAAAAATGGAAAAGATACATTATCTCTGACAAATGGATTAATGATATCAGATGGTAAAGTTTTTGACAAAGAGGTGAAAGTTTTAAGAGATACTGGATGCACAACTGTTTTCATTTCTGAAAGTTTGAGCCAAAAAGGAAAGAAAACTGGCAATTTTCAGAATGTTACTCTTGCTGATGGTAGTTCTTGTAAATGTCCAGAAGTTATAATACAGATAGAAACTAAATACATATCTGGTTCAGTGAAAGCATTGATTATGAATAATCCATTTGCGGATCTGGTTATTGGAAATGTAGGTCACATCCAAAGTGTTGAGTCTAAAGATACTTTTCAGGCAGTAGAGACACGTGCAATGAAAGAAAAGCGTGAAAAAGTAGAGTTGGTACAAAAACATAATGAAGATGAGATTTTGAATGAAAGAGTGTGTACTTCTAATGAAAAGACAGATAGTATTGTAGACAATTCTCATAGAAGTAATGACACAAATTCAGATGGAAATCCTGCCAAATGTGATATTGGTTACCAAAACAGTGGAAAGACAGAACCACAGGAAGACAAAGCTTTTACTGAATTGTCAATTTCAAAGGAACAATTATTAATAGAACAGGAGAAAGATGAATCTCTGAAAAATGTGAAGAAATATGCTATTGATCTGACAGAAGTAGAGAATGCTGTGCACAAGAAAAAGAAAAACTCTTACTTCATTTATGAAAACAAGATCTTGTACAGGATTTTTATTTCTAAATCTGGTGATGAGCAAAGGCAAATAGTAGTTCCTATCAAATTCAGAAATAAACTTCTTCAGATAGCACATGACATTCCGTTAGGTGGACACTTAGGAAATAGAAAGACAAGAGCTAGATTACTGCAGCACTTTTTCTGGCCAGGGATATTTATTGATGTTGCCCAATTTTGTAGAACTTGTGTTGCATGTCAAAAGACTATTAAGAAGGGAAGAGTGTTTAGAGCACCGCTTATACCTATTCCACCTGTGGATGAGCCATTTGCAAGAGTTGCAATGGATATTGTTGGCCCCTTAGTGCGAAGTGAAAAGGGAAACAAATTCATATTAGTTGTATGTGATTATGGGACCAAGTATCCAGAAGCTATTCCATTAAAAACAATAGATGCTGAAACAGTAGCCAATGCATTAATAGATATATTTTCAAGAACTGGAATTCCACGTGAAATTCTATCTGACCAAGGGTCCAATTTTATGTCGGCAACAGTCAAACATTTGTGCTCTCTGTTACACATAAAGAAGCTTAAAACTTCACCATACCATCCACAAGCCAATGGGCTTGTTGAAAACTTCAATGGGACATTGAAAAAAATGCTGAAATGTTACTCAGATGAAGAGGCAAAGGATTGGGATAAAAATATTCCATATGTACTGTTTGCATACAGAGAAGCAAAACATGAAACAACAGGATTTTCCCCATTTGAGATGTTGTATGCAAGGCATGTTAGGGGACCATTGTCGATAGTGAAAGAAGAGTGGGAAGAGCTCAATCCTGAAGATGTCAAACAATCTGCTATAGGTTATATACTGGATGCGAGAGAAAGATTGAAGAAGATGACAGAATTGGCTAACTCAAGTGAGGTAAAAGCAAAAGTAAGGCAAAAGAAATATTTTGATAGGAAAACTAAAGAAAGAGATTTGAAAGTCAATGACAAAGTTCTGTTACTGCTTCCAACTAACATGAACAAACTTTTAGCAGAATGGAAAGGACCATACGAATTAATTGATCAAGTTAGTCCTGTTGATTATGTTGTCAAGATAAATAAGAAAACAGTAAAAACATTTCACATAAACATGATGAAAAAATGGTATGAAAGAGAGAAGGAAGAGAAGACTGAACAAGAATACAATGATGAGACAGATAGTGTCAATGAAACTTCTTTTCATAGTTTGTGCATCATAGCCAGCAAGGAAGAAGATAGTACATATACAGAAATTGAGAACCCATTGTTAATTCCTCAAGAGTCTGTAAATGATATCAAAATGGATAGTTTACTGTCAGAGGAGCAAAGACAAGAATTGTTGAGAGTATGTGAAGAATTTGATGATGTGTTAACTGATATTCCTGGTAGAACTTCTCTTATTGAACACAGTGTAGTACTTAACTCAGAAACACCAGTTTATAAAAGGCCATATACAATGCCATATGCTGTACGTCAAAAGGTGGAAGAGGAAGTGAGAAATATGCTCAACGCTGGAATAGTTGAAAAATCTAAAAGTGCATATGGTGCTCCCATTGTTGTAGTACAAAAGAAAGACAACAGTATAAGACTGTATAGACTATAGGGGTTTAAATGAAAAGACCATATTTGATCCACAGCCTATGCCTAAATTAGACGACATTTTCAACAAACTTGGAAAAGCAAAGTATATTTCCAAAATTGACTGTACAAAGGGATTTTGGCAAATTCCTTTAGAAGAAAGTGCCAAAGAAAAGAGTGGATTTGTGACACCATTTGGGCATTCCCAGTTTAATGTAATGCCATTTGGTATGGTAAATTCTGGTGCCACGTTCGTTAGACTCATGAAAATCATATTAGAAGGCATGGAAGAATTCTCTGATGCATTCATTGATGATGTGATCATCTTTAGTGCTTCCTTTCCAGAACATGTAGATCATTTAATTCAAGTGTTTAGTTCATTCAGGAAAGCACACATTACTGCCAAACCAAGCAAAACACTGTTAGGGTTTAAAGAACTTGAATTTCTGGCTCATACTGTTGGAAACGGGGCGGTTAAACCTACAGAAGAGAAAATCAAAGTCATATCAAAACTTCCACCGCCAACAACCAAGAAACAGGTCAGGTCGTTCATAGGTACAATGAACTTCTATAGAAGATTTATACCCCATTTTTCTGACATTGCTCTTCCACTTACTGATCTTACTACAAGAGACAAAAGCAACAAGGTCAAATGGTTGAATGAGCACCAGGTAGCATTCGACAAGCTTAAACAGTGTATCACTGAGTATCCTGTGTTGAGGAGTCCTGACTTTGATAAGATGTTTTATTTGCAGACAGATGCAAGTAATCGAGGAATTGGGGCAGTGTTGATGCAGGAGGACAGTGGTGTTAAACACCCAGTGATGTATATCAGTAAAAAGTTAAGTGCTGCAGAGGAATCATATAGTACTATTGAAAAAGAGTGCTTAGCCATTATCAAATCAGTTCAGAAATTAAGAGAGTATTTGTTAGGAAGGGAATTTGTAATCGAATGTGACCATTTTCCGCTTCAGTGGCTAAACAAAGCAAAAGACAATAATATGAGACTGTTAAGATGGAGTTTGTTACTACAGGAATATAGGTTCAAAATTCACCATATTCCTGGTGTGAAGAACGCTGTGGCAGATTTGCTGTCAAGGTTGCATAATTAAATTTGTGTAGTTGGTTGAGATAATTTACAGACAATTATCTATCTTAGGGGGGAGATATGTGACAAATTTACTTATTATTTACCTGTGGCAAGTGACACTTTAATAAATAAGTTTACCTGTACATAGCAAGTATTGATTTAATCTGCATTGTTAATCCAGTATAGTGAGTACTATTATTGGAAATGAATTAACTGTTAAACTGGTCAGTTGTGAATAGAAATGCGATGGATAAGCATAATATTTGATACATAATGAGACATTTTAGAATTACAGAAAATATGTTGTGTTGGAAATAAAATGCTGATTTCATGTGAAAGTGTTAGATGATTGGCATTGGTAAGTGATACAGATCTATTCCCTGATTCTATATTTTTGTAATTCTGGAAATGTGAAATTTCTTTTGACAAATTTGTGACATTTGAAATCTTTGTAAATTCCGCATATTACGTTCTGTTTCAAGCACCTTAATATAGCCCTTGTTGTAGGTGGATACATTCTCCTCCTTTTTCCCATGGGGCTTGTCTACTGAGTACCTACATGTAGATGTTGATGTGCGAGTTGCCAGATAAATACTATGGGCTGTTATGACAGTTCTGCAAGTTGTGATTGTCAGTCAGAAGTATACCGGCACTTATGTTGATAAAGTGTAGACTGTTATACTCGTGTGCCATTTGATATTAAAGACTTTGAAGCCATATTAGATATATTGATAAACTTTTCAAATTGTGTGATGAATGAAATGGTGCAGATATTATATAGAACTCACAGGTTTATAATACAATTGAACAGACTTGATAGAATTAATTGAGTGATATACTTACATGCAGAAGACAATAATAGAAATGCAATTATTGAAGATACAGTTTGAATTAATTTGAGATGTTTAATTCAAGTTGAACATTCGAAGTTTGATTACATATATAGTGTACATAATGTATTATTTCTATCTTTCATGTTTCTAACTCATCTTTTCTTTCCTACTATCACTTTCATCTAAAGTTTATATCATTAAAGTTAGTTGTAAAATTTTGAAGAAAGCCTTTCAATTATTTATTCAGCAAACATTTACTTGCTTTGAGCAAAATACAGATTCCAATCTGTTACATGGTGTCATGGAATTTTAGTGGATGTAATATAAAGTACACATTAGTAGTAAATTTTACTTAAGTGTGTGTTTTTAAAGAAAAAAAATATTTTTTTGTCTGTCAAATTACTGTAAAATACACAAATGTGAACATCAAAAATAGTGAGGACCCACTAAGTACCCACTTTTTCAAAATAAGGCTTAAAGCCCAACCCGGGTTTACCCGGGTAAAACCCATGGGTAAACCCGGGGAGAGATGGGCACTTCGAACCCTGCTATCTGCACGACGGTCGTGCTGTGGAGTTATAGAAGGTGACGGTCGTGCTGTGGAGTTATAGAAGGTTCGATGCATCATCTATCTACTAAAGACTTACATAATTAAAACCAGAGACGGAAGAAAACAAATGTTAAAGAAAACATGGTGAAGCGAATAAGCCTTATTGGCTTCTGGTGCTTCGAAGAACCACATTAACAATTACAGTGCCGATAATGCAAGACAGTCATGTGGATAAGCGACACTATTCACCAAATCCACATTAATTTGCTGGTTCCCAGTTTTCCAATAATCAATATTGGAAATCCAGGTAACCAGTAAAACCCCCTCAGTTAGCCATTGGTCAATATTGGACACACCTTCAAATATTGACCAATGGCTAACTGAGGGGGTTTTACTGGTTACCTGTTTTTCCAATATTGATTATTTGTAAGATAGAAACCAGCAATTAATGTAGATATGGTCAATCCGCACGGCAGGCAAAATAGATATTTAAATGCTATATATTTAGAAAATGGATACATTTGTGCAGAGTTTTGTTAATTAAACCACACTTTCAGTGACTTTTCATCATGACCTCATGAGCCCCAGTTTGAGTGAAGGTTGTGATGAAGGTCTATCAAAGTGTGGTTTAATTAACAAATCCCTGCAAAAATCAGTTGATTATTTGTTTTATCCTATAGGCTGTAAAATCCAGATCAGCTTTTTACAACTGTGCAGTTGATCAGTGTCTTTGTCTTACTGTAACTGTATAAACAGTACTGTTCATAAGACAAACTTTGTTGTGACACAGCTTTGTTTTTCCAAATTTTGACACTTCCTGTGGTATTGGGTACAGTAAGTCAGTAATTAGCCACATTGTGAAAAATGTGCCTCTGTAAATCTATAATGTGATCAGCAGTGCAAAACCCTGCACTGGAAACAAAGATTAGTTGATTATCTGTTTTATCCTTTAGGCTGTAAGATTCAGATCAGCTTGTTACAACTGCAAGAGTTCTCACTAGGATTTTGAAAATTAGAGTAAAAAATATGTTGGATTCTTCATATACTTTACTGTTGGAGCTTTCCAAAAAGTTGGAGTCAGAATCAAAAAGTTGGAGTATTGGAGTTAGGAAGAACTCTGAACTGTGCAGTTGATCAGTGTCTTTGTCTTACTGTAACTGAATAAATACATGTACTACTGTTCATTAAGACAAGTTTTGTTGTGACACAGCTGTTTCCAAATTTAGACACTTTCTGTTTTGGGTATAAGCCACATCATGAAAAAAGCGCCTCTGTAAATCTATAATGTGAATCTATAATGTGATCAGCAATGCAAATTAAGTAGCAGTTACATGTCTTTTTTAGTACAAAATAAAGATTGAGACCAGTTTTGTGACAATAGTGCAGCTTATCCATTGTATTGGAAGTACAATCACTATAGAAAAACTTTGTTGGGTTCAGGCCTTTATGAATATTACAAGTGTACTGAAGACAAGAAAACAGAATATATTTAAATGTCAGAGATGCTCATTGATTGGTTTAAAAAAGTGTTGAATAACCAAACGTAAACAAAAAATTAAACAACAATTATGTTGTTAAATTTTAATTGTCTGATTTAATCACAGTTTTGTCTCCATATGCTCTGTACTATGCCTATAGGATAAATAATAATAAAAACATGAAAACATCCTCTTTGAAACCTCAAGACTCAGGCACAGATCAGCACCTTTGTTTGCACTACATAGATCCACTGCATAAGAAAACCAACAAAATACTTGGGCGAAAACAAAGGCACATATCAGCTTCGCGGTAACCACGAAGCTGATCAGTGCCTTTGTTTTCACTACAGGGATAGTACAATCCCTCTTCTTCTTAAATCCAAAATTTCAAGCTTCTAGCCTGCTTCTGTGATTGTACAGCCTGGTTTGTCAGACTTGGTTGGAAACCCAAATTGTTTTTCTCATGCAAAGCCTCATTTGAGCCACTGCATAAGAAAACCTACAAAATTCTTGGGCGAAAACAAAGGCACAGATCAGCTTCGCGGTAACCACGAAGCTGATCATCGCCTTTGTTTTCGCCACAGGGATAGTACAATCCCTCTTCTTCTTAAATCCGAAATTTCAAGCTTCTAGCCTGCTTCTGTGATTGTACAGCCTGGTTTGTCAGACCTGGTTGGAAACCCAAATTGTTGTTTATCTGATATAAAGCCTCTGTGTATCTTCATATACTGAGTCGATCAATATCTGATCATCATCTCATTTCTGTTTACAGGACTGAGTTCATCCTTGATGAGGGAGGTGATGTTTCCTGGAAAGTTGCAGAGGAGGCAGAACCATTGCCATTCTTCAACTGTGAAACTTATGAGGTACAATGAAAACTGATATCTTCAATTTGGTACTTAACATTTTGGTACAACATGATTAAAATCTGCCCCCACCTCCCCCCTCTAAATAAATGATGTGTAACAGAGGAGGCAAAGCCTCTTCCATTCTTCAACTGTGAGGTACAATGAAAACTGATATCATCAGTTTGGTACTTAACATTTTGGTATAATGCATTAACAAAATTATTGCGTTAATGATGCGTATTAGAGGAGGCAGAGCCTCTGTAATTCTTAAACTGCGAAATTTACAGGGTACTATGAAAAATGTAATCTTCATTTTGGCAGTGAATATTTTTATCATTTTGACACTGGATATTTTGATGACCAAAACCAGTCATTTATCCTACGTTAAAATGCCAACAGTTGTTGGCATTTTAACATTTGTGAGCAGGATAATTTTGTCTCAGCTAAGCTGAGCATGAAAACAGTTTTATAACCTCAGCGCCTGATTGTTGTAGAAGCAGACTAGAGATCATCCAAATGACTTACAGGGTAGGCACTTACGTTTTGTGAAGATTTGGACATGAAAAAAGTTCTGCAATATCTATGTTTTAAACTGATCAGAGGCATTATCAGTTAGTGGTAAAAGGGATATACCAAGTACTGAAATTGATAGAATCAGTAAAAAAAGGAAAGAGAACAAAAAACCAACATCATTCATGGTTTGTCTGCAATTTCAGGTTATCCCACACAGAAGTTTTGTTCCCAAAGAATTTAAGTTTATTGGTAGTTACGCAGGCTTGGAGATTACTTTTAAGGTACTCGTCTAAATATGATTCAAAATCATGCTCAGAGCTCCAAACAGGCACTGAAATAGATATGCACCTATTGGTATTTCCCTCAGAGTATGGAAGGTGATGGGATTCATTGTGAATTAAAGAAAAAAACATTTGGATAGAAAGTAGATAGACAATTTAGACACAGGGTAAGAAATTGGATAAGACTTGAATTTCTTACAAACAAGGTATTGTTTGCCCATTTTTCGAAATTGATCATTAATTCTCCATGTGAATCCTGCTGCTTGGTCAATGAGGAGGTATTGAAAGGTGTATATTTACATAAATGTAGCAATGTTAAGCATCAGGAAAACATGTCTGTGCAATGTATACCCCTTAAACCCCATTTTTATATAGTAAAACTGGGGTATGCCTATTTTTTCTAATTTAAGCTCCAAAATATAGATTGTGGGTACTCGTTAGAACTTAGAACCGCCTCGCTGAGGCGGTTCTAATGTGTACCTACAATCTATGTTTTGAGCAAAAATAAGAAAAATATCATATTTTTTTTTCTACTGAAAATTTTCATTTTTTACAACTTTAAGAATCTCTGTTTATTGCATGGGCAAGTTTTCGGAATGATGTACAATGCACTTCAATGGACAATTTCCTAAGCCAGTTCTTGGAGCTCTGAGCTATACTATCTGAGCCACGACGCGAGAAAACTGGTCTTCAGGGTTTCCGACCAGGTCCGACACAAAGCGGCCTGTACAGTCACAGAGGATGGGTAGAAGCTTGAAATTGCGGATTTAAGGAGAAGAGCAATTGTACTGTCCGAGTAGCGAAAACAAAGGTGCTGATCAGCTGTGCAGTTACTGCACAGCTGATCTGCGCCTTTGTTTTCGCATAGGCAAAAATCCGGTTTTCTCACGATGCGGCTCATCTTATATAGACACTAACTCTGTGACATATTCTAACAATTACAGATCATTCCCGACAAGAATTATGTTCCTAAAGAAATCAACTTTATTGGCACTTATGCAGGGCTGGAAGTTAATTTTAAGGTATTTGACTAGCTGTTGTATGTACTAACAAGTAATTTGAAATCAATTTATCCTAATAATTGGAAAATATTTTAGAGAATATTTCCAGACACCAGGTAAAACAACATCTTGACGGAGCAACACAAAATGAGCCGTCTCGTGGGAAAACCAACAATGTGGTTTCCAAACAGGTCCGACACAAACCGGCCTGTGCAGCAACAGAAGATGGCTAGAAGCTTGAAATTTCGGATTTAGGAAGAAGAGGAATTGTACTATCCGTGTAGCAAAAACAAAGGCGCTGATCAGCTTCGCGGTCACCGCGAAGCTGATCTGCATCTTTGTTTTCGCAAATGCAGATTGTTGGAATTTGAAAAATGATGAAATATCATGGAAAAATCATGGAATTTTGTTCTGAAATGCCAGTTTGGATGTCTTTGGCATTCATTTTTTTCCTCGCTCGCTCGATAAATATTGATAAATGAAGTTCTGATTTTCAACAGTGGCATTCAACATTGTTCAAATTAAATTTTCTTCATCAGAAAACAAGATAATACCTTGAAGTAAGTTACTTTTGCAATATATTCTGTTCTTGCCTTTTATACAGTGTTATATGACAAAAAAGTAAATAAATAAACAGAAAAAATAGTCCTGGAAATTTAACTTTGATCATGGAATTATCAGGGAAAAGTCATGGAGTTTTATTTTATAATGTCTGTGGGAACCCTGATTGTTATACACTATGCATGTACACTCTAAATTGAATTTCATGAATTTGGTGATACCCATTCCTGAAGAACAGTTAGGCTAATGTCTGTTTAATGTCCCATACTCCCAACTTTTATCTAGTAAATCTGGGTGTACTGGGGTTAACAATCAAAATGGTGTCAAACGGCTCAGAGTAACGCCACGCTAATACGCCTGGTGATATATCACTCAATATATCACTGTACTTTACCATTGGCTTCTACAGGCAGGTTGTGTTATGCACCAGTCATTTGTAACCACTGCCCTGTTCCTCCACCTACGGGGAAGGGTGGGGATAGCAGGGCTAAAGTGCAGGGCAATTACTTTTTGAGTGTCCTCTCAGTGCAGGGGAAATGACAGGATTTGACATTAGTATCCTTACCCCAGGGAGATTTTCTATTGCGAAGGGTGGGACAAAGAGCAAAGTTTTGACCCCCAGTTTGTCATTTGTGGGGCTTATAGCAGGGCACTGAAAGCTGAAAAGTCATATTCCCCACCCTTCCCCGTAGGTGGGGGAGCAGTGGTTACAAATGACTGGTGCATTAGAATTTTTTATTATTCGCAAGTTCTAGAATTCATAAAAGAGCCTTCTACTAAATATCTTGAGTAAGCTAGAAAAATGTATTTTCAACATAGGTGAGATTTTTTATTTTCAAGGCAAAAATTCTTTAATACAGGGGTATAAGGAAAAATTACATTCAGGCATACATTTTCAAACTTACAGTATTTGAGCTGTGAGGCAAGAAAAACGGTTTTCGGGGGTTTCCGACCAGGTCCAACAAAAATTAGCTTGTGCTGCCACAGAAGAATGATAGAAATTTTGGAATATGGAAGAAGGGGAATCATACTATCTGTGAAGTGAAAACAAATATGCTGATTAGCTGTGCAGTCACTATACAGCTGATCTGCATCTTTGTTTTTGCACAGGCAAAAGCCAGATTTCTTATGGTGCGGCTCATCTTGTCTTCATCAGGAAAACATGTCCGTGAAATATTTACCCCCTCATACCCACTTTTATATAATAAAACTGGGGTATGCAGAGGTATACCTATTTTTCCTCCAAAACATAGATGGTGGGTACTTGTTAGAACCGCCTCAGCGAGGCAGTTCTAACATGTACCCACAATCAATGTTTTGAGCAAAAATAAGAAAAATAAAAAAAAAATTGCTGAAAATTTTCAGTTTTTACAACTTAAGAAATATCTATATATTACATGGACAAGTTTTCCTAATGTATTACAGGTAGAGGTGTCCGATGATCTGATGTTGCTGACCTACGAGAGATGCTGTATGCTGCAATGTCAGAAGGTAGGTGAACAAATAAGTTTCAGTGCAGACAGAGTAGACTCTGAATAGACTAGGTAGAATATAGACTAGGTTAGACTGTTCTTGATCTGATTGTTCTTGATCTGATGTTGCTGACCTACGAGAGATGCTGTGTGCTGCAATGTCAGAAGGTAGCTGAAAAATATGGAAAAATATTGAAACTTATAGGCATATAGTGTAGAATCAGATCAGACTGTTTCCTTAAGCAGTCGGTACAGGAGCTTCACTGTATGTCTTCCAATATGGAGCAATTGGAGGCGACTGGTTTATGGCTAATATGAGCTGCGTCATGAGAAAACCAACAATGTGGTTTCTGAACAGGTCTGACACAAACCGGGCTGTACAAGCATTGAAAAGGGTCAGAAGCTTGACATTGTTGATTTAAGTAGAAGAGGAACTGTACTATCTGTGTAGCAAAAACAAAGGCGATGATCAGCTTCGCAGTTACTGCGAAGCTGATCTGTGCCTTTGTTTTTGCATATGCAAAAGGTCAGGTTTCTCATGACACGGCTCATAACTATTTCACTTGTTCCCTTTATTTTTTTTATTTTTTTTTTTGGGGGGGGAAGGGACAAATATTTGAGTTGTGTCACAGGTAAGCGTTTCTTCGGGGTGACTTAAATGAAACTACATGTTTGCACACAAGGAAGATTGTTAGACACAGAAGCTGATACCAAGTTGTAAAAACAAATGAGCTGAACACCTATGTAGAGCTGCCGCATAGGTTACTAAGATATCGTTGCCCCATTTGCAAAAGGCTGGTTTTCTTTTGGAAAGGAGCATATCGTAGAAAACAGCTTTCAAACAAAAGAATTTTCCCTACTTGATTGGGTTGTACTGTATTCAAATCCAATTATCCTCATTTTCCCAGGTATCATCCCCTGACCCCAAAGATGATGTGCCATATTCCTTCCTTGGAGCCCTGGAGGAGGGATATTTCAGTGATGTTATTATACCAACACAGAGTGGGAAGGAGGTAGGTTTAAATGGGACCTAGGCCTAGGTGTGCTACCTTGATTATCATGTTTGAAGTGGATCCTGAATCAGTTACCACATTTGAGCCGCATCGTGAGAAAACCGGATTTTTGCCTAGGCGAAAACAAAGGCGCAGATCAGCTTCGCAGTTACTGCGAAGCTGATCAGCGCCTTTGTTTTCGCTACACGGATAGTACAATTTCTCTTCTTCTTAAATCCGAAATTTCAAGCTTCTAGCCTGCTTCTGTGCTTGTACAGGTTGGTTTGTGTCAGACCTGGTCGTAAACCCCGAAGACCGGTTTTCTCGCGTCGCGGCTCATTTGATGGAGCATGAGAAAACCGTCAATCTGGTTTCCCTTGCAGGTCTGACACAAACCGGCCTGTACAGTTACAGAAGCAGGCTAGAAGCTTGAAACTTTGGATATACAGTTTATGTAGAAGAGGAATTGTACTATTCATGTAGCAAAAACAACAGTGCTGATCAGCTGTGCAGTTACTGCACAGCTGATCTGCATCTTTGTTTTCACATATGTATTGTAAATTGGTGGTTTTCTGATGCGGTGGCTTATTATTTTCATCTGACCTGAAGTTAGGCCATTACAGGAAATAGGCCTTTATAATAATGGACCTGTATCTTAAAATATAATTGATAATTTGTCAATTAGTTAGTCTTACCTATTCCATAGAAATATTCTATGTACAGCAAAACCCTGGCAGTAAGCCAGAAACAATAGAGTATAACAAAATACAGGTAGTTATGTTTTAGGGGTGTTCCATAGAAAAGCTATCTACAGCTCTAAAAGAAAGAAAAATCCCTCAGTACAGAAACAAGTACAGAAAAAATGAGCCACGACACGAGAAAACCAACAATGTGTTTTCCAAACAGGCCTGACACAAACCCAGCTATACAAGCACTGTAAATGGTTAGAGGCAAGAAATTTTGGATTTAGAAAGTAGAAGAATTGTACTATCCGTGTAGCAAAAACAAAGGTGCTGATCAGCCGCAGCTAATGCTGGTTTTCTCATGACGTGGCTCAAATAAGCGTAAATGGGATACAGAATAAAATCGTGGAACAACTGACTGAAATTTAAATAAGGACAAAAATGTGAAGTTGAAAATATGAATAGAACACTACATGAATGAAGAAAAGGATTCTTATTATTTAATTTTTCAGTTTAAAGCCCATTCCACAATTTTGTCCCTAACTACACCAAATATAGACTGGTTAAAAATTCCCAACCCGCTCTACGGTCTACCAGACGATGTTGTCAAGGCAACGCTACACTATATGTACGCAGAAAGTCTACCTCGCGGGTTGTCGGAAGAAACTGCGGCAAAATGTGTTCAAACCATGACCAAAATTCCAGAACTGAAGGACTTTGTCAAACTATGTGATACTTTCTTGAAAAACACAGCTCTCAAACAGCGTAAGTCACATCTCAAACAGCATAAGTCACATCTCAAACAGCATAAGTCACATCTCAAACAGCGTAAGTCGGATCTCAAATAGGGTAAGTCGCATAATATCAATAAAGGCAGTCTTATAAATTAAAAGAAATATTTCAAACAAAATGATGGTCTCCAGTCCACAAATGAGCCGCCCCATGGGAAAACCAACAATCTGCATAGGCAAAAACAAAGACGCAGATCAGCTCGCGGTAACCGCGAAGCTGATCAGCGCCTTTGTTTTCGCTACTGTGATAGTACAATTCCTCCTCTACTTAACTCCAAAATTTCAAACTTCTAGCCTGCTTCTGTAGCTGTACAGCCCAGTTTGTGTCAGACCTGTTCGGAAACCACATTGTTGGTTTTCCCATGAGGCGGCTCAAATATGTGTTTCAACTTGACACTCATAACCACATTTGATTCTGCATTACAGTATTCTTGGTTTGTTAAGGTCTTCTTAATGTAACACACAGTCTTAACTCATTTAAACCTGGCGTCCCTTTTATGGGACATAGGCAAACAGAATAGCCCCAGATGTGACGCCGCAGAACGCGGCGTCCCATCTGGGGCTATTCTGTTTGCTTAAAGAATTTTTATCGAAAAATTGAATAAATTTGAAAATTCACTCCTGACGCCCCTAAAACTGAAAGTGAACTGACCCAAATGATAATGATTGGAAAATCCATTTGTCAGATATGGGTTAAAGTGCATCACTTCTTATCCAGTAATATGAGCCACCTCGTGGGAAAACCAACAATGTGGTTTCCGAACAGGTCTGACACAAATCAGGCTGTACAAGCACAGAAGATGGCTAGAGACTTGAAATTTTGAATTCAGAAAGTAGAGGAATTGTACTATCCGAGTAGCGAAAACAAAGACGCTGATCAGCTTCGCGGTTACCGCGAAGCTGATCTGCGTCTTTGTTTTCGCATATGCAGATTGTTGGTTTTCCCATGAGGCGGCTCATATGTAGTTTATTTGAGCAACCACATGAGGAAACCGACATTTTACTATGCGAAAACAAAGGTGCTGATCAGCTTCGCAGTTACTGCGAAGCTGATCAGCACCTTTGTTTTTACTACACAGATAGGATAATTCCTCTACTTTCTAAATCCAAAATTTCCAGTCTCTAGCCATCTTCTGTGCTTGTACAGCTCGGTTTGTGTTGGACATGTTTGAAAACCATTTTGGTGTACTCATGATGGAGCTCATTTGTGCCTCTCCAGATGGAGATTACACTACCTATCCATATCCTGATAGGTTATTCTCCAGCACTTTGAGCATTCCGAGACACCAGTTTTTACCCAAACTTCACTTGAGCTGTGTCATGAGAAAACCAACAATTTGGGTTCCGACCAGGCGACCAGGTCCAACACAAACCAGGCTGTTTAGTCACAGAATTTGGCTAGAGGCTGGAAATTTTGGATTTTGAAAGTACATAAATTGTACTATCCGTATAGTGAAAACAAAGGCGCTGATCAGCTTTCCAGTTACTGCGAAGCTGATCTGCGCCTTTGTTTTCGCATATGCAGATTGTTGGTTTTCCCATGCGGCAGCTCACTTATTGTAGTTCATCCTAACAATATTTGTAGCACTGTTTATCACTGCAAATATTATTTTAGTCATTCTCAGTTTATTAATAACAGTTCATCACAACAGCATTTGTTCAGTTATGTTATTTTTTTAGAAATAACCAGCCTAGTCACAGATATGCACTCGTCAGCAGACAAGATTATCGAGTTATTCAGTACAACACCTGGAGCTGATGACATGTCAACACGAGCCGACAGGAGTCTAGCGCATAATCCAGCAAAACTGTGTTATGTTGTGAAACAAGCAATCCGAGAGGCAGCTATTGGTAAGAGCTTAAGCTACAGCATGGTTGCAAAGGATTCTCACATTTTTCAACAAAAAATGACAGCATATTTGCTTTTGAAGTTGATAAATTGCTGACAGATTGAGGGCTTAACGACAGGGTTAGCTAACAAAGTTTCGAACAACTGGGCCCTGATTAAATTGAGGGCTTAACAACAGTGTTGAGCTAACAAAGTTTCGAACAACTGGGCCCTGATTAATGGGATGTCTGTGTTTATTTTCTTCTACTATTTTCTACTGTGTTTCAGCATTGTCTAAGTTGCTGATATTATGTGACCTGTTCTCAAGAAGAAAGGCAGAACTGTCCAGGGAAGAGAGACATGAGATTATAAAATATGCAAGATCTAGGTAGGTAGCTGCTGTCCCATTCTCCAACCCCCCACCGACCACCCCCCTAAAGATAATGCAAACAGTAAATACTTAGGATTATAAAATGATAAGAAAATTGCAGATTTAAAACAGTCTAACATACATTCACAAACTTTTAGTGAAATTAGATTCAGTCTTACATTGAAAATCTCTATAGTCTTTCTGATAATACATGTTTATCATATGACGTCGCTGTTTTCCAGTGGATAGTGTCATGTCATAATCGTATGACCACACGTGTATTAACACTTTTGCGGGAATATGTAACGTCATTGACGTCCGTAACAACGTAAATTTTCATTGAAAAATATGTCCACTTCGAAGGCGATAAAAATCCTATTTTAAAAGTGATATGATAAAATGAATCTTACACTTGTGGTCATTATGTCCCCCCCAACCGAAGGTGGGGGACATATTGTTTTTGGTGCGGATCCCGTCGGCGTTCACATCGGCGTCCGCGTAGCTTCTTTCCGACGCAGTGGATGGATTTTGACCAAACTTGCATAGATACATGGTTGGGAGGGGGGAAAGAGTTGATTAGATTTTTGTGACCTTGACCTTATTTTCAAGGTCACCAGCCCATGAACACTGATCAAATTAGGTTTTCCGACACGATATCTTCTGAACAAATGAATGGATTTTAACCAAACTTGCACAAGAGCATTGTTGGGAGGAGGCTCAGAGTTGATCAGATTTTGGTGACCTTGACCTAATTTTCAAGGTCGCGAGTCTATAAAAACTGTTGAAATTAGTCTTTCCAACGTATTATCTTGTAAACCAATTGATGGATTTTGACCAAACTTGCACAGAAGCATTGTTGGGAGAAGGCTCAGAGTTGATTAGATTTTGGTGACCTTGACCTAATTTTCAAGGTTGGGAGTCCATTAAAAAATGTTGAAATTAGTCTTTCCAACGCAATATCTTGTAAACCTATTGATGGATTTTGACCAAACTTGCACAGAAACATTGTTGGGAGGAGGCTCAGAGTTGATTAGATTTTGGTGACCTTGACCTAATTTTCAAGGTTGGGAGTCAATAAAAAATGTTGAAATTAGTCTTTCCAAGGCAATATCTTGTAAACCAATTGATGGATTTTGACCAAATTTGCACAGAAGCATTGTTGCGAGAGGGCTCAGAGTTGATTAGATTTTGGTGACCTTGACCTAATTTTCAAGGTCACAAGGTCATAAAAAATGTTGAAATTAGTCTTTCCAACGCAATATCTTGTAAACCAATTGATGGATTTTGACCAAACTTGCACAGAAGCATTGTTGGGAGAAGGCTCAGAGTTGATTAGATTTTGGTGACCTTGATCTAATTTTCAAGGTCACAAGTCCATAAAAATGTTGAAATTAGCCTTTCTGAAACAACATCTTGTAAACCAATTGATGGATTTTGACCAAACTTGCACAGAAGCATTGTTGGGAGGAGGCTCAGAGTTGGTTAGATTTTGATGACCTTGACCTAATTTTCAAGGTCACGAGTCCATAAAAACTGTTGATATTAGTTTTTCCGATACGATATCTTGTAAACTAATTGATGGATTTTGACCAAACTTGCACAGAAGCATTGTTGGGAGGTCGCTCAGAGTTGATAAGATTTTGGTGATCTTGACCTAATTTCCAAGGTCACTAGTCAAAAACTGTTGAAATTAGTCTTTCTGACGCGATATCTTGTAAACTAATTGATGGATTTTGACCAAACTTGCACAGAAGCATTGTTGGGAGGAGGCTCAGAGTTGATAAGATTTTGGTGACCTTGACCTAATTTCCAAGGTCACTAGTTCATAACTGTTGAAATTAGTCTTTCAGACACGATAACTTGTAAACCAATTGATGGATTTTAACCAAACTTGCACAGAAGCATTGTTGTGAGGAGGTTCAGAGTTTATAAGAATTTGGTGACCTTGACCTAATTTCCAAGGTCACTAGTTCATAACTGTTGAAATTAGTCTTTCGGACACGATAACTTGTAAACCAATTGATGGATTTTAACCAAACTTGCACAGAAGCATTGTTGTGAGGAGGTTCAGAGTTTATAAGAATTTGGTGATCGTGACCTGATTTTAGACAGGGTCCAAAACAAGTTTAAACTACCACACCATACAGAACAAGATGGGCATAGAAAAACTTCATATCACAAGGTAACTACTCTTCAATTACAAAACGGTTGGGGGGACATAGTTTTCCTCAGAAAACACTATTTAATTTCATATGAAATTTTATCAAACTCACCAAAGGCTCGTTATAAGTTTCATATGAAATGACCACTCGTGTAAGATCCTCTATATACGAGCCACCTCGCGGGAAAACCAACAATGTGGTTTCCGAACAGGTCCGACACAAATCAGGCTGTACGGTCACAGAAGCAGGCTAGAAGCTTGAAATTTTGGAGTTGAGTAGAGGAGGAATGGTACTATCCGAGTAACGAAAACAAAGGCGCTGATCAGCTTCGCGGTTACCGTGAAGCTGATCTGCGCCTTTGTTATCGCATATGCAGATTGTTGGTTTTCCCATGAGGTGGCTCATATCTGGAACCATACATGCTGAAAATAGAAGAAGAAAAAATAGGCACGTCGATTGATACAATCTATTTTCTCGTTGCAGAATTCCAGAATTTATGAAGCAATGGGAGAAGTTCTTAGAAGTTTCTAAAGAACATACAACCTCTCTAAGTCAAGACCAGAGACATGATATAGCCACATATCTAGTACCAGAGGTATCACTTGTGTTGATAGGGAAATAATAGATTATTTCAGACATTAAATGAGCCGCATCGTGAGAAAACCAGATTTTTGCCTATGCAAAAACAAAGGCGCAGAGCTGATCAGCGCTTTTGTTTTCGCTACTCCAATAGAACAATTCCTCTTCTACTTATAGCCAAACTTTCAAGCATCTAGCCTGCTTCTGTGTCGCACCTGGTCAGAAACCCCCTAAGACCGGTTTTCTCGCGTCGAGGCTCAAATAGCTGTGCAGGGTAAGTCAATGAGCAGTGTGTCATAATCAAAGTGAACGAAGACAGGAACATTTCTCTTGATTTGATCATGAGTCTGTTTCTACAGCCATTCTTTCAGTGATGATTCTATCCTGGAATGACTGCAAAATTGTTGACTGGGACTTTTAGACCAGAAACCAAACCTAAAAAACTACAACCAGGTCGGTGTGATGTTTACTGTTAAAGAAAATGCGATAATTTTGTTAACTTGCTATTGACCATACATATAAAACTCCTGAACAGGTTATAAGTGGAACATGTCCATCATGTACAGTGGTGACTAAAGTTCGTCCTGACTTAATAATAAAGGCAAACTGCCTTCATTTACTCCTTGATGTTTTCTCTTCCAGTTTGAACAATTCTTAGACATTGTTTCAAAGCTAGTGTCGGACTGTAAAGCGGCGCTAGAACAGGTGATCAGTGGCTCTGAAAAAGAGAAAAATGAAAAGACAGATAAAACGGAGAAATCAAAGAAAGGCCATGTTGGCGATGTGCTTGGCAAAACACTGAAGAATGTAAGAAGTCATCAAAATAGTCAAATAAGTGACATAGAAATGTATTCAAAATTAATATTCAAGTAAAGGGAAACATAAGCCACCTCATGAGGAAACCAACATTTTGCATATGCGAAAACAAAGGTGCATATCAGCTTGGCAGTAACTGCGATGCTGATCAGTGCCTTTGTTTTCGCTACTGGGATAGTACAATCCCTCTCCTACTTAAATCCGAAATTTCAAGCTTCTAGCATATTTCTATGACTGTGCAAGCTGGTTTGTGTTGAACCTGTTCGGAAACCACATTGTTGGTTTTCTTATGAGGTGGCTTATACAAAGAATTGAATGGGTTGCAATAATTGAAGATACTGATCAGAAATAGACAAGAGAAAACGGAATAAAGCTGTCTTTGTGATGTACAGCGCAAAACACTGAAAACTCTTTGTTTTAAAGTCAAGAGTCTTAATGTATCAGCAAGATTGAGAGTTTTTGATTTGTAAATAAACTTTGCAGTATGATGCTTTTCAAGTTTTTTTTTTTTTTAAACAAATATGATGTAGATTGAATAGCTAACATTTAATCACCATTTGAGCTGTGAAGAGAGAAAACTAGTCTTTGGGGTTTACGACAAGGTCTGACACAAACCGGTCTGTGCATCCACAGAAGATGGCTAGAAGCTTGATATTTCGGATTTAAGAAGAAGAGGAATTGTACCATCCGTGTAGCGAAAACAAAGGCGCTGATCAGCTGTGCAGTTACTGCACAGCTGATCTGTGGCTTTGTTTTCGCATATGCAAAAATTCAGTTTTCTCATGACGCTTTCCATTTGCAGGCTCTACATGTACGAGAGTTGAAGAAGTTAAAGAAACTCCAAGAGAGATCCACTACGTCATTCTTCCATTTTATGCAGAAAAAGTAAGTTTATGTTAATAGCTTCAAGACTTTTTAAAACACTATTTGAGCCGCCTCATGGGAAAACCAACAATCTGCATAGACGAAAACAAAGACGCAGATCAGCTTCGCGAAGCTGATCAGCGCCTTTGTTTTCGCTACTCGGATAGTACAATTCCTCTTCTACTAAAATCCGAAATTTCAAGCGTGTAGCTCTTTTCTGTGCTTGTACAGGCCGGTTTGTGTCGGACCTGTTCGGAAACCACATTGTTGGTTTTCCCTCGAGGCGGCTCATTTAGAGGAAATGCGGTTTAGAGCTAGATCATAGGACTTCAAATCAAGAGCGCCTGGGTTCAACACGTACTACAGGGTTTTCCCTGGCGCACAAAAATGCGGAATTTGACCCCTTTTGGCCTCCAATGACCCCCAAAACTATCCAGAGAGGGGACAATGATGTGCCCCAAAGTTCACAAATATTTCTAGTTCCTGATTGTCATATTTGCTCATCTTGAGATTAATCATCATGCTTTACAGGCCACCTTGCCATACAAACCACCACACCTCCTGCAAATAATTGAAGGTATTTGTTTTCTTAGCTACCATATTTGAGCCGTCGCATGAGAAAACCAATCTGCATATGCGAAAACAAAGACGCAGATCAGCTTCAGCGGTAACCGCGAAGCTGATCAGCGTCTTTGTTTTCGCTACACGGATAGTACAGTTCCTGTTCTTCTTAAATCCGAAATTTCAAGCTTATAGCCTGCTTCTGTGACTGTACAACCTGATTTGTGTCGGACCTGTTCGGAAACCACATTGTTGGTTTTCCCACGAGACGGCTCATTTGATAGAACTGTGAATGTTTATTTCAGAGATTCCTTCAGTACGATGTCCCAGGCAGAGAAGATCAGATCTGTATCAAAGCTGCTGGAACAATTAGTAGACGCTGTAAGTTTGTTTGAGCCGCGTCATGATAAAACAAACAAAGTGGTTTCCAAACAGGTCTGGCAAAAGCACAAGATGGCTAGAGGCTTGAAACTTTAGATTTTAAAAAAAGAGTAATTGTACTATCTGTGTATCGAAAACAAAGGGGCTGATGTAACTGTGAAGCTGATCTCTGCATTTGTTTTTGCATATGCAAAATGTTGGTTTTCTCATGCCGCAGCTCATTTGCTTTTTTCCTGAAGTTTTAAAAGCTAACTACCAAGTTGATTTTTTTTGTGGCAATCAATATCAAGCAAATGTACTGAGCACCATATTTTGTGACACTAGTAGTAGAGCTACAATGGTTGTATACTTTTCAGCTACATGTATCTTTGCTTCTGTGGCACTGGCAGTGGGTGTTTGACTTGGCAGTTGTAGTTATAAAAAGCGTACGAGTCCACCTGTCTGGTATCTGGGGTCTGGTGTCAGTGTCAAGCAATAATAATGTTTCTTTGTAGTTTGTGTACAGTCTCGCACTGATGATATATGAGCCGCCTCGTGGGAAAACCAACAATGTGGTTTCCGAACAGGTCCGACACAAACCGGCCTGTACAAGCACAGAAAAGATCTAAAAGCTTGAAATTTAGGATTTAAGTAGAAGAGGCATTGTACTATCCCAGTAGTGAAAACAAAGGCACTGATCAGCTTCGTGGTTACCGTGAAGCTGATCTGCGTCTTTGTTTTTGCCTATGCAGATTGCTGGTTTTCCCATGAGGCGGCTCATATATTTTTGTGTCAAATGGCTTCAAGAGAAAGAAGAGATTTTGACTTTGACTTGACATACACTGAAAGTGTCTCATTGCTAGCAATTATTATTGTCATTTTCATGATGAAAATTGTTTCAGGTTCAAATAGGTCAACTGAAGATACAAGAATTGATGTTAGATATAGATTCTAAATTGACCTGGAGAGACTGGAAATATATATTTAAACTAGGCACTTCAAAAATAGTAAGTCAATCATTCTAACTTTGAAGTAGCTTGCATAAAACACTAATATAACAGTTTGGTGGCCTAGTAGTGGTGAAATATATATATGAGCCTCCTCATGATAAAACCAACAATCTGCAAATGCGAAACCAAAGACGCAGATCAGCTTCGCGGTAATCGCGAAGCTGATCAGCGTCTTTGTTTTCGCTACATGGATAGTACAATTCCTCTTCTACTTAAATCCGAAATTTCAAGCTTCTAGCTCTTTTCTGTGCTTGTACAAGTCGGTTTGTGTCGGACCTGTTCGGAAACCACATTGTTGGTTTTCTTACGAGACGACTCATATAATAGAATCTTGATGCAAGGGGTTCTAGGTTAGAAAACTAACCCCACAGGAATGTGTCTTTCAGCAAGCCATTTTAAGCTCCCAATGGACCAGAAATGAATGTGTCTCGATATGAATGAAAAATTGTTGTCATGGATGAGTTTGTTTAGAATCAAACAAACAGCCAAACAAAAACTTTATATATTAACTTTAATTATCCATCAGTATTAGTCCAAAAATATGCCGCTTTTCTGAATAAAGAATACAAAATGACCTTGGTTTGATGTTTTCCAAGGTGATGTTGTAAAAAAACTATATATACACCAATGTTATTACTGTTCTTCAGTAAGAAAGGAACTACTAAATATTTGAGCCACCTCATGAGAAAACTAAGAGTCTGCATTTGCGAAAACAAAGACACATATCAGCTTCGCGGTAACTGATCAGCGCCTTTGTTTTCGCTACACGGATAGTACACTTCCTCTTCTTCTTAAATCCGAAATTTCAAGCTTCTAGCCATCTTCTGTGCCTGTGCAGCTTGGTCTGTGTCGGACCCAGTTGGAAACCCAAATCGTTGCTTTTCTTGACATGATGGCTCAAATATTTTCTGTTTCCACAGATTGTATTCACTTCTATTGTCTCTCTGTTTCAGTCTTGGGGTATATGTAAAATGTTAGGGAACAAATCAACGGTACAACCTCTAGTAAAGCAAGCTTGTGACATGGTGCATAAAGAAGAGTTTACTGCATCGATTACTTCCCTTGGCCTGCTGGACACCAGGGTAGACCACTCTAGTATACCAAATGGATCACCACCAGGTGGTGCTTGTAGTTCAAAAGGCATTCCATCAAGCCAGAAAACCAAATATGTTCAGGTAAATTTATTTTTGGAATAATTTGTTACTTTCCTTGTCCTTGAAATCTTTTATGTATTAGACTCTAAAACAGTCATAGATATTGACACCTGTTATGAATGGAATGTTATAAAATCCTTAATCATTGGTTAAAACGTCTTCCATTAATTGATACCAGGCGGAAAATTGCCCTGGTTAATATTGGTTTTCTATAGTCTCGTTATTCAAGAACGATAACTTTGAAAGAGTTGATTTATGTACTTCTTTACTTCCCTTGGACTGCTAGAAACATTTGTTACTTCCCTTGTCCTTGAATGCTAGTTACTTCATAGCGACCAGGGTAGATAACTTTACTTTACCTAATGGGTTACCACCATTAAGCCAGAAAAGTGAGCTTATTGTTATTCCCCTTGATCTTAAATAGACTGTTCCATGGACTTACCAGTTTGATATGAAAAAAAAGTCACTGATTCTTTAGATTAAGCTGTAATAAAGCATTGAATGAACAATTCAGGTAAGATTCTTTTGAGTTAAGCCCTGTGGTTCTTTGTTAAAATACAGTTCAACCTCTTAGCACACATCAATACAATGTGGTTTTCAATACAACATGGCCATGTCATAGCTCCCAAAATGATTATTTTGCAAAATGTCTATTGTAAATAACCTCAACAGAACTATGGCATTATAATGAATTGACCTGTTCTGCAACATAATTATACCCCCGGCATACGAAGTATTAGGGGTATATAGTTTTTGCTTTTTCCGTCTGTTTGTCTGTTTGTCTGTCTGTAAACTTTTTTTGTGTCAAAGTTTTCTCAGGAACTACTTAACCTAGAATTTTAAAATTTGGTACAAAGCTTGGGTATATCAAGTTGTATTGTGTATTTGAGAATCAACTATCTGCGGCTTATCATTCCCTTTATTTATCCATTTTTCTCTCTATCCGAGAAATTTTTCCATCTTATCAGCTCAGTCTGTAAAAGACTTAGAGACTTCAAATTTTATATGCATGTTCAGAATGACCAACTCTATTATTGAAAACAATATAATGATTCTGTGGTTAACTTTTGTCTTCTTTTTTTACTTTGTTTCTTTTCCCATCTGTCACTCCTATACAAATCTGCACCTTTTTGTGTCGAAGATTTCCCAGGACATACCTAACCTAGAATTTTAAAATTTGGTACAAAGCTTGGGTATGTCAAGTTGTATTGTGTATTTGAGAATCATCAATCTCTGGCTTATCATTCCCTTTATTTATCCATTTTTCTCTCTATCTGAGAAATTTTTACATCATATCAGCTCAGTCTGTATAAGAGTTAGAGACTTCAAATTTTATATGCATGTTTAGAATGACCAACTCTATTACTGAAAACAAGATTATGATCTTTGTAGAAGCGGACAGTACACCTGGGTATTCATTTGATGACTAGATGTATACCTTTTTCTGTAATCTGCTTTTTGTCTCAAAGTGGTATGAACTCTGATGGCTACTGCCGGGGGTATGTGAGCTTTGCTCACTTTTGCTATATTTTCATGTAGGATTTTATAGATTTCATACAGGTTATTTCAATAGATTATCTCATTTATCATGTTTTTTGTCTGCATTACAGTTAAGTTCTGTGGAGTCATTGTGTGTACCACCATATGCTAGAGACAGTCGAACGGCAAGTTCAGCACTTAAACTACTGCACTCACAGAAAAATACAGACTTGATATTTGAAATTATTATAGCTCATGGTATGTGTGTGTCTTTTGCCGTCAATTAAGTGAAATTAGCCACATATTGGACTGTCCCTATTAGGTTGGGGTCGACTAAACTTGTTGAATTTGACCTATGGTTTGGCAATTTGTTATAAAAAGATTATTTTGTACAAAACCATAGAATTGATTTCTGTGCATAACTTAATTATTGAATATTCCTATTTTGGAGCCCAAACTTAGTCGTCTTTTTAAGTAAAATTGCTTTAGAATACATTCCAAGCCACTTTGTGGAGCAAACTGAGTGGTAGAGAGAAGGTGAAACACACAGATATTGGCCCATAGTGTTTAACCCTCTCGGAAAAATCTATGAAAGGCTATTATTAAAATATTTTTATTGTGTTTTTTTTTTTTTCTTAACAGAAATAGGTGCTACTGTAATAGATCACACGAGCAGTGAGCCTGTGGAGGGAACCACAGGCCTCCTAGCGAAACCTATAAAACCTGTAAAAACCTATAATTTTATTGTGAAATTAGTAAAAAGGTACAAGTAGGCAAAGATCAGGAAAAGGCGCAATCAGAAAAAGATTCCCACTCCAAAAACCGAGGTGGGAAAAAACCAAACTAACAATCAGGTACTTATACCATGAAACATATCGTAAGCCGAATGAGCAGCTATTTTCCCAATAGGTGGCCACTCAGTTACCTTAACTTAACTAAAACTATGAAAACACACATAAGGCGCCAACAGCACAAAAAAATTTATACACCAAGACATAAAACAAAAAGAACCACCACAGAAGTATCGACTTGGAACGATCAGTAACACAAAGTTACTGGCGGGCTTAAACCGATTTTACATGGCCTATATAACCTTTATTTTGCCAAAAAAATGGCTAAAAACCTATAAATAACCTATATTTTTCTACAAAACCTATAATTTTTGCAGAAAAGCAAGATGAATCATTTCAAGACCTGTGTTTGTTTTCTGGTGCTTGTAAATGTTTTGAAGATGCATTCTTTGAACAGCTGTTCATGATTTTGTTTTTCTTTTGAGTTTTGCAGTCTATGCTGCTGACAGGTATATTCATTTTATTTTGGTTGCAATATCAATTCACAATAATGAAGCTCCAGGATTTGGAAGAAAGCAGCTTTCTTTCAAAATCTGCTCAAGTCATATCTATTAAAGACTCCAGGCTTATTAAGCAGAAAATTTAAATTCATATAAATACGGGTTATCATTTTAAACGATAAGGGGACACACAGGCTTACATTTCTTTCAGACCAAGGTGGCGATACACATACAGCTTCACAATATTTCACATAATTAGAAATATATACAGATAAAGAGTTTTTCATTTACATTTTTTCTGAACTTGAAAAAAGCAGGGTTTATTTTGTAAAATCATCTTCCTCTCTGGAATGCCCTCCGAAAGCTTGAAATCTATTTCATTTTCACAAAATTTTCCTCAAAAGGCTAGCTCGTTCAAAGATTTCCAAGTAGTAAATTTGTGCTGTTTCCCAAGATATTAAAGCCCACTGTTTCATGAAATCTGACTGTTTTTATGCCCCCAACTTCGGAAGAATCCCCCAACTTCGGAAGAAGTTGAGGGGACATACTTGGTTTGGGTCTGTCCGTGCAGTCAGTCAGTCAGTCAGTCAGTCAGTCTGTCTGTCTGTGATGCGTGAGCACTTGGTCAGGAATCTTGAAATCTGGTATGTAGTTTGTATATGAAAATTAAGAGGACCCATATTTTTTCTTTCAGGTAAATTCAAGGGGCTAGGGGCCAATTCTGTGAGAGTTATTTCCCTTTTTAATTCTTGATAAAGTGAATAGATAGTAGATACTTGTGTGCGCAACTCCTCCTACAGTTTTATTCTGATTCTCTTGAAACTTTACAGATGTTGTGACCATGCTTTGAAGATATGCATGTGGTTTGGATATAATCCTCAGATTAATTTTTGTCACTTTTTTCGCAATTTGAACTTAGCCATTTTTCGGGCATTTTGACAATGAAAGTGAATGGGCAGTGGGTACCTTGTGTGAGCAACTCCTCCTACAGTTTCATGCCAATTCATTTAAAACTTAACATGTATTATGGGCATGGTCTGAAGATGTGCATGTGGTTTGGATATAATCCTTGGATTATTTTTTGTCATTTTTTTCACAATTTTAACTTAGTAATTTTTTTCGGGCATTTTAGTGGATGGATAGAGGGTACCTTGTGTGTGCAACTCCTCCTACAATTTAATACCGATACTTTTGAAACGTTGCAGACATTGTGACCATGCTTTGAAGATATGCATGTGGTTGGGATATACCTCTCAATTTTTGTCACATTTTTTACAATTTGAACTTAGTCATTTTTTGACATTTTGTGGCTTACCAGTTGGGGGCATAGTGTTTCATAAACACATTTTCTAGTACTTTATAAAATGTCTCTAAAATGATCTGTACTTTATAAAATGTCTCTAAAATGATCTAAAAAAATACACCATTTTTGCAAAATTTTCTCACTCGCTTCGCTCGCTCATTCAAAGAAAGCCAAGGGGACAAATCTGTACTCTTTATACACAAATTAAACCCGTTTTCTGTGAAAATTATCAGGTTTTATTATGAAAAATTCTCTCTAGAAATAAGAACTATTTCATTCCTCACAAAATTTTCTCCTTCATGTGTGGGCTTTCTCGTTCTTGTGTATAGTAACTCTTGAGCGCCGGCCTGATTAGCTGCTAAAATTATGACGGAAGTGAGAAAAAAGACCTTAAAATAGCCTATATTTTTGGTGCTAAAACCTATAAAAGAACCTATATTTTGGTTAAAAGGAACCTATATAAAAACCTATATTTTTCAAGTGGGCTACTAGGAGGCCTGGAACCAAGTCATAGAGATGTTGAAACACATCAGATACCCGCACATAGCATTAGACCCCATTGGAAAATCATATGGACTGCTTAATTATTTTCATTTGGGTTAATTTGAGCCGTTTCATGAGAAAACCAACAATCTGCATATGTGAAAACAAAGACGCAGATCAGCTTCACGGTAACTGCGAAGCTGATCAGCGCCTTTGTTTTCGCTACATGGATAGTACACTTCCTCTTCTTCTTAAATCTGAAATTTCAAGCTTCTGGCCTGCTTAGCCCGGTTTGTGTCAGACCTGTTCGGAAACCACATTGTTGGTTTTTCCACGAGGTGGCTCATTTGTTGTTGTTTTTCACTCCAGAAATAGGTGATACCGTAATAGATCACACGAGTGGAGAGCCTGTGGAGAGGACTGAGTCCGAGAGAGAAGTAGAAACACATCAGATACCCGCACATCGTGTTGTCATAGCAGCCAGGTGTGACTGGTTCAGGCGGGCGTTGCTAAGTGGTATGAGGGAGTCTATAGACAGGTAGGTCAACCTTATTATAACGCTATCATTGGGGTCCATAGAAACAGACCGTGTTAGAAGTGAAACTGTGTTGTAATGAGGTTGTTTACAATAGACATATAGCAAAATAATCATTTTGGGAGCCACGACATGGTCATGTTCTATTGAAAAATGCACTATTGTGATTTGTGAGGCGTGTTATAATGAGGTTGAACTGTATACTACTAGTTCTGTACAATAGGCTATGAGATTAGTATGACTTATGCTCCCACTTATTTTAGACGGCAAGTTGATACCAGAATTTTTAGCTCGCCTGCACGAAGTGCATAGAGCTATTGTAGTCACCTCGGTCGTGCGCATTTACGTTTACGTGTGCGTCCGCGTCCGCGTCACACTTTCGGTTAAAGTTTTTTAAAAGTCTATATCTCTTGACCATGTTGATGGATCAAGTTGATACTTTGCATGTTGCTAGATATTGGTCTGAAGTTTTACGCAGTACCATCATGACCCACCCTGGGTGACCTTGAGGTCAAGGTCACAGACTTAGAAATTTTGTGTTTAAGTTTTTGGTTAAAGTTTTTTAAAAGTCTATATCTCTTGACCATGTTGATGGATCAAGTTGATACTTTGCATGTTGCTAGATATTGGTCTGAAGTTTTACGCAGTACCATCATGACCCACCCTGGGTGACCTTGAGGTCAAGGTCACAGACTTAGAAATTTTGTGTTTAAGTTTTTGGTTAAAGTTTTTAAAAGTCTATATCTCTTGACCATGTTGATGGATCAAGTTGATACTTTGCATGTTGCTAGATATTGGTCTGAAGTTTTACGCAGTACCATCATGACCCACCCTGGGTGACCCTGAGGTCAAGGTCACAGACTTAGAAATTTTGTGTTTAAGTTTTTGGTTAATGTTTTTGTAAGTCTATATCTCTTGACCATATTGATGGATTGAGTTGATACTTTGCATGTTGCTTAGCAGCTAGATATTGGTCTGAAGTTTTACGCAGTACCATCATGACCCACCCTGGGTGACCTTGAGGTCAAGGTCACGGACTTAGAAATTTTGTGTTTAAGTTTTTGGTTAAAGTTTTTGTAAGTCTATATCTCTTGACCTTATTGATGGATTAAGTTGATACTTTGCATGTTGCTAGATATTGATCTGAAGTTTTACGCAGTACCATCATGACCCACCCTGGGTGCCTTGAGGTCAAGGTCACAGACTTAGAAATTTTGTGCTTAAGTTTTTGGTTAAAGTTTTTGTAAGTCTATATCTCTTGACCATATTGATGGATTGAGTTGATACTTTGCATGTTGCTAGATATTGGTCTGAAGTTTTATGCAGTACCATCATGACCCACTCTTGGTGACCTTGAGGTCAAGGTCACAGACTTAGAAATTTTGTGTTTAAGTTTTTGATTTAAGTTTTTGTAAGTCTATATCTCTTGACCATGTTGATTGATCGAGTTGATACTTTGCATGTTGGTAGATATTGGTCTGAAGTTTTATGCAAAACCATCATGACCTACCCTGGGTGACCTTGAGGTCAAGGTCACAGACTTAGAAATTTTGTGTTAAATTTTTTGGTTAAAGTCTAAATCTTTTGAACATCATGTTGATGGATAAAGTTGATACTTGCATGTTGATAGATATTGGTCTCGGGTTTTATGCTGTACATCACAATTCACCTGGATGACCTTGAGGTCAGGGTCACGGACTTGGAAGTTTTGTGTTTAAGTTTTGGTTAATGTTTTTATAAGTCTATATCTCTTGAACATGTATATTGATCAAGTTGATACTTTGCATTGGTCTGAAGTTTTATGTTGTACCATCATGACCCACCTGAGTGACCTTGAGGTCAAGGTCATGGGTCATAGATTTTAACAGATGTAGTGACAAAGCACAAGTCAGGCCAGCTACGCTGTCCTGCGACAGCTCTTATTAAATGTTTAAAAATTCTTATAGCCTTTCTGTGACAAGCTACGAGTTATGGCGAGTTGCAAAGAGTTGTGTACGACAATTAGTAATATATAGCGAGATATGTCATGGGTTCATCAAAAAAGTTGTTGGAGCATAATTCCTAGTTCCCATTCATCAGTGTGTAACAGGGGCCTAAATAGAGGCCCATAAGAATGGCATTTACCTAATAATAACATGTCATTAGTTACCCTCACTTTTTGTATAAATTATATTTAGATAATGATGCAGATCAGTGCATATGCTAATTTATTTTTAGCTGTGTAATTATGTGTAGCAAAGTCTCTCTACTGAACCATTTTTGTGAGGCTGTATGACATGAGCTGCGCCATGAGAAAACCAGACTTTTGCCTATGCGAAAGCAAAGGCACAGACCAGCTTCGCGGTGACCAGCTTCGCGGTCACAGCAAAGCTGATCAGCGCCTTTGTATTCGCTACTCGGATAGTACAACCCCTCTTCTTCTTAAATAGGAAATTCCAAGCTTCTAGCCGATTTCTGAGACTGTACAGGCCGGTTTGTGTCGGACCTGGTTGGAAACCCTGAAGACCGGTTTTCTCGCGTCACGGCTCACATTGTTTGTGCAAATTTTGACAAAGAAAGTACAGTTTTTCCCACAGTTTGTACACTTTCAATTTTCAGAAAAATCACAGTTCATGATACAAATCCGGAGTTGTTTCGACAGTTTTTAGAGTATTTATACAGTGGACAGCTTGATCTGAATGAGATGTCAACAGAACAACTCTCAGATATGATGACTTTAGCTGACAGATATGATGTATGATGATTAATTCTAGATATATTTAAATTGATTTCAGTTTCTTGATGTTTTACAGGAAGTGCGGTGGCGTAGTGGTAGATCATCTGACTTGGAATCAAGAGGTCCTGGGTTCCATCCCTACAGGCCGCGCGATGTTGTGTCCTTGAGCAAGACACATTAACTCCCTTCAGTACTGGGTAAACCCAGCAAACGTTGGCTCCGTCCCGACATGACTGAAAAATTGTTGACTGGGACATTAAGCCTCAATACAAACAAACAAATTGGTGTTTTAGAGTTCTAAACTACACTTTTTCAGCTTTAATATTAATTTGATTAACTACATGTATTTTCAAATAATACTTATTATCTTCAGTTTTCCGATCAATATTATTATTTCAAAATAGTGACAATAGTTTACCTCCCTAGTAAAAAGTGAAATAAAAATAATTGTTAGATCCCTTGGAAGCAGTAAAACATTTAAAGCGATAAGATGGGCCATATTGTACAATTTCGGGTAATGAACCTTCGTCAGTGACCCTTTACAAAACTGGCAGCGAAAGCCAGACATTTTTGCTGCAATTTCAAAAATTTTACATCGGTGTAGTCTAAATCAAAGACTTGTATTCCCAAAGGGGCCAAATAATCAAAATACAGTTAAGAAGATGATTCTTAACGTACAATATATTTGAAACACTCCATATATATTCACTGATCCCAAAGGATCAAAAGAAAAATATAATCTGCACTATGGATGATGTACGGGGAGACTTTTTAGGGCTGCCACACGGCACAACACCAGCTGCAGTAATAGCAAATAAAATATAATTGTTAGATCCCTTGGAAGCAGTAAAACATTTAAAGCGAGAAGATGGGCCATATTGTACAATTTCGGGTAATGAACCTTTTTTATTATCTTTTGAATAAATAAAAAAAATCTGTTCCTCTTGTACCTAAAGATGATTGTTTCTGTTGAATTTTCAATTAATATAGGGATCAAATATGATTTTCCATTCATTAACATTCGCTAGGTCCCGAGGGGAGTGTTGAAAACCGAGGGCTATGCCCTCGGTTTTCAACACTCCCTGAGGGACCTAGCGAATGTTAATGACTGACAAATTCATTTTTGATCGCTATTATTGCATAAATTCTGCAGAAACGACAGAAATAAGGTGCAGAAACGAAAGAAAATATGGTGCACTAAATTTTACAGCCTCATCACATTTTCATACGCGTAAAAGCTTTCGTTTTTATGCTCGTTCCGGATGGACTTCAGTTTCTCATTACTAGCACGTGCTTTGCGTGGCACCCTGTAACGAGCATAAGTAAAAGCCATGTATTAACAGCACGTGCGCGCGTGAATTGCAATATTAATGCATGGCTTTCTCTTCATTAATAAACAGCTGTTAATATCGTGTGACACGGTTATTTATGCAATAATGAACATTATTGCATAAATGAGGCTGTAAAATATAGTGCACCATATTTCTTTCGTTTTTGCACCTTATTTCTTTCGTTTCTGCAGAATTTATGCAATAATAGCGATCAAAAATGATTTTGTCATTCATTAACATTCACTAGGTCCCGAGGGGAGTGTTGAAAACCGAGGGCACAGCCCTCGGTTTTCAACGCTCCCCTCGGGACCTAGCGAATGTTAATGAATGGAAAATCATGTTTGATCCCTATATTATTAGTCTTGTATCCGTAGTAAAGATGTATGTTGCATAACTGGGAAAGCTAATGAGTAACTATGACAAAATGTCTAAAATGGCTTGGACCTAAAACTTCAATTCAGCTGTACAGAGCTATCGTGTAAAATATTTTCTTGAAGATTCTATTTTTCATGTTTCCAGACCACCAGTTTAAAGTCGTGTTGTGAGTACGCCCTGAAGTTACACATTGATGAAGAAACTGCGCTATATCTCGTCAGTCTCGCCGACCAACTTAATGCTAAAGTACTTAAAGTAGGTTGTATTCTTAAAGAAGTAAATCAGAATATTTTGTTGTTGGCTCCCAATGAAATGAGTTTATTGGTATATCTGCATACTGCCCTTCATACTTCTTTATTTAAATCCATCCTAGAGTACTGATAAATAATGTTTGAGGCTAGAATCTTGATAAAGAATTCAAGCAAATATTTACATAAATTAGTTTTCATTCAAGAGATTGCTTAAGTTTACTTGTAAATTCTCTAATTCATGCCAAACATTTTAAGACCTGCTTCACAAGAAAAACTGTTATTGACTTGATGTTTCTTGATACATTAAATTGAGCCGCCTCATGGGAAAACCAACAATCTGCACAGGCGAAAACAAAGACGCAGATCAGCTTCGCGGTAACCGCGAAGCTGATCAGCGCCTTTGTTTTCGCTACTCGGATAGTACAATTCCTCCTCTACTTAACTCCAAAGTTTCAAGCTTTTAGCTCTTTTCTGTGCTTGTACAGGCCGGTTTGTGTCGGGCCTGTTCGGAAACCACATTGTTGGTTTTCCCACAAGGCGGCTCATTTGTAATTCATCATCTGTTTCGTTATAGGAAGCAACTTTAAACTTTATATCAGACCACCCTGTGTTGACAAGTAGCGAAGTTTTTCACGATCTTCCGGAGCATTTACAGCTTGAAATAGAGGCCGTCTCTCTCACTTCGTAAGTTAATATTTACATCACACAATGAGAAACCATGCCTTCAGCATGTGCAAAAATCCAGCCACAGATCTTCTGCGCAGTAATTGCACAGCTGATCATGCCTTTGTTTTCCCTACATGAATAGTACAATCTATTTACTCTCTAAATCCAAAATTTCAAGCCATCATCTGTGACTGTGCAGCTTGGTTTGTGTAGGACCTGAATAGGAACCAAGAAGTCAGGTTTTATCATGACATGATGCATTTGATATGGATAACGAGAAATTAATGATGTCATAGCTTCAAGATAATATGAGTTGGATCTCTTATAAGAAACCATTCTTTTACACATTTACCTAGAACAGACTTCATATGATACGGACTATGGGGATAATTTTGGGAAAATTCCTTTCTTGCAAAAATAAATATATTGTGAAAAGAACTATTTTATTGTTTGACACTGCAAATGCATGCCGTACATGTCAGAATTAACACACGAGTCTACAAATGTTTTGAAGGTTCTGGAACACTTGACTCTGCAACGACTCCTTGTACATTCATACTTCAATGATTTTGTATGATATCTTTGCCAGGTTGGAGTCTCGGCCCAGGAATTCTAGCGTTCACTCACATACAGAAACACCGAGCTCTGGTACGAGTCAGTCAGAAATAGAGGAAATAATGAATAATGTAGATCTCATGGACAGGTTAAATGTAAGTTCCGTTTTTGCTCATCCCGAAGTCTGGGATCAAACCCATGACTCCTGTTTTTCAAGGCAGGTGGCTTTTACTCTGTTCAATGGAGATTTAATATGAGCCTCTGCATGAGAAAGCCAACAATTTGGGTTTCCAACTAGGTCGGACACAAACGGGGCTATTATAGTCACAGAAGATGGTTAGAGGCTGGAAATTCTGGATTTAGAAAGTAGATGAATTGTACTATCAGTGTAGCGAAAACAAAGGCTCTGATCAGCTTCGGTTACCGCAAAGCTGATCTGCGCCTTTGTTTTGGCATATGCAGATTGTTGGTTTTCTCATGTGGCGGCTCAATGAATAAATAGAGGATATTTACTTTTTATTGGTGAATACCAAATATATTCATCGAGTGAGCTGAAAACATCAGAATTTTCACGAGTGTGCAGCACAAGTGAAAATGTAGATGTTTGCAATGCATGTGATAAAATATATTTGGTATTCACCGCTAAAAAGTAAATTTTCTTTTTATTTTATACAATACACAAGCATTTTCCCATTGTCAAGGCAGGTGGTGAAAATGCAAAAACAAAATACTTTCGAAAACTCAAATAATTTTGGTACCAAATTGTGCGTTACGTTCTAACTAAGAAAATGAATATCCACACTTTGTATTTGTTCATAAATAATGAAGTTATAGGCGTTTGAATTTCTTTGTGAAGCACACTTAATGACGTTCAAATGAACGGAAACGTCAGAAGTAATCCAAAATCTACAGTGAAAATATCAGCTTATATCAATCACTAGTGAGAATATCAATATCAATTCTGTGTTGAAAATATCACTTTTATTCATTTTTGAAATACATTGATTTTACTGCTAACATAAAGTGTAACATATTTTTTTGCTTATTTCTTCATAAAGACAATAGAGTCTCTGACAGCAATATTGTAATAGATGCATAATTGTCACTGTAACCACCAAAAATGAATCAGCTGTGTTGATTATAGTCTGAAGTGTAACCTACGCTGTTCCCTAAGCCCAAGACCAGTATCCAAAAAGTTTGAATCGTAAAGTTTGCATAAGAAAAGAAGACAATATGGGTTTCCAACCAATTTTGACACAAACCAGGCTGTACAGCCACAGAAAATAGTAATTACAAGCTTAAAATTTCAGATTCAGGAAGACGAGGGATTGAACTAGTCTTGTAAAGTAAACAAAGGCGCTGATCAGCTGTGCAGTTACTGCTCAGCCAATATGCGTATTTTTTTTTTGCATATGCAAAAACCTGGCCAACAATGTGGTTTCCGAACAGGTTCGACACAAACCGGCCTGTACAAGCACAGAAATGAGCTAGAAGCTTGTAATTTCGGATTTAAGTAGAAGAGGAATTGTACTATCTGAGTAGCGAAAACAAAGGCGCTGATCAGCTTCGCGGTTACCGCGAAGCTGATCTGCGCATTTGTTTTGGCCTTTGCAGATTGTTGGTTTTCCCATGCGGCGGCTCATTTGTTTTTGCATATGGTTTTCTCATGATGCAGCTCATATGTTTTCCCTTTTCAGCAAGAATATGCCAGTTCCAGTTCCTCCGATGACATGTTACCGACCGCTGACACTAGTCAGCTGACTTCCTGTGTGGAGACTATCAAAGGCATTGTGGGAGATACGATACCACATGAAGAACTAGTTCAGGCTGCGCTGGCAGCAGATTGTGATGCTAACAGAGCTTTGAACTTTTTATTTGCATAAATTATTGGTTATCCCACTCTAAAACTATCGGACACTAAAAACCGTCAAACTTTAGCTTAAAAGGTGTACTACACAGTCAGCTGTCTGCAGACTGTGATACTAACGATACTTTGAACTTTCTGTTTACATAGATTCTCAGTTTCATTTGCTAAAATTCAAGTTGCTTAAAATATGTGCTGCAATAACACTAAAATCAGGGCTTAAAAATATTACCACATGGTATTGCCTCAAAATTTTATATACCCTAGAAATTGCTCTGTTCACTTTACATTACTGAAAACATTGAACATCTTTCCATATACAGTGGTAGAGCTAAGTGGAGCACATTGTCAGTACAAGAGCACTTAAATGAATTTCTTCTATGAGGGCACACATTACGAAAACTTGCCCATGCAATTATATGGAGATTTTTTAAGTTGGAAAAATTGAAAATTTTCAGTAGAAAACTTATAATATTTTTCTTATTTTTGCTCAAAACATAGATTGTGGGTACACGTTAGAACCGCCTTGCCGAGGCGGTTCTAACGAGTACCCACAATCTATGTTTTGGAGCCAAAATAAGAAAAATAGGTATACCCCTGCATACCCCAGTTTTTTCTATATAAAAGTGGGGTTTAAGGGGGTATACATTGCACGGACATGTTTTCCTGATGGAAAGCGCCATTTTATGATGATAAAGGGCACTTTCTGGCTACATGTACTTTTAGCTATTTCTTCTCATTTAAAGGCTTTATAATCAAAAGATAACACAAATCTTAAACAGAAATGTCAAACATTATGTATTTGTTCTGAAAAGGACAGGATGCCATTTTCTGGAGTCCAAAAGCTAGGGCAGGGTGCATTTTCCATTTTCAAAATGAGGGCAGAGTGCTCCCCCCTTTGATGCTCTTCTAGCTCTACCACTGCAATAAGTTAGAATGTTTTCCATGGAAATGAATGTCATATTGAATAGTTTAAAATGTTTCCATGTCATATTCAATGTGTCCAAGAAAGCATGTTCCGACAGGACTACTTTAGCTCACCATGAAAAAAAAATCTGACATCCATTTTCTTTTCCATTCAGCTGAATGAACGGCGAAACTAGAAAACTTACAAGATCCCTTGCATAATAAATTCACAAAATACCACCCAAAGACAAATGAGCCGCCTCATGGGAAAACCAACAATGTGGTTTCCGAACAGGTCCGACATAAACAGTCACAGAAAAGAGCTAGAAGCTTGAAATTTTGGATTTAAGTAGAAGAAGAATTGTACTATCCGAGTAGCGAAAACAAAGGTGCTGATCAGCTTCGCGGTTACCGCGAAGCTGATCTGCGTCCTTGTTTTCGCCTATGCAGATTGTTGGTTTTCCCATGAGGCGGCTCAAATACCTTTAATTTTGAACATAAGATACAATTCTGGTACTCCAAAGTTCCGATATTTTCATGAAATTTCCGAACGTAACAACATTCAAATATCACACTGACATCATGAATTTGATGACATCACAATTCTCGCGTCAACATTGTTTAAAATTTCCCGCCTAAGGCGGAGCTCCGTGTGTGTAGTAATATGGTGATCAGTCATAAAAAAATATAATTTTGTCATAAATTGTGGCAAAATGAAATGTCACGTAGGCCTGGATGTGCTAGGAATACGTAGGTTTGACCCTTCCATTGCTAATCAAGGGCTATTTAATAAAAAGATTGTAAAATATTCTACACTCATTCATTGCGGAGATGCCCTAGTGCATCTTTCACCATATGAACTCGTGCAGAACATTTTACGATATACATTTAATAACAGATATTTATGCATTTTCTTTCCAATATTGTTTTTATAAGTCATAATTACTTCATATGATATTTGAGCCGCCTCGTGGGAAAACCAACAATGTGGTTTCCGAACAGGTTCGACACAAACCGGCCTGTTCAAGCACAGAAAAGAGCTAGAAGCTTGAAATTTCCGATTTAAGTAGAAGAGGAATTGTACTATCCGAGTAGCGAAAACAAGGCGCTGATCAGCTTCGCAGTTACCGCGAAGCTGATCTGTGCCTTTGGTTTCGCATATGCAGATTGTTGGTTTTCCCATGAGGTGGCTCATTTGTTTTTGCAATTGATGTTGTTTTAATGCTGTAAATTATTGCTTGACCATGAATGTTGTTTGATTGATTTGGTGCCTTACACTATTCAATGGCTAAGGGTCATATGGAGATTGGACTTCAGTTTAAAGTCTCATCCATGGGATGGAGAAGCTCGAGATTGAGCCCACCACAACTCCTGTTTTACAAGCCAGTGGTTTAACCACTACACCATGCTGGGCGCGAGGTTATAAAACTTTTTTCATGCTCAACTCAGCTGAGCATAAGATTTAAAATGCTTATAAATACAGTGGTTACAAATGACTGGTGCATTATGTGCATGTTTGTTTTCTCGTATGCAAAGAATAATTGTCATTTCACATTAGAATAGTTTTAGCCATTCATTGGCATCATTTGTTGGCACTCCTAGCAAACACCTTCTGATACTTTTACTGATAGCTTTTCGTTTCTTAGTGTTTCTATCAGGTACCTACCAATCCCATGTTACTGATAGCTTTTCATTTCTTAGTGTTTCTATCAGGTACCTACCAATCCCATGTTACTGATAGCTTTTCATTTCTTAGTGTTTCTATCAGGTACCTACCAATCCCATGTTACTGATAGCTTTTCATTTCTTAGTGTTTCTATCAGGTACCTACCAATCCCATTTATATGCAAAGCTGTATGTTAATTATCATCTCGTTGAAGCTGTGTTTGTTCTGTATGAGCCCTGTCATGAGAAAAAACAGATTTTTTCCTATGCAAAAACAAAGGGGCAGATCAGCTGTGCAGTAACTGCACAGCTGATCAGCACCTTTGTTTTTGCTACAAGGATAGAACAATTCCTCTTCTTCCTACTTAAGAAATCTTAAGCTTCTAGCCATCTTGTGTAGCTGTGCAGGCCGGTTTGTGTCAGACCTGGTCGGAAACCTAGAAATCCGATTCCCTTGTGTCGCGGTTCGTATGTTTAAGTATGTGAACAATCCTGATCTTGTCTTTGTGCAATCATAGATTTTACAATAATATTGAACTTCTCATCTCGTTATGTTTCTACACAATAAAAATTGAATTCTTCAAAGGTTAGTGTTTCAATTACTGCCAAACTGAATACATTAGGGCATCATGCTTTTAAACATTTGAGCCTGTGCGTGAGAAAATCAACAATTTGGGTTCCGACCTGGTCTGACACTAACCAGCCTGTACAATCACAGAAGCAGGTTTCAGATTTAAGAAGAAGGATCCATGCAGCGTGTGTAGTTACTGCACAGCTGATCTGCGGCTTTGTTTTTGCCTATGCAAATTGTTGGTTTTCTCATGCAGTGGCTCATTTATGAATAATGTTCAGTGCCCCTTTGCATAAAACTCTGTTAACTCTTAATGGCAAGTTAAAAGTCCCAGTTAACCTAATGACAGCTTTACCCCTGTTGCATTAATGTCTATGTAAATTGACATTAGCATGTACTTAAAGCTGCCATTAGCTAATGTAGCTCCGGAGCTACTTTTAACATTGTTTTATGCAGCAAACAGTTAATGTCAACTAATAGTTTGTGAATTTAATGGCAGCTTAAGGTTTAATGGCAGCTTAAGGTTTAAAGGCAGCTTGTTTATGCAACAGGCCCCAGGTTTAGAAATCCTCTATGATACAAACTGATTTGGAGTATTGGTTTTTAACATTCATGGTAAACAGCAGTGGTGAGTCTACCAGAAGTCCATGCTCATCCTTTCACCCTAACTGACAGGTGATAATGATACTCAATGATAGTCAGGGGAGACATGCTACAGGCTGCATTTACTGGGTCAGCAATTAAAAATGAACCAACAATGTGGTTACCGAACAGGTCTGACACAAACCGGCCTGTACAGCTACAGAAGTAGGCTAGAAGCTTGAAATTGTGGAGTTAAGTAGAGGAGGAATTGTACTATCGGAGTAGCGAAAACAAAGGCGCTGATCAGCTTCGCGGTTACCGCGAAGCTGATCTGCGCCTTTGTTTTCGCCTATGCAGATTGTTGGTTTTCCCATAGACTCTGCTTGGTTGCCAAAGATAAAAGCACACATATCAAGTCTTGAGAGATTTTATTAAATTTTTGGTAAAATATTTTACCGATATATACATCATGTAGGCATAGAAGCCTACCATTATATACACATGTATCCTTATATACAATGTTATTTACATACACATTAATATGGTAAACAAGAGAGAGTGTGTAGGCTTAGTGGGAAAGCATTGTGCCCCAGATCAAGAGGTGGAGGGGGTGGGGTTTCAAATCCCACAGGTGCCAAGTTGGAGCAATTCACAACTCGTGTAAGTACTGGTTAATACCCTAGCCTCCAGGTTATAAAACTTTTCAAGCTCAGCTGAAACTGAAATTTATCCTGCTCATAAATGTTGGCATTTTAACATTTGCGAGCAGGATAAATTACTAGTTGTTGAGGGTTAAGCCTGAATTGTCCACTAATTTTGACTATTTCAACATTTATGAAGTTGAATTTTTATGCTCAGCTGAGTTGAGCATGAAAAAAGTTTTATAACTTTGCAACCTGGTTAATACCCTGGCAATGATGGCTCCATTCTGACATAACTGAAAACAAGTTGAACGTTCAACCACAATAAGCAAAACAAGATATGAGCCAAGGCCCCAGAAAACCGGTGTACGATGTTCCCGACCAGGTCCGACAAATCGGCCTGTCTAGTCGCAGAAGAAGCTTGAAATTTCAGATTCAAACAGAGGAAGCACAGCTGATCTGTGTCTTTGTTTTGGCAGTTGGCAAAAATTCATTTTCTCATGACGCGGCTCAGATTTTGTTCTATGATGATTTCAAATACAGAATCTGGACACTTATTTCCCAACATAATAGAAAATTTGCTTAAAACTTCACATCTTTGACATAAAACATGAATGGGAAGATCATGAAGTCTGACACCATGTAAGTGTTAAATTCACTGGCTAATTATCATTGGACGGTTTAATTGATATAGTGCAAATACTTTGACCATGCCGCTTGACGTCACCTGATTAAGTTTTGAAAACACTAAAAAAGGGGCACCTATTTGTTTACACATTTTTCCAGTCCCCATGTGAAGCATATGTTCATATATTGTTTACCATGCCATGTGAAGCACATGGTCATATATTGTTTACCATTATATTAGAGTCGTGTTATTGAGAACATAGTTATTTAAGCGTATCTATGTCACAGGTTAAGGGCACGGTCAAAGTATTTGCACTATAGAGATATGTTTATGAACAACAATTGTTTTGATAAAATCTGAGACAGTACCCTCTAAAGTTAAAATCTAGCAGTGGTAAATATTCAAATTGAATGCATATTATACCTCCAGACAGAGCCAAAATTCCTGGAAAGGGGGTTTAAATATACCATGGGTTTTGTTTTCTTAATTGCATCTAGATTTTCTTAAATAAAATAATTCCCCAGTTGGAATTTCATCCAAACTTTCTGAACCCGTATTACGCTGATACTGCAGAGCACAGGGAAGCAAATTAAAGGTGAGAGTAAAAGTAGGCAATGAAAACTGTTTAACTCTTGGAATAAACCTTAGATACCTGAGAAAATGAAACAAAAGGCAAGCTAAACATGAATTTTGGTGAGAACAATACAACTAACATATAAAAAGGCCATCTCTAATAGGTCTTTTTCAAGTTATTTGTTTGATTTAATGTTTTGTGTCCATACCTTCCATTGTCATCAATGAGTCGGATGTCATATCAAAATGGCCAATTACCCTAACTACACCATCAGGAAAACATGACAAGTATACCCCCTTGAACCCCACTCTTATACAGCAAAACTGGGGTATGGAGGGGTATATCTATTTTTCTTATTTTTGCTCCAAAACATAGATTGTGGATACGCGTTAAAACCTCCTCAGTGAGGCGGTTCTAACGTGTACCCACAATCTACATGTATGTTTTGAGCAAAAACAAGAAAAATATCAATTTTCTACTGAAAATTTTCAATTTTTACGACTTAAAAAATCTTTGAATATTGCATCCATGGGCAAGTTTTCATAATGCAGTTTAAGGGCAAGTCTCCCTGAGGCAGGTCACCAATACTAAGTGCACATTCTTTCCCAACCAACTGACAAATGCTCTACTTTGACAAATCTTCATGAAAGGAAGGTGTCAGATGTGGAGGTTCGATCTCATGTCTATTTCAGCACTAACTGGATATGCTACCAGCCAAGCCATAACCATTCACTTTCAACCATAAACAATAATTTAAATTATTTCATAATACCATTTAAATTGTCACTTTTCCACTGGCAAACTCAAACTAATTTGTTTTACAGCCCTTTAACACTATTTTGTTTCCTACTGTCTAATCATGTAACCCAAACCACACTCATCTACTTTGTTTTTATACATGTGATAACATCAGGAAAACATGAAATATATACCCCATTATACCCCACTTTAATATAGCAAAACTGGGGTATGCAGGGGTATACCTATTTTTCTTATTTCTGCTCCAAAACATAGATTGTGGGTACTCGTTAGAACTGCCTCGGCGAGGCGGTTCTAACATGTACCCACAATCAATGATTTGAGCACAAATAAGAAAACTATTAAAATTTGTCCACTGAAAATTTTCATTTTTACAACCAAAATATTTCTCTGTTTCTTGCATGGGCATGTTTTCGTGATGAGTATATTGTATAATCTTAAAACTGCTCTTCTTTAATCACTGAAGAAGAAAAACTATCATCCATATTTTTGGCAACAAATCTGCAAAGAATTCTCCAGGATCGATCATCTATCTTGAGCCATTTCAATGCTATACACATACATGTATAAGCACCTTGAAAAAGCATCTTTTCAGATATGCTGTCACTGATTTGATTCACATATTCCTTTATCTTCACCGTCTTTTGCTCATGGATTTAATTAACACATCTTGAAAAATATCATAGTTTAAACACATACATATACCAGTAATCAAAATAATATCATATGATTCCGCCATTTAGGATACCAACTGGCAAACGAGGGCAACAAAATCACAACTATAGTTTTCAATGTCACTATCAGCTGCCACAAAATAAGATCTATGAAATCTGGCTCTAGCACAAAATATCTAAGCAAAATAGTATTTTCTTAAATAAAAATCCTGATATGATAAAAACATGTATCACAGAAATAGGTTCCAGATTTCTTTGTCAGAATCTGCAGATCTATTTTTGAAAATCACATCATGTGACATATCTTGACCGATCAAGTCCATCTTGGTGATCACATGACATATCTCCACCAATCACTACTTCTAAAACAATATCAATTGGCCAATCACAGCTTTCAATATAGTCACTCGGGATCAGAAATAACAGCACTCTATTCCAATTCTTTCAAAAGCTTCCATTTTTGAACCTCAGGCAACTTAAGACCTGTCTTTGGAATAAAATTCTACTTCACAGTTTATCTGTCTAAATATCTCAAAATTTAATCCTAATCATTGTTCCACTTTCTTCATGTTCGTACAAAGGAACTCATCTGACGTCCACGTTTATATGGGTTGTGACTAGGCGTCGAAGGAGCTGGAAAGGAAAAGATTAAAATAAGTAATGTATTAAATATTTAAAAGACTCGTCACATATAAGCAAAACTCCCTCAATGTAGACTTGTCTTTTATTGCAAAGAATAAATCCCTTAATGTAGACTTGTCTTTTATTGCAAAGAATAAATCCCTCAATGTAGACTTGTCTTTTATTGCAAAAAGGATTTTTGTTTGATTGATTTATTGCTTTACATCCCAGTCAACAGCTATGGGCATGTCAAGATCTTAATGCTAATGTTGAAAGAGACATAAAGCAATAAATTAAAACAAGCAAAAAAATCTTTCCTTTTCTCAATAAAATGCAAGTCTATGTCGAGGGATTTTCCCTTATGTTTGACAAGGCCTTAAGAGAAGGGAAGTAGATCTGAAACATGATACAAGTCAAAAACAATTTTTTTACCAATAGAAATAAGATTTTGAAGCAAAACAAATTGAATTCCTATTACACACGCACATCATCTTCAAAACAAAAGTGAAAACGCTATGGTATTGGCTTTTAACTGGTGAGATCTTGGCAGTCAATATATCTTTTCAATGAGTCACTCCTGGCCGACTCAGTAAAGCCAAACAGTGTAACCTTAGATATGGCAACTTGGGGAAACACAAGTTTTTATGTTCATCTAAACCATGTACTGAAATGCCACTAGAACCATGTACTGAAATTGCCAAAAAAAGAACAATTTTTTGGACATACTGGCCGTTTTATACATGAAAAACACATTAGACACATGTTAGGTCACTCTTGGGTTCAATTAAAATTTATAAATGACCAAAAACGCACATGACGTTGTGTTGCCGCAATTGAGGAGTGAAAAACTGTGCAAGGATAAATACAGTTTAAGGAACAGATACATTATGGTACAGTAAGAAATGTTTTAGTTTGTTTTAGTTTAATCCAAACATATCATTTTTACATATCATTTTGAATGTGTAACCACATTATGACATTCTGCAATTTGTATCTGTTCCTTTCAAATTGAGTTGGGAAAAAACACAAAATGTGAACAAATTTTGGAAACTTTTGAGGGCTGGGAAAATTTTAAGACAGATTTATCATGTTAATGATGCATTTCAATTCATTCAATTTACTACCTCTCCTTAAAATAAACAATCGGAGCATTTGGTGAGACTGGAGTTACGGCAAACTGTTTACCTAATTATATGAAAAACATAATATTAAGACAATGACAATGAGAGACAAAGAAATTTTGGATCCAATAATGCAATTTTCAGACAAAAATTTGAATCCAATATTGCAATTTTCAGACAAAGATTTTGATCAAATATTGCAATTTTCAGACAAAGATTTGGATCCAATATTGCAATTTTCAGACAAAAATTTGGATCCAATATTGCAATCTTCAGACAAAAATTTGGATCCAATATTGCAATTTTCAGACAAAAATTTGGATCCAATATTGCAATTTTCAGACAAAAAATTGGGATCTTATATTGCAATTTTCAGACAAAAGTTTGGATCCAATATTGCAATTTTCAGACAAAGATTTGGGTCAAATACAGACAAAGATTTGGATCCATATTATATTGCAATTTTCAGTCAAAACTTCAGATCCAATATTGCAATTTTCAGACAAAGGTTCATTTCTCGACTGATTGGCGAGTTATATTGAAGGTTCTATATACATGTAATAGCAAATTTTAAACAGAACATTAACAATGCTGGATCAAAGCAATAGTATGAACTAAGATTAAATGAAATAGGCAACCTCATAAATCAAACTCAAGTAATTTCAACTTTAATTAAAGAAAAAAAAGAAAAAAAAAGAAACAGTTAAACGATTTCCATCTTTACTCTTGAAATGTACACAAAATTCAGACAACAGTCCTTTGAGGCTTTGACTGCCATCCACACACAGTGAAGAAACATGATTAAATTTATTTCATTTCATCCATTTTTTACAAGTACATTTCAGAGTAAGAATGGTATAACAGCAAAAACTGGTTGCCTTAATGGCCGCTCTGAAAGACAAGGTTAAATGCAGATCAGTAAATACAAGTCAACAATCTTTTTTCTTCAAGACATTTTTATATGCACTTAGTTAATTCAGATTAAACTAGAATTTGTTTTCTATGTGAAAACTGATGTCTCCCCCCTTTCTACGTGCATGTCCAAAATATGCAAGCAAGAGTTATAGTTCTTGTGCATCACATATCCTGTCATTCTGTTTTATAAGTGTACCAAGTTTCATTGAAATATCTCTTACGGTTTTCAAGTTATATAGCGGGCACGAAACTGTATGGAAAATAATCAAAGGGAAATAACTCCAATGATATGAAAGCAAGAGTAATGATTCTTGAGCATGACACATCGTCTCATCATGCTTTATAAGTGTACCATGTTTCATTGAAAAATCTCTAATGGTTTTTGAGTTATAAAAGCAGACACAAAATTGTATGAAAAATAATCAAAGGGAAATAACTCCAAAGATATGCAAGCAAGAGTTATGGTTCTTTAGCATGACACATCATCTCATCGTGCTTTATAAGTGTATTAAGTTTCATTGAAATATTTCTTATGGTTTTCAAGTTATAGAGTGGACATGAAATTGTATGGAAAAATAATCAATAACTCCTTAGATATGAAAGCAAGAGTTATAATTCTTGTGCATGACACATTGTCTCATCGTGCTTTATAAGTGTACCAAGTTTCAATGAAATTTCTCTTACGGTTTTCAAGTTATAGGGTGGACACGAAATTGTATGGAAAATAATCAAAGGGAAATTACTCCAAATATATGCAAGCAAGAGTTATGGTTCTTTAGCACAACACATTACCTCATCGTGCTTTATAAGTGTACCAAGTTTCATTGAAATAACTCTTACGGTTTTCGAGTTATAAAGCGGACACGAAATTGTATGGAAAATAATCAAAGGGAAATAACTCATAAAATACTCAAGCCAGAGTTATGGTTCTTGTGCGTGACACATTGTCTGATCATGCTTAATAAGTGTACCAAGTTTTATTGAAAAATCTTAAACGGTTTTCAAGTTATACAGCGGACACGAAATTGTATCGAAAATAAACAAAGGGAAATAACTCCTAAAATACTCAAGCTAGAGTTATGGTTCTTGTGCATGACACATCGTCTCGTCGTGGTTTACAAGTGTACCAAGTTTCATTGAAAAATCTTTAATCGTTTTCAAGTTATACAGCGGACACGAAATTGTATCGAAAATAATCAAAGGGAAATAACTCCAAAAATACTCAAGCTAGAGTTATGGTTCTTGTGCATGACACATCGTCTCGTCATGGTTTACAAGTGTACCAAGTTTCATTGAAAAATCTTTAACGGTTTTCAAGTTATAGAGCGGACACGATTTGTGACGGACAGACGGACGGACGGACAGACAGACGCACGGGGAAAAACAACATGTCTCCCGACCCTGTCGAGGGGAGACATAAATATCCGACTCACAAACAGTGTTCTAAATTGAATTTTTTGTCTTCCCACATGTGCTTATAATTACATATTTTGGGAAAGAAAAAACAAACTCTACACCTATAGTCACTGTGCTTGAATACATGTCTATAAGTCTATGTTTGAATTTGAAAAAGTCAAATTTCCATAATGCCTGTAAATTTATGGTATCCAGAAATATGAACTGCCAAACCAACAATCTGAATAGGCGAAAACAAAGGCGCAGATCAGCTTCGCAGTCTGATCAGGGCCTTTGTTTTCGCTACTCGGGTAGCACAATTCCTCTTCTAGCTAAATCCGAAATTTCAAGTTACTAGCCTTCTTCTGCGACTGTACAGCCCGGTTTTTGTCAGACCTGGTCGGAACCCAAATTGTTGGTTTTCTCACGCACAGGCTCATATATGAAAATTTCTTGTAAACTTACTCCACTGGTTTGGATGTATATGATCATCCAGTCCTTCATGATCTTCTAGGCTCTCCTGAGGTATGTTCCCAAGGTGACCAATCTCGCTGGTCGGTTGTAGACCACTGCCCGTGATACCCAACACCTTCCCGACAGGACCTGTAATATTAGAATACACTTGCAAGGGAATACAATACACTATTTGGATTTATATGACTGTTATGTCGTTCCTAGACTTTCTTGAGATATTTGGGCTGCCTCATGAGAAAACAAACAACCGGCATATGCAAAACCAAAGATGCAGATCAGCTTTGCGGTAACCACGAAGCCGATCAGCATTTTTGGTTTCGCTACATGGATAGAATGATTCCTCTACTTTCTAAATCCAAAATTTCCAGCCTCTAGCCATCTTCTGTGACTGTACAGGCCGGTTTGTGTCAGACCTGTTCGAAGACCACATTGTTGGTTTTCCTACGAGGCAGCTATTTTGCCAACATGACTGATCTCACTCGTCAAAACCTTCACGGCAGCACTTTTATCCATAAAACAAGGAAGCATACAAAAATTGGCAAAAGCGTTCTTTCTAGGTCTTCTAAATTGGTAATATTTGGGATTAATTGTCCTGTCAACAGATATGGTCATACTGAGACAGGACCTTGATTATAGGGATCAACCATGGTTTTCAGTGTTCAAACATTCGATGGATCACAAGGAAGGTGTTTGAACACAAGGCGCAGGCCACGTGTTCAAAACCCTTCTGAGTGATCCTGCGAATGTTTGAATACTGAAACAAACCATGGTTGATCGCTATTCTTGCATTTTCACTCTAATCCACTTAAAATCTCTTGAAAATAACATTAACAAAGTAAAAACTCACCAGAACTGTCGGCCATTTTGTTTCTTCGAAACAAATGACGTCATGTCGCATTGACCAATGATGTCGGCCAAAACCCATGTTCAAACGACACATGAATTTCATGATTTGAACATGGGCTTTGGTGTTCGAACACAGCTTTCGACAAATTGAAAACGACTTCAGATATGAGCATAGATTAGATATCTATGCAAGAACTAAAGACTTATCTGTCACCACACTATGCATTCATTGAGTCTTATCCAATTAAATTGACAGGAGTGTGATAAACACATCTTGAAATAAATTCTCAAAATAAAAAAAATCCTATTTTTAAAATAATTGAAACACCAGAAAGAGCATCAAGCATCAGGAAAACATGTCCGTGAAATGAATACCCCTTAAACCACACTTTTATATAACAAAACTGGGGTATGTAGGTGTATAACTATTTTTCTTATTTTTTCATCCAAAACATAGATTGTGGGTACTCGTTAGAACGTGTACCCAAAATCTATGTTTTGAGCAAAAAATAAGAAAAATATCAAACATTTTCTAGTGAAAATTTTCATTTTTACAACCAAAAAATTTCTTTCTGTATATTGCATGGGCGTGTTTTCGTAATGGGAAAGCGGATCTTACCATAAGAAGGGTTTCTTGACACTTGATTATTATTAAATGCACTTCCAAAGGGGGTTGACGCTCTCCGACCCATACCACTCGGAGTCTCCGACTGAAATCAGACAAAATAGGTGGGATAAAAATGACTAGATATTAGATAAAGCTATTTTATAAGGTTGCCATTTTTATGCCCAAAAAGAGTCAACAGACTGTTTTGAAGATGGACAGTTAGCTGTAAGAACACAGAAATTACAAACCTTTTTATTTGATAAAATTTAGAAATATTTAAAACTAACTCCATTTTCCTACCAAAACATTTGAGCCGCCTCATGAGAAAACCAACAATCTGCATATGCGAAAACAAAGACTCAGATCAGCTTTGCGGTAACCGCAAAGCTGATCAGCGTCTTTGTTTTCGCAACACGGATAGTACAATCCCTCTACTTCCTAAATACGAAATTTCATGCTTCTAGCTGTCTTCTGTGCTTGTGCAGCCTGATTTGTGTCAGACCTGTTCGGAAACCACATTGTTGGTTTTCCCACGAGACGGCTCATTTGTTAATGCATGAACGGCACTTCCAATCTACCTCCTGGTACTTTCCAAACACAGCAAATACCCTTAAATCTGTTCCCTCTTTTCCCTCTTTTAGGCAAAAAATGGCACAGCCACGATTTGTACTAGATGTCTCTATTCAACATGGAGTTTCAAAGATTGACAAAGTATTAATAGGATTGGTTTCTTTATATTATATACAATCAACAACAAAAATACACTTTTTAAAGACCCAAAATAGACCCTTTTTATGCTATAGGCACTAGGAACTGTCTTCACATTTTGGTATTTGCACACAGAACATAGATTAGTGTACTGAGACTAGCAAAATTAGTAAAACTAAATAACAGACATACACATATTTTCAAAATGGAAACAAATTAATTTAAAAATGGAAAAGAATTAAAACATTCATAATTGTAAAAAAAATAGGCAAAGGGGATCAGACATGCAGCATGAAATTCAAGGCTAAAAAGTGAAGAGAAAAGAAAAACATAAAGCTACTCTATACCCAACTTACTGAACAAAAGAAAGGTATCTGTTGATGCTTGATGTTTTTTTTTTTTATTTATTTATTTTTTAATTCAGCTTTACATCCCTTTCAAGATTATTTCAGCTCATATGAGACGGGCCAATCAGTAGGTGGGGCGAAAATGGGAATGGGAGAACCCCAAGAAAAACCACCTTGCACACCCACAAGCAGAACTTGGCTTGTCTCACATGTGGCCAGTGCGGGGCTCAAACACAAGAGACACAGCAGTGTTTGAGAGATTAAAAAATGGCACTCTTAACTGCTCTGCCACGGGGGCCGCTACGATGCTAAATGTGTTATGGGTTTTAATGTCCCAGCTAGCAATTCATCTGTCATATTGGAAAAAAGCCACAGCTCCCTGGGTATTACCCAGTACTGTGGGGGGATAATGTGTTATGCTCAACAATATCCCCTCCCCTACCCCCTCTGGGGTTTGAACCCAGGTTCTCTCAATTCGAAATCTACCATAAAGCCACCACGCTCCTCTATTTAGCTGGCTTAATGTTGGTGAGACTGGCATATTTTGGTAGTGACTTTAACTTTGTTAGCTTCAGTCAGAAACAAAATTGTCCTTATTTTGTACATTTTTTCTAAACATGTTTCCATGATCAATTTGGTTCAAAACCATAATGGTTCAAAATGACAATAGAAATCTACAAAATGACATCAGTGTCAGGAAATATTGGCCTCGATGTTTAATATACATTTTACTCAGAGACCTGAAAATTCTTGGGAAAGGGAAAAGATACACATTAAGAAAGGATAGAATCACACGCTACATAAAGAGATGTTAAACCAAACAGTAAGGAAAACATGCATGAAGGTAAAAGAAAATAAAGAGAAAATACCCACATGACAAACCAATAATACCACGTGTACAGATTGAATAGCCTTAAAGCTGGATCAGGTCCTGGGGTTATAAAACTTTTTTCATGCTCAGCTCAGCTGAGACTAAAATTAATCCTGCTCATAAATGTTAAAATGCCTACAATTTTGGGCATTTTAACATTTATAAGCAGGATAAAATTACAGGCTTTGGTGTTCTAAACCCTCAATTTCATTATGCTGGGGCTATGCTGGTATTTATGAGCCATTTAAATTTTATGCTCAGCTGAGCTGAGCATGAAAGTTTTATAACCTCAAGACCAGTTAGCACAAAACTCATATCAAATCCAGTGGATGACTAGGTTCTATTTGGTTTTTATTGGGTACATATCATTTTATTGGTTATGTCATTAGGCTAAAATGTCATGCCTGCAAACACATGAATTTGATTTTTTTTTTTTAAATTTCACTGGAAATGTTACATGGTTACATGAATAGTTGAGCCGCGTTATTGGAAAACCGTATTTTTGCATATGCAAAAACATAGCCGCAGATCAGCTGTGCAGTAACGGCACAGCTGATCAGCGCCTTTGTTTTCGCTACACAGCTAGTACAATCCCTCTTCTACTTATATCCAAAATTTCAAGCTTCCAGCCTGCTTCTGTGACTGTACAAGCCGGTTTGCATTTTTTTTGCTATGCTGAAGGGTCATTATTATTTCAATTTATTCTCTGTAAGATTTCCAGCTTATAAAAATTTATAACAATCCATAATATCCAAAATTTGAACTTGGAAAACAAACCAAGAGAATATTGAGAAGAGACTGTCACCTAACCCCACCCACACTAACCTCCATGCAAACCGAGACAGATAGTTATATGAGCAGCCGCATGGGAAAACCAACAATCTGCATAGGCAAAAACAAAGGTGAAGATCAGCTTCGCAGTAACTGCGAAGCTCAGTGATCATCGCCTTTGTTTTTTCTACAGGGATAGTACAATTCCTCTTCTTCTTCAATCCAAAATTTCAAGCTTCTTACCATATTCTGTGACTGTACAGCCTGGTTTGTGTTGGACCTGGTCGGAAACCCAAATTATTGGTTTTCTCATGCACAGGCTCATGTATGACTGGAGATTGGCTATATATTGGAACATGCAGGTGATAGTAAGCCACCATAGAAGACCATTTTTTGTTATATTTTTTAGGCTCCTTTCATAAAATTTCAGTATGGTTACTTTTATAAGTAATAAAATTTGATTTCCATAAAAGAAGTTTGATCCTTTCTAAAGAATAAATCAAGCCGAAATATGCTAAAATCAGAACAAGACATGAAAGAGGTCAACTGCACAACGATATGCAGTCATTTCTTAAATAAGACTGGAATAAATAATGTTCTTCCCTTCCTCTTTCTATTGGTATTGCATTATCTTTTATTTTCAAGTTAAAAAATATCAATTTTGTGTCCGAGGAATAAAACAATAATGGTCTTCTATCAATGGCATAAAGTGTTGATAGAGCTCAAGTGCCCAGTCTTTGTGAGAAAGCATGTGACCAGAATAGAATCATGTGACCACATCATTGTCCCTTAGAAGCATGCAGAAATTGCTCGAAAATGATCATGTGGCACCTGTTTCTAAAAATATAATTCAACAAGTATCTTGCAGTTTCAATTTAGTAAATTGAAATTACATTTTCTTTTCTTTTCATTTAAAATTTCAAACTGGGTGTTTGGATCTTAAAAATGAAAGGCAAAGGGTAGGTCTTTACCATAATTTCTGAGCTTTCTTTTGTATAGAAACAAATTCTTTTAACATGTAAAACAAGTGCAACCACATGATTACTTCAGTCTCTCAGAGGCTTTATGATGTGATCATTATTATATGTCACAGAGGCTTATTGCGTCATTATACCCTCATGGCATGTGTGGTACTAGGCCGAGCGTCCTGTGACGTGTTATTTCTATCTCGATTATATAAGACTCGATGGTCTTTGTCTACAGCGCTGCTGGCTCGACTCGACACCTTTGCCTTCTGGAAGATTAGCCAACAAACATAATGATTTTACCCAATTCATCATCATGAACATAGACACATTAACCCTTATATGACGAATACATTTGCCCATCATTATCATCCACTATCAGTTTTAGGGGTGTCAGGAGTGATTTTTATTTCTTTATCTAATTTTTCGATGAAATTTCTCTGTGCAAAACAGAATAGCCCCAGATGGGACGCCGCGTTCTGCGGCGTCACATCTGGGGCTATACTGTTTGCCAATGTCCACAAAAGGGACACAAGGCTTAAATGAGTTAAGGGTGATTTTGTTCTTCGGTTCTTTGTTAAGTTCTGTTATTTTTGCAGGGATTTTGCTCAAGATTTTTAAATCAAATTCAAACTGAAGTCGAATGAATTTGTCAATGACAAACTTACACACAAGAACAACAGACAAGTGCTCCGACATCGTCACATGGTGAAAGGTGGTCAGAAAAGTACTTAACACAATCTAGGTTCCAAGGCGATACTTCTGTTGTGGTTCTAATTGTTTTGTGTTTTGGAGTTGAATTTTTGTGCTGTTTGAGCCTTACGTACGTTTTCATATTTTTAGTAAAGTTCCGGTAACTGAGTGGCTGCCTATTGGGAAATAGCTGCTCACTCGGCTTGCGATATGTTTTCTTGGTATAAGTACCTAAGTGTCATTTTAGATGTTTCCCACACCTCGGTTTGTGGAGTGGGAATTTCATCTGACTGCGCCATTTTCTGATCATTGCCTACTTATACTTTTCAAACATAAAAAAGCTTTTAATGGAGAATAAATCTACACTCTTGCAGAAAATAACACATTGTGTGCTCTCAATACAGTATAGTCTAATTTGTGTGTATCATTCAATCTAACAGTGAAAAAGGGCCAAATATTACAAACAATAGGATAAGGCTGATTTTGAAAATACAAGTATCTTTTTACAAACCAAAAGAAAACTAAGCTAAGCATCCACAACTGTATAGAAATTGTTGGTGCTCGAACTTGATGTGCCTAGTCGAGGCAATTTCAATCTGCACAGACAACTGCGTTGTGGTTAACACCTCTGCAATCAGGGTTCGAATCCCGGCCAAGTCATTTGGCAGGGTCCTGGTCATCCATCCAAGGTTGGTAAAAAAAGAAAATGTCTAAACTTTTCTAAATTGCTCCTCAGATATACATGAAAAGGTATAAGTATGCAACGATCAGGAAAAGGCACAATCAGAAAGAAATTCCCACTCCAAAAACTGAGGTGGGAAAAACTAAATTGACAATTCGGTATTTATACCTAGAAAGCATATCAAAATTACACCAACTAACCTGATATCTAGAGTGAGGCTCCAACTCAATGGCTAGCTGTGACCCTATAGGGGGTAGGGCGCCATTTCTAGCATTGTAGGGTGGGGACGACAGACGATTTGAGGCCACGGGAGGGTTGATCTTTGTAACCAGTAGAGCACCTGAGGTCATCGCTGGAACACGCTCTTCATCCTGAAACATTGTCAGGAAAACATGTCCGTGCAATGAATAACCCCTCAAACCCCACTTTTATACAGAAATACTGGGGTTTGCAGGGGTATACCTAATTTTCTTATTTTTGATCCAAAACATAGTGTGTACCCACAATCTATGCTAGATTGTGTGTACCCACAATCTATGCTTTGAGCAAAAATAAGAAAAATGTCCATTTTTTTCTGATGAAATGTTCAATTTTTAACAGCTTAAAAATCTCTGTATACTGCATGGGCATGTTTTGGTAATGTACATTATAATTGAGCCTTCGCATGAGAAACCGAGCAATTTGGGGTTCCGACCAGGTCCAGTCATGGAAGCAAGCTAGAAGCTGGAAATTTCGGATGTAATAAGATGATGAATTATACTATCCGTATAGCGAAAACAAAGGCACTGATCAGCTTCGCGGTAAAGTAACTGCAAAGCTGATCTGCGCCTTTGTTTTCGAATAGGCAAATTGTTGGTTTTCTGATGCGGGGGCTCAATTATAATTTCACTGACAGGACCAAATGCAATGAGGTAATAATACTCAACCCAACTAAAAGTGAAATGCAAGTTGAAAACAGAACACATCAATATAGTCAGAATCAATGGCGGTTTCTGGTCTAAATTAGGAAAGCATGTCAGTTCAAATACTTATTCATGTTGACATGCAAACATATGCTAACATTAATATACAATTGTTGCACTTGAGTGAGGGTGACATGACAATTTCTTCACGTGACCAGCATTGTCCTGTTTTGTTTGCTTGTTTGAATAAATGTTTTACGTCCCAGTCAACAGCAATGGTTATGTCGGGACATTGCCTCCATTTTACGGGACTTTTACCCAACATTAGGATGTCATGACACTCAGGGACCAGCATTGTCCTGTTTTGTTTGCTTGTTTGAATAAATGTTTTACTTCCCAGTCAACAGCAATGGTTATGTCGGGACATTGCCTCCATTTTATGGGACTTTTACCCAACATTAGGATGTCATGACACTCAGGGACCAGCATTGTCCTGTTTTGTTTGCTTGTTTGAATAAATGTTTTACTTCCCAGTCAACAGCAATGGTTATGTCGGGACATTGCCTCCATTTTATGGGACTTTTACCCAACATTAGGATGTCATGACACTCAGGGACCAGCATTGTCCTGTTTTGTTTGCTTGTTTGAATAAATGTTTTACTTCCCAGTCAACAGCAATGGTTATGTCGGGACATTGCCTCCATTTTATGGGACTTTTACCCAACATTAGGATGTCATGACACTCAGGGACCAGCATTGTCCTGTTTTGTTTGCTTGTTTGAATAAATGTTTTACTTCCCAGTCAACAGCAATGGTTATGTCGGGACATTGCCTCCATTTTATGGGACTTTTACCCAACATTAGGATGTCATGACACTCAGGGACCAGCATTGTCCTGTTTTGTTTGCTTGTTTGAATAAATGTTTTACTTCCCAGTCAACAGCAATGGTTATGTCGGGACATTGCCTCCATTTTATGGGACTTTTACCCAACATTAGGATGTCATGACACTCAGGGATTCCGACCAGGTCTGAAACAAATCGGCCTGTACAACCACAGAAGATAGCTAGAAGCTTGGAATTTCGGATTTAAGAAGAAGAGAAATTGTACTATCTATGTAGCTAAAACAAAGGCGCTAATCAGCTTCGCAGTTACTTTCCATTACACCAGTTATACCTACCACACTTGGTGTCTTTGACCTGTCAGCACTTGGTAAGGGAGCTAACCGTGAGGGAATAGGTCTGCCTATATAGGACCACTGGTTTCTCTTTGACACGCTAGGTGGTCGTCGGTTAGTTGGGATAAAACTTGACGCTGGCCTTGTCATCTGTAATTGAGACTCTTGGGAATCCCTGTAAGGAAAAAGATCAAATTAATGTTTAAATGGTGAGACTTGAAATTTGATGTTTTGTGAATTTTTTGTTTCAGCGACGCATGGATTATAAACATTTTCTTGTCAGTATCTTGTTTAAAGTTTGTTCTAACTGGATATGCAAAAAAATTCAAAATCTGTTAAAACATTTAGTGTTATATGGCCAAATTTAATGATTCAGAAATAAAGCAAAAATTAAAATTTATGAGTCTGGCCAATTTGGTGGCACTAAAAAGAGTGTCAAATAAATGAGCCGCCCCATGAGAAAACCAACAATCTGCATAGGCGAAAACAAAGACGCAGATCAGCTTCGCGGTATATGAATAAACTATGTCTAAATTTATCAACTTGTTATTGTGTATAAACTTTTCGTTTAGAAAAATACTTGAAGGTCCCCATAGAAGCGAATAAATAATACCCAGTAAGTTGTGGCTCCATCCTGACATGACTGAAAAATTGTTGTCTGGGACATTAAGCCATGATCAACAAAATTTGTTCCACTGTATAGAACCAGAGGATCAATGGTCCTGTAAATGCTCACCTGAGATCTGGGATATATATCAATAAACTTGGCAGACAACCCCACTGGGTTTATTATTATTATTTTTTCATAAACATAAATCTTCTGTCCATTTGCATACTCCCAGCAAGTTTCCCCCCATTTAATTACATTTTACTAATTTTCCCCAGGTCAAAACAGGTCAAGGTCATCCAAGGGCCATGATTTATACAACTTTTGTAGAGCTTGAGCCCTAAATGCTACATGCCAAGTTTCAAGATCACAGACCTTCTGGTTCTGGAGGAGAAGATTTTAAAAGGTTTTTACTATTTACAGCCATGGCGGCCATCTTAGTCATGTGACCTAGATCATTTATATAACTTTTTGTTTTTCATTTCTAAGAATGATCCAGATGAAATTTGGCTTTGATTGGCCCAGAGTTTTCAGAGAAGAAGATGTTTGAAAAGTGTGAATGACAACGACGACGGACGGCAGAGCATGGGTATACTATAAGCTCACCTGTGAGCCTTCCGCTCAGGTGAGCTAAAAACTTGTGTAGAGAGACCGAATATGGACTGCTCATCAGAGGTAAAATTGGTCTTTTACAACAGGTGGTCTCCCAGCACAGGGGAAAACATTTACTTACTGTAGATTAGAAGACTCTCTCTGCATGACTTTCTTTGGCTGAATTTGTAACACCCCCTCTAAGTTTGGAGACTCTAGTCCCCGAGAGTCCACCGGACCCATTATTGTGTATGCTCGGACAGGGGGGTTGGGGACCGGGGCAAACTACAAGAAAGAAAAAGCAAAACACCCACATCAGATCAAAGCAGATTGTGTAATCATACTTACTGCAATGAAGCAACATCATTGTTGGCCGAAAAACCTGAAAGCTAAACTTCTAAGCATTAGTACTGTTCATAAAAGCTCTGGTATATTTTCAATGTTATACAAAGCAAAACATGGTCGTAACCTAGTCATAATCAGGCTAAGATAATTGACCGTCCAAACATGGTCATAAAATAGTCATAATCAGGCTAAGATAATTGACTGTCCAAACATGGTCACAAACTAGTCATAATCAGGCTAAGATAATTGACTGTCCCAACATGGTAATAAAATAGTCATAATCAGGCTAAGATAATTGACCGTCCCAACATGGTAATAAAATAGTCATAATCAGGCTAAGAAAATTGACTGTCCCAACATGAATATGGTCACAAACTAGTCATAATCAGGCTAAGATAATTGACTGTCCCAACATGGTCATTAACTAGTCAGAATCAGGCTAAGATAATTGACCGTCCCAACATGGTAATAAAATAGTCATAATCAGGCTAAGAAAATTGACTGTCCCAACATGAATATGGTCATAAACTAGTCATAATCAGGCTAAGATAATTGACCGTCCCAACATGGTTGTAAACTAGTCAGAATCAGGCTAAGATAATTGACCATCCCAACATGGTAATAAAATAGTCATAATCAGGCTAAGAAAATTGACTGTCCCAACATGAATATGGTCATAAACTAGTCATAATCAGGCTAAGATAATTGACCGTCACAACATGGTCTAAGCAGATTGGTCATATAATGGATGTCACATGATCATGATTTCCCTTTGAGCCTTCGCATGAGAAAACCAACGATTTGCATATACGAAAACAAAGACGCAGATCAGCTGTGCAGTTACTGCACAGCTGATCAGCGCCTTTGTTTACGCCATACAGAAAGTACAATTCCTCTTCTACTTATATACAAAGTTTCAAGCTTCTAGCTTTTTTCTGTGACTATAGAGCCTGGTTTGTGTCGGACCTGGTCGGAAAACCAAATTGTTTGTTTTCTCATGCACAGGCTCACTTCAAAAATGCTACATGTCATATACCCAACATTACACGAACACTTTTTCTCACGTTTTTTAACAAATACATGTAGTTGGCAATTTTGATACCAGAGCTTTTATGGATGTATAAAATGCAAAGTGAAAAAGTATACTTCTGTGCTGCTTAATCTCTTTTGCAGTCAAAAATGTATTCAGAAACAAACAGTTTAAGTATATCTATTTGGCATTATTTATCTCAAAGAAAAAAATTCTAAACAGTCAACATTCATGGAAAATATTTAGATACGTTGAAAGAAAAAATATCTTCCTTCATTAGAAGTATACTTTTTCACAAGTACAACCAACAAAACACACTACAAATTGAAATCTGAGTCAGTTTGGCTCGGCAGAAAATCCACCACACCAGAGCTATCCTGCAAAATTTTCTTCTTACATAAACTGAGAAGATTCTCTCTGAATCATCATTTTGGGCGAGATTTGCAGCAAGTCGTCTAACTTAGGCCCAGGCGAAAGTAACTGGCGCTCCGAATGAATTATCATTGTATGAGCTCTATTGGGTAACTGAAATTTGAAGTTATCAAATTAACATAAATGTACTCATAAAGTATATTGTGGCACTACGTGGAAGTTCATTTTAATCATTTGAGCTGCCTCATGGAAAAAACAACAATATGGTTTCCGAACAGGTCCTACACAAACTGATCTGTACAAGCAATGCAGATGGCTAAATGCTGGAAATTTTGGATTTAAGAAAGTAGAGGAACTGTACTATCCGTGTAGCGAGAACAAAGGCCCTGATCAGCTTCACAGTTACTGCGAAGCTGATCTGCGCCTTTGTTTTCGCATAGGCAAAAATCCAGTTTTCTCATCATACGGCTCATGTAATCAAGACACAAAATCAATTTTGTCATTGCTAAATTAAACTTTTTCAGTTTCACACTGTATTAGCGACAAGCCATGTGTGATTTTAAACAACATTGTGTTCCCGACTGCCAAAAAAGGCGTTTTAGATTGCCAAAAAGCATGTGATGGCAATCGAGAACATTCAACTTATGTTCGACAACCGTCATTTTGGCAAACCAAAAAACCTTTTTTAGCAATTTAGAACTGTTTTTGTATATCAAATTGGTTGTTCGCAATTGCAGCTGATACGGTGTGAGTTTGTCAATGCTAAATACATGTACTTACTCTGAAATAAGAATTTGAGTTTTCCCTGGACGGAGGACCTGGCATAGAATCTATGAACTGTTGAGGTAAAACTTGGGACAGTGTCAATGATGGTTTCTCATCTAGAAACAGAAGTATCGCCATTACGAAAACTTGCCCATGCAATATATGAAGATTATTTTATTTTATTTTTTATTTTTCTATTTATCTATTTTTTTTTTTTTTTTTTTTCAGCTGTAAAAATTGAAAATTTCATTGAAAATTTTTTGATATTTTCATTATTTTTGCTCAAAACATTGATTGTGAGTGCAGGTTAGAACTGCCTCAGCGAAGTGTACATTTCACGGACATGTTTCCTGACGGTAAAAATTTTTTAGAATGTTTTAAAATGCATGTCTTACCATTAACAACTGCTGAGTATCTTTTCATTAAAGGCCTGATCCAGGAGATAATCTGAAACACAGGACAACCCATTATGAAAACTTTCCAATGCAATATACAGAGAATTTTTTTTCAGCTGTAAAAATTGAAAGGCTATATTGCATTTAATTTTTTAAAATTTGGATATTTTCAATATTTTTGCTCAAAACATAGATTGTGGGTACACGTTAGAACCGTCTCGATGGTTGAAATCCTTGTTTATTTTGCAAATTTTTCTCTGTACTTTCCCTCCACGTGGTCCGATCTCACCCGATAAAAAAGCCAAACTGAATCATCGAAAACGATGCTACATGAGAGCAATATATTGTATAAACTATTATTTTTTGTTGATGTGCGCATGGCAAAGGATTCTCTGCAAACGATTCTCACATTCTATCCACAAAAAATAACTATGTATTTGTAATATTCATGTTTGAAAGTTTGACAAATCGTTAACAAATGATGACATTAATTTTGAACAACTGGGCCCTGACCCCTGATCCAAAGTCTAACACACTAGCAACCAGGCTACCAGGCTCCCCATTGAGTCCAAATTCAAAATCAAAAACCCAAGTCTTACCTCCTCCCACATGCAATCAAATTCTTACCTCCTCCCACATGCAATCAAATTCTTACCTCCTGCCACATGCAATCAAATTCTTACCTCCTGCCACATGCAATCAAGTTCTTACCTCCTCCCACATGCAATCAAATTCTTACATCCTCCCACATGCAATCAAATTCTTACCTCCTGCCACATGCAATCAAATTCTTACCTCCTCCCACATGCAATCAAATTCTTACCTCCTCCTACATGCAATCAAATTCTTACATCCTCCCACATGCAATCAAATTCTTACCTCCTGCCACATGCAATCAAATTCTTACATCCTCCCACATGCAATCAAATTCTTATCTCCTCCCACATGCAATCAAATTCTTACCTCCTCCCACATGCAATCAAATTCTTACATCCTCCCACATGCAATCAAATTCTTACATCCTCCCACATGCAATCAAATTCTTACCTCCTCCCACATGCAATCAAATTCTTACCTCCTCCCACATGCAATCAAATTCTTACCTCCTGCCACATGCAATCAAATTCTTACCTCCTGCCACATGCAATCAAATTCTTACCTCCTCCCACATGCAATCAAATTCTTACATCCTCCCACATGCAATCAAATTCTTACCTCCTGCCACATGCAATCAAATTCTTACCTCCTCCCACATGCAATCAAATTCTTACCTCCTCCCACATGCAATCAAATTCTTACATCCTCCCACATGCAATCAAATTCTTACCTCCTGCCACATGCAATCAAATTCTTACCTCCTCCCACATGCAATCAAATTCTTATCTCCTCCCACATGCAATCAAATTCTTACCTCCTCCCACATGCAATCAAATTCTTACCTCCTCCCTCATGCAATCAAATTCTTACCTCCTGCCACATGCAATCAAATTCTTACCTCCTGCCACATACAATCAAATTCTTACATCCTCCCACATGCAATCAAATTCTTACCTCCTGCCACATGCAATCAAATTCTTACCTCCTGCCACATGCAATCAAATTCTTACCTCCTGCCACATGCAATCAAATTCTTACCTCCTCCCGCATGCAATCAAATTCTTACCTCCTGCCACATGCAATCAAATTCTTACATCCTCCCACATGCAATCAAATTCTTACCTCCTGCCACATGCAATCAAATTCTTACCTCCTGCCACATGCAATCAAAGTCTTACCTCCTGCCACATGCAATCAAAGTCTTACCTCCTGCCACATGCAATCAAATGCTGAACTGGCTGCACTATCTTTTAAACAGGCATTTGGTGTAATAGGTGGGTAATGTGGACGTCTTCGGCGAGGCGTCAACTGTTTTTTGTGGTCACTGTGACTATCTTCATATCTAGAAACAAATATCATAAACATCAATTGTGTTTGTTTGATTGATTTAATGCTGCTTAACATCCCAGTCAACACAACTATGGTCATGTAGAGACATTGCCTCAATTTTATGACATAGGTCTCTGAAAATACCTTTGAGGGTATGGGTCTTCCCCGTTGCAGCATATTTTTGCAGCAAAATTATTTTACATTAAACAATGGCAGACATGTGCCTTGCGATTCCGAAGGGACCTTGGGACAGATTTGTCAATCCATACTCATATCTGTCTGGTTACCGCAGCTTTGGTTCTGCTTTCTGGATCTCAATAATTGTTTTCTAGCAAAATATCTTATTCATTGTCTCATAAGAAAGCATCTCGTAGCAATCAAATTGTTAATTTTGTAAAGTCTTCAGAGATCAACATTTTATTGATTATTACTCAGCATTTCTGCTGCACTAATTTGAGATGCCACGTGGGAAAACCAACAATCTGCATATGCAAAAACAAAGACGCAGATCAGCGCCTTTGTTTTTGCTACACAGATAGTACAATTCCTCTACTTTCTACGACCAAAATTTCCAGCCTCTAGCCATCTTCTGCGCTTGTACAGCCCGGTTTGTGTCCGACCTATTCAGAAATTATATTGTTGGTTTTCTCATGACGTGGCTCATTTCATCATAACCATTCAAGCCTTTACAACAAAGATTATGCAATCTGGGAAGCTTCAATTTAATTACTGTAACACTATAGCTCAAGTCAGAGAACATCAATGTTCCAGACATAAATAATTTGAACTTATCAAGATAACATGTCCGTGATATGTGTCATATGTATACCCCCTTGAACCCCACTTTATATAGTAAAACTGGTGTACACAGGGGTATACCTATTTTTCTTATTTTTGCTCCAAAACATAGATTGATAGTCTTTCTCATTAGTGAGAGACGAACGACCAGATTGTGGGTACTCGTTAGAACCGCCTCGTCGAGGCAGTTCTAACGTGTACCAACAATCAATGTTTTGAGCAAAAATAAGAAAAACACCAAAAAATAAAATCTACAAATAAAATGTTCAATTTTTTACAACTTAAGAAAAATCTGTAAATTGCACGGGTGTGTTTTCGTAATGTTGATTCCCTGCAAATGATATCACTGAAGACAACTAATTAAATCTTATATGGGCCGCATCGTGAGAAAACCGGATTTTTGCCTATGCGAAAACAAAGGCGCAGATCAGCTTCGCAGTAACTGCGAAGCTGATCAGTGTCTTTGTTTTCGCTACTCGGATAGCACATGTTTTCTACTTCCTACATCCGAAATTTCAAGCTTCTAGCCATCTTCTGTGCTTGTACAGCTCGGTTAGTGTCAGACCTGGTTGGAAACCCCGAAGGTCGGTTTTCTCGCGTCGAGGCTCATATGATGCTTCAGTATGGACTGCTGACAATGTCTGTGGTTTCCTTCCATTCTCAATGACAATTCAAATTTTGTGAGTTATTTTTCTTTAAGAATAGATCAGTTCTAGCAGTGATTTGTCAAGTAATAAATCACTGTTTGGAGCTCAGTTGAAAAGATGATCAAATCACAAGTGTGTAGCGAGAGTAATCTATATGCTTACAATTAACCGACAAACAGTGTTTTATTACTCGTCAAATCACACACTAAAGCTGATCTATTTCAATTCTACCACACAATAAACTGAAACCTTTGAAATTGTTCAGCTTTCCACCATTACATTACAGAAATTCCGCCGATTGTTCAACTGTGTATCCTGACCCCGAGGTTATAAAACTTTTTTCAAGCTCAGCTCAGCTGAGCATGAAATTTCAACAGCTCATAAATGTTGCAATAGTCAAAATTAGTGGAAAATTCAGGTTCAAAACTCAAAAACTAGTAATTTATCCTGCTCATAAATGTTAAATTCCAACAATTTTAAAATGCCAACAATTGTTTTTAACATTTATGAGCAGGATAATCGTTGGCATTTTAACATTTATGAGCAGGATAAATTTTAGTCTCAGCTGAGTTGAGCATGAAAAAAGTTTAAAATCTCGGGACCGGATAATCTCTTTGTACTTACATATCTTTATAGTCGACAGCGATAATCTCTTCATATTCTCCTTCACTGTCAAAGATTTCCTCCTCAAGATGAGAGTACTCTGATAACTGTGTAGAAGGTGTCCCTGAGTTACGCGACCTGGCCTCCACGGGAGGAATAATTGCCCGAACTTTCTTCCCTGATACAGACAAACTGTAATAAACAAAGGGAAATTACTCAACAAACTGTCATAAACAAAGGGAAATCATGGTGTTAACTGTATAGAAGGTGTCCCTGAGTTATGGAACCTGGCCTCCATGTGTAGATCCATTGCCTGAACTTTCTTCCCGTCATAAACAAGGGAAATTACTATGACATGTTGCGATAAACAAAGGGAAAATACTCTATTAACAGGTGTCCTGCACTCCATGGGAAGAATAATTGCCCGAACTTTCTCTCCTGGTACTGTCAGACTACAATAAACAATGGGAGGAATAATTGCCCGAACTTTCTCTCCTGGTACTGACAGACTACAATAAACAATGGGAGGAATAATTGCCCGAACTTTCTCTCCTGGTACTGACAGACTACAATAAACAATGGAAAATTACTCTGTACTTTGTAAAAGGTCTCCCTTGATTCTGTAGTTAGAGGTTGTTTTTAGGTTCAGAAAGTGTGTTCTATATGGCAGCAATTTGTTTCAGATTTTTTTTTTCAAGGGCAGGGTTTTATTTCTGGCATTATGAGTTTTTCTGAATTGTTTATTCTTTATTTCAAGTTGCCAGTTCTATGGAGAGGTTAATGTATTCATAGCCTGACTCCCCATTAGCGTCCTTTGACAGTTAATATGTATTTTATGGTGTAACTAATTATCAACCACATAAATAATAAATTACATTCTAACTCTGTAACACCATCAAAGCTAACTGCAAATTATTATAGGTGTCAGGTGAAAATAAATAAAAACTGATACAATCACAAAACTATCTGCAATTTCCATATTGACTAAGGACAGTGTCAGGCCTAAATCTAAAGAGGGACCGAGTTTCTATTGGCATCTGGCTTCATTATGTCTAAAACAAGCTAACCTCATGTATAATACATAAAACCCATAAAAATAGCGAGCCATCTTATACTAACATTCTATTGGGGCTTTTATTATTTGCTTCCTTGATTATAATCTTTTAAAGTTTTTAACTCATTTAAGCCTGGCGTCCCTTTTATGGGACATAGGCAAACAGAATAGCCCCAGATGTGACGCCGCAGAACGCGGCGTCCCATCTGGGGCTATTCTGTTTGCTTAAAGAATTTTTATCGAAAAATTGAATAAAATTGAAAAATCACTCCTGACGCCCCTAAAAATGAAAGTGGACTGACCCAAATGATAATGATGGGAAAATCCATTCATCAAATATGGGTTAATAAGGCCAATTGAGCAGGTTGACAAACAGTTTTGGCCCCAAAGCATTGCATACAGATTTTCCCTTGATGCAGTCCACTTCCCGAATGCAAAGTGGCTCATCCCTCCGCCTGGCACAGTGTGACATTTATGACAAACTAAAGTGTTCTAACATGCAATAAAAGTCATTCACTCTTATTATACGAGATACAACTGCCTTCCATATGGAGTCGTGTACAATTAGTTGCCATGGCAACATGTAAACAAACAAAAACAAACGGCAGGCAGCCGCTGAAATCCTCTGGCTTTTGCGTTCTAAGTATGTAATTTGTGCCGTGTTATGTAAAAAAGACTCAGAAGGGTATAATTTTACTGCAAGAAATTTAATTAGGCCTAAAATTTAAGCCAGCTTCAAGAAACTTGTTATTTTAGTACATGATCAGGAAACAGTGTTTGGAAAGCAGTCCAAATCTGGTTCTACACTGTTTGCCCTAGAAAAACATAGCAAAATCAAAGGCCCAGAATAAAAACAAATCAATCTGATATGAGCCATGTCACGAGAAAACAGGATTTATGCCTATGCGAAAACAAAGGCGCAGATCAGCTGTGCAGTAACTGCACAGCTGATCAGCGCCTTTGTTTTCCCTACATGGATAGTACAATTCCTCTTCTTCTTAAATCCGAAATTTCCAGCCTGTAGCCATCTTCTGTAGCTCCACAGTCCAGTTTGTGTCAGACCTGTTTGGAAACCCCAAAGACCTGTTTTCTCTCGTTGCGGCTCAAATTTCATCAGATTGACAGGTCGCCTGTAAGAAGACAATCAGATTAAAGGAGATTTTCTTTGAAGTGCAAATGAACAACAATTCTGGGAAAACATGTTTGACTTGGAGCAAAAAAATCTCACGAAAGAATGGTCTTTAATGAATGAAAAAATTTTTTTTTTTTTTTTTTTTTTTTTTTTTTTTTTTTTTTTTTGTTGTTGTTATTTTGTTGTTGTTGTTGTTTCTTTTTTTAAATTACAATCAGTTTTTATTTTAAAATAATAGACTTAAGGTTGTTCATAGCAGAAAGTTACTTGATGATTTTTCATGTTCGACAAACTCTAACCATTTTTGCGTGTCCCATATCTCATGCAAACAATCTGATTAATTTTTACCCTAATCATCAATGACTGAATATGCAAGCTGAAACCAACAATGGTAGTGGACCCCTCAAAACCTACTGAATATCTTTCTTAGATGCAAATTTTTCTTAGATGCAAACAAATGTGCCACCTCAAGAGAAAACCAACAATCTGCATAGGCGAAAACAAAGACGCAGATCAGCTTCGCGGTAACCGCGAAGCTGATCAGCGCCTTTGTTTTCGCTATAGGGACAGTACAATTCTTCTACTTTCTAAATCCAAAATTTGCAGCTTCTAGCTGTCTTCTGTGACTGTACAGGCCGGTTTGTGCCGAGCCTGTTCGGAAACCACATTGCTGGTTTTCCCACGAGGTGGCTCAAATATATTGGTCTTTAATATAAACTGTATCACTTGTTTCCTTGGTAATAATGATTTGAATTGAAAAAAAAAATCTTTTCCATTAAAAAACACAATTCAATGTAACTTTAATTGTCTTTATAAAATTTTAAAATGTCGCAGCCGTGTTTTGTTTCATTTTAAATCAATGCTTGTAGAAAAAACATCTTCCAAGAACTCAAAATATGAGCCGCCTTGTGGGAAAACCAACAATGTGGTTTCCGACCAGGTCCGACACAAACCAACCTGTACAGTCACAGAAAAGAGCTAGAAGCTTGAAATTTCGGATTTAAGTAGAAGAGGAACTGTACTATCCGAGTAGCGAAAACAAAGGCGCTGATCAGCTTCGCAGTTACTGCGAAGCTGATCTGCGGCTTTGTTTATGCATATGTAAATTGTTGGTTTTCCCATGTGGCGGCTCATAAAGTATTACAAGACAAGATGAAACTGATCTCTGTGAATTTCTGAGAAGCAAGAATCAAAAATCTGAATTCAGAATTTATCATATGAGCCGCATCATGAGAAAATTGGATCTTTGCCTATTCGAAAACAAAGGCGCCAATCAGCTGTGCAGTTATGCGAAAAAGCTGTGCAGCCTCTAGCCTGCTTCTGTGACTGTACAGGCCGATTTATGTCGGACCTGGTCGGAAACCCGAAGACCGGTTTTCTCACACCGCAGCTCATATGTTTTTGTTTTGTTTTGTGGTTAACTTCTCAATCAACAACTTTTCAGTCACGTTGGGACAGAGGCACCACTTTCTGGGTATAAACTGGTATTGCAAAAGAAGAGAAGCTAGTGCAAGTGGGGTTCAAACGCCCGACATCTCAACCCGAAGTCTGGCACACTAAAGTTCTACTAGACCATCATCACACCATTATGAAAACTCCCCCATACAGTATACAGAGATTCTTTCAGAAGAAAAAAAAATTTCATTGAAAAAAAAAATGATTTTTTAAATATTTTCGCTGAAAACATACATTGTGGGTACACGTTAAAAACGCCTTGCCGTACCCACATTGTATGTTTTGGACCAAAAATAAGAAAATTAGGTATACCCCTGCAAAACCCAGTTTTTCTATATACAAGTGGGGTTTAAGGGGGTATACATTTCACAGACATGTTTTCCTGATGCTCCCCAAAGAATTTTTTAGCCTATGATCACAAAATGAGCCGCCTCATGGAAAAACCAACAATCTGCATATGCGAAAACAAAGACACAGATCAGCTTCGCAGTAACCGCGAAGCTGATCAGCGCCTTTGTTTTCGCTACTCGGATAGTACAGTTCCTCTTCTACTTAAATCCGAAATTTCAAGATTCTAGCTCTTTTCTGTAACTGTACAGGCCGGTTTGTGTCGGACCTGTTCGGAAACCACATTGTTGGTTTTCCCACGAGGTGGCTCAAATGCATGAAACAGATTATAAAGCAAACTTAGCATGTCATCTTATGATTTAATGCCAGATCAATTTGAAGCATTTTTCATGACAATAAATCTTGCGTTTAAACAGTAATAATTCCTGTTGTCATTTAGATAACCCATGTTTTATATCATTTTCAAGTGAAACAACATTAAGAAAATAAATTAGCCACCGTGTGAGAAAACAAACGATTTAGTTTCCGACCGGTCCAACACAAACCAGCCTGTACAGTCACAGAAGCAGAATAGAGGTTTGAAATTTTGGACTTAAGAAGATGAAGGATTTTACTATCCATGTAGCAAAAACAAAGGTGCTGATCAGCTGTGCAGTTACTGCACAGCTGATCTGCGCATTTGTTTTTGCATATGCAGATTGTTGATTTTCACATGAGGAGGCTCAAATCTGATATAAATCTGCTAATTCTTGTGGCAATAATGTGGTGCACGGCAAATACAGGTGTGGAGATAAAACATAAATAAATCAAAGAAAAAAAAAATTAAGCAAGATCATAAAATCAAACTAGTTCCATTTTTGAAAACTGCACAGACTAAAAATAATGTGTCCCCTAAATGGGATATCTGGTCTATACACTTTCGGCAGGGCTCCAAAAATACATATTACCATTTTTTAAATTTTGCTACTTGTAAATTAAATATTCTCTTCCTATAACTCACAAAAAGTCAAACACTTCATTTTAAAGGCAAACAAATTGAAATGAAAAACAATATATTTCTGACCAAAGGAGACAAAAGGTCATATAAACAAAGAATATATCAAATATAAGATGTTTTAAAGGGTAATTTAACTGATAAAAGTTATGCCTCTGAGTTTGGGGAATTCCTGTCGCAACAATCAAAATAAGCCAAAATGCGGGATTTTGTTTAGATAAATGAGCACATCTGTGCTGCAATCTATTCTTCCATTGAGCGTTTAAATGTTGTGTAAGTGTTATAAAATGAATTATAAAATGTTTAGAAATAATGCATTTTAATAAGTTGGGTGCCCAGATTGATCTACAGGCAGTTTACCACAATTAAGAGTCAGTAAATGAGATTTTTTTTTTAGAATGTGATGGACATGAAGTCTATATTAGAGCAATTTAAATATTCTGCTCAACTAAACTGAGCATGAAAATTCCAACCATATCCTGCTCAGTTGAAGTGAGCATGAACCACCAACCCACCTTGAAGCATCAGATGCCCCTGATATGTCCTGATATGTGATGTCCTGTACTGTCATACTGCTGGTCGTCGACGGCCGAGACGCATCTCGCTCTATCATCTCGAACCCGGAATCTGTCGGCGACATCAACTGTCTTCCCAATATCCTAAAATAAAGGGTTCTTTCATGTTAAAAATACATGTACAGGTATTGGCAAAAATGGCTAAACTTTATAAATCTTGAAATAAAAATAGAAGGACAAAAGCGACTATACCGCCCATGTTAAGTTTTTTCTCATGTTGTTGTGTTACTTTGTTTAGCATCACATTCAAAAATTATTCAGTTTTAACTTATGTCAAGATGGAGCCACCAAAGAAGCCAATACTGTACTACGGGGAGTTTTATGAATCTCGCTCAAGGACGCAATCTGGCACCTATGGGGTTCGAACCTCGGATCTCTTGATCTCAGTCGGATGCACTTACTTAAAATCATAGCCACAACTCTTGCCTTCAGAACTATTACCATAATTTGAGCCGCCTCATTGGAAAACCAACAATCTGCATCGGCGAAAACAAAGATGCTGATCAGCTTCGCAGTAACTGCGAAGCTGATCAGCACCTTTCTTTTCGCTACTCGGATAGTACAATTCATCTCCTACTTAAATCCGAAATTTCAGGCTTCTAGGTCTTTTCTGTGCTTGTACAGGTCAGTTTGTCGGACCTGTTTGGAAACCACATTGTTGGTTTTCCCATGAGGCAGCTCATTTGTTAAAAGAGTAGTTGGTCCTTACCGTAAATGCGGAAACTGTGAGCCCCATTCTTGACACTCTGTTTTGATGTATTCTGCCTGGTTGGACTGTTTCTCAAACAATACAGAATCTATCTCATCAAACAGGTGCTGAACCTTCTTGGCTGCCTGGCGATCAAACTCCTGAAATATATGGTGATTGATTGATTGATTGATTGGTTGGTTGGTTGGTTGGTTGGTTGGTTGCTTGATTGATTGATTGACAGAATGATTGAGAAAAGAAGTACCAGGTATATGGGCAGATTGCCTGGCGATCAAACTCCTGAAATATATGGTGATTGATTGATTTATTAATTGATTGATTGATTGATTGATTGATTGATTGATTGATTGATTGGTTGCTTGATTGATTGATTGATTGATTGATTGATTGATTGATTGATTGATTGATTGATTGATTGACAGAATGATTGAGAAAAGAAGTACCAGATATATGGGTAGATCTTGGATCAGCTGAGCTTTCATATTTATTCAATTTTTTTTTTTCAGTAGAAAGATTGCCAACTGTTCCTATCTTGTGTTTCGCCCTGCTCTAAAGATCAGGGTATTTACTGTTTGCAATAATGGGCATTTTTTCCAAAGGACACTTCTATATGTAGCCTTGCCCAAGGCTTAGAAATTCAAGAAATCAATGTTTCTGACTTTATTTTCAAAATAACAGTTTTCAAAGCTTTGTGGCTAGTCTATAGACCATGGCTCGATTTCTAATTCTCAGCCAGTCCAACATGATAAAAGTACAATAATAGACTAGCCAAGAGATGAAACACTTAGAGATGGTACTTCATTAAACTATAGACATGTAATATTGTTTTTTTATATATACAAAAAGACAATTATTATCCGACAAGTAGCTAGTCTATTCTATATAATTTAAGATGATTTTGATAGATTTTCTTGTCAGAACAAAAAGGTATATCAACATATATTCATCAATGTGTTTAAAAATCCATAAGAGCATTAAACCGCATAAAATCTTATCTTCATATGCCAAACAACGATTATCATTCATGAAAATACTGTCACTTTTTATACAAAAATAACCCTACTTGAAAAGTCAATCTAGCAACAAGTGCAAACAAGCCATGCTCCGTAAATGGAAAATTTGTGTTTTAATGTTACGAAAATAACAGGAAATGCACGGTAGAGTGCTCGGGTGTAATTACGACGAATTCAGCCCAGGAGATATTGTATCAAACTGACAGTTGATTGTCTCTAACATAATGTTATTGACGTTGCCACAAAAACAAAAGGCACTAATGAGCCGCATCGTGAGAAAACCGGATTTTTGCCTAGGCGAAAACAAAGGCGCAGATCAGCGCCTTTGTTTTCGCTACTCGGATAGTATAATTCCTCTTCTACTCATAGCCAAAATTTCAAGTATCTAGCCTGCTCCTGTGACTGTACAGACCGATTTGTGTCGCACCTGGTCGGAAACCCCGAAGACCGGTTTTCTCACGATGCGGCTCTAATGTGCTGCAGCAAAAGAACACTCTTCTTACTGATTTCCTACTATCTCAGACACAAACCTTAGATGGTCACTAGAGGCAAAGAAATATGCAAGAATATGCTATATAATTAACAAAATGCCTACACGGCAGCTTAACATTATCTATCTCATATGAAAAATTTAGATTTTTTCTAACAACGTGGTTCTTTTGCTATTAATGAGAATTTTTCCTATCATCATCACCTGATGGCAAATAAATAGGGCGTAACTGTTAGATGCTTAGTAATATCAGGAGTAAACAATCATTTGAGTATCTGGTGTTCATAAAGCCAGAGCAGAATATATGAGCCGCCTTGTCGGAAAACCAACAATGTGGTTTTTGAACAGGTCTGACACAAACACAGCTGCACAAGCACAGAAGATGGCTGGATCTAGAGACTGGAAATTTTGGATTTAAGTAGCGATTACCGCAAAGCTGATCTGCGCCTTTGTTTTCGCATATGCAGATTGTTGGTTTTACCATGTGGTGGCTCATGTTTTAAGCTCATCATACATATTGTTATATTTCATTTGGTGTACTCATTGTTGTGGTCCGGTTTTAAATTTGATTGTTCAATTCCTGGGCTTTCTGTTCCAATTTTCAAGATGCCAGCTAGGAGATTTACAAGACCCTTACACATTCTATAGTTAGATTCTAGCACATTTTGGACAAAGGCTGACAAAACACGGGAAATTAATGCCATGGACATAAGGTCCAATCCAATATGTATCGATAAATTCATTTTTTTACTTTCTACTAGGTTAGGATTCAGGAAAATACCAAACTCGCTATGGGTCTATTATTAAAGAATTTTTAATAGAATTCTTCTTAATAGAATTAGTTCCATAAAACTTTCAATTTAAGGCATACAGTAAATCAGTGTCTAACCACAGGAGTCAAATTTTGCATAAATTGTGAATTCTAAATGATTTTTCCACTGTAGTTCACAATGATATATGCAATGAGAATTTATTCCCTACAGTTTAAGCCATAAATCAACCTTAAATGGCTTTCTTTTGGTTTAATTATTATTGAAATCAAATCAGCTGGTACTAGCAACAAGATCAAAATATTTAGCCTACAGTTTCAAGTTCACATATGAAACACCCATCATAATTTTATTCTATGTTTAAACAGATCTACAGGTAACTATAGGTCCTCTGTATAGGCGTTCTGCAGTATTACCGGTCAGATAGAAGAGTTAGAGCAGGTAACTCCCTACAAAATGTGACTGTGACTATAAATGTAACAGGTGAAAAAGATGCAAATAATCTTTTCGCCCTGACCGAGGATCGAACCAGGGTCTCGTGCGTGCTAATCCAACACTCTATTGCGTCGCTGTAAAAGCCGGCTTATACCGCAAGGCGATACAAGTGTGTATTATACTTAGCACTACTACATATTCCCCCTCCATTTTAGATTCGTCCCCGAATCTCAATTAGACATTCACGAACCTAAATTCGACACGGATGTGCTCCGAGCCATCGGATGGGTCATTTTACGTTGGGCGCCAAATTGTAACAGGTGAAAAAGATGCAAACTAGAAATTGGCTGCAAGCAAGGCTTTCAGTATACCCCCCGCAAAATTATCTGAAGCTGGCCAATAACTTCCTAAGTCAAACATGCAAAAAATTTGTCAAAGATATCTTTTCAGCATTATAATCCTTCATGTACATCCCCAGTATGCCAGTCACATCTATAAGATATTAAAAGAATATATTGAAAGCTTGAGGTTGATTTCACTGTATGCACTATGATCATTGTTTATCATGAGAAATGGTAAAAATTGGCTAAGTTAAATAAAAGCTGTAAGTTTGTCAAAAATTAAATTTTCAGCATGAAAATTATTCATGCACATCTAAAATATATCTGGAACAAATCTACAAAGAATCTTAAAGAAACATTGAAAGCCCTAGGAGGAGTTGATTTCACAAAGTATGCACTACCAACCATTATTGTATATAAGCAATGGTCAAGAAATGGCTATGTTGAAAAATGATGTAAATTTGTCAAATATCACTTTTTCAGTATTATAATTATTCATGCACATCTTCAATATGTGTGGAACATGTCTGCAAAGTATTGAAAAGAAATACTGAAAGCCCCAGGAGGAGTTGATTTCACAAACCATCATTGTATAAAAGCAATGGTCAAAAAATGGCTATGTTAAAAAATGCTGTAAATTTGTCAAAAATTATTTTTTCAGTATTATAATTCTTCATGCACATCTTCAATATGTGAGGAACATGTCTGAAAAGTATCAAAAAGAAATACTGAAAGCCCTTGGAGGAGTTGATTTCACAAAATGTGCACTACCAACCATTTTTGTATATAAGTAATGGTCAAAAAATGGCTATGTTGAAAAATGCTGTAAATTTGTCAAAAATTATTTTTTCAGCATTATAATTCTTCATGCACATCTTCATTACGTGTGGAACATATCTGCAAAGTATTGAAAAGAAATACTGAAAGCCCTAGGAGGAGTTGATTTCACAAAATATGCACTACCAACCATTATTGTTTAAGCAATGGTCAAAAAATGGCTATGTTAAAAAATGCTGTAAATTTGTCAAAAATTATTTTTTCAGCATTATAATTCTTCATGCACATCTTCAATATGTGTTGAACATGTCTGCAAAGTATTGAAAAGAAATACTGAAAGCCCTAGGAGGAGTTGATTTCACAAACTATGAACTCCCAATCATTATTGTATATAAGCAATGGTCAAAAAATGGCTATGTTGAAAAATGCTGTAAATTTGTCAAAAATTATGTTTTCAGCATTATAATTCTTCATGCACATCTTCATTACGTGTGGAACATATCTGCAAAGTATTGAAAAGAAATACTGAAAGCCCTAGGAGGAGTTAATTTCACAAAATATGCACTACCAACCATTATTGTTTAAGCAATGGTAAAAAAATGGCTATGTTAAAAAATGCTGTAAATTTGTCAAAAATTATTTTTTCAGCATTATAATTCTTCATGCACATCTTCAATATGTGTGGAACATGTCTGCAAAGTATTGAAAAGAAATACTGAAAGCCCTAGGAGGAGTTGATTTCACAAACTATGCACTACCAACCATTATTGAATATGGCAATTATCGAAAATTGGCTAAGTTCAAAATGCCGTAAATTTGTCAAAATTCATTTTTTCAGCATAATACTTCTTCATGCATATCTTCAATATCTCTGGCACATATCTGCAAAGTATCAAAAGAGAATATTGAAAGCTGTAGGAGGAGTTGATTTCACAATGTATGCACTATTAGCACTATGGCAAACATTCTATGTATAGGTTTAAAAAGTCCCATAACTCTTGCAAAACTGACCCTTTGGCCCCTAAATTCATATCACACATGTGTTGTCTAATGGTGCAGGTGTGTTGAAAATTTGAAGAACATCGGGCAAAAACTACTTAAGTTATTCAGCAAAGATGTCAAAATGTTGACGGAATGACGGAATCACGGAATGACGGAATCACGGAATTACGGACAGACTGAAAACAGTATACCCCCCTAAAACTTCGTTTTGCGGGGGGTATAATAATCTTTTCGCCCTGACCGAGGATCGAACCAGGGTCTCCTGCGTGCTAATCCAACACTCTATTGCGTCGCTGTAAAAGCCGGCTTGTACCGCAAGGCGATACAAGTGTGGTGCAAGGCGATACAAGTGTGTATTATACTTAGCACTACTACATAAAGTCACACAGTATGACACAATGTGCCACTCAAACCTATAACCCAGGAGTATTGTGAGGACACACTGTTGCATTCTGTGTCGCCTGTGGCCCAGTTATTCTGCAGGATGGATGAGTTGGAGCCCTGTAACTACCTACACAATGCGATCATAATTTTTACAGCTAACACAATGTGACACAATGTGCCACTTACACTTATATCCCATCTGTATTGTGAGGACAACTGCTGTGTCCTGTGGTGTTACCAGTCACTCAGTTATCCTGTAAGGTGGATGAGTTGAACCTGTGACTCCCTACACAATGTAACTATGACTTTTCTTATAATGTTAACACAATGTGACACAATGTGCCACTTGTACTTACATCCCAGGAGTATTGTACACACTGCTGCATTCTGTGGTGTTACTGGATGCCCAATAATCCTGCAGGATGGAAGAACTGAAGCCCAGTAACTATACCTACACCATGTGACTATACTGATACTGCTAAAGTGCCACTTATACTTACATCCCAGGAGTATTGTGAGGACACACTGCTGCGTTCTGTGGTGTTACCCGTCGCCCAGTTATCCTGTAAGATGGAAGAATTGGAGCCCGGTAACTCCTCGGTGATGGTTGGTGATGAGCGGTTACTGGTGGCCGGGGTTTCCTGATAACTGGAATAGAAAACAAAAATTAATATTGGAGATGAAGTTCATTATCTCTTTTGATGGCCAGGGCCCGAGGTTATAAAACTTTTTTCATGCTCAGCTCAGCTGAGACTAAAATTTATCCTGCTGATAAATGTTAAAATGCCAACAATTGAGTTTTGAACCTCGATTTTCCAAATTTTTTCACTATTTCAACATTTTTTCGTGCTCAGCTGAGCTGAGCTTGAGAAAAAGTTTTATAACCTCGAGACCAGCTCTTCCTATGCAAGCAGTCCCAAGACTGACTCTTTCATCTGGCACTTTCATTAAAGGAAACTTTTATTAATCAAATAGAAATTACTGGTGGAAGAGTGGACACTTATTACCAGTAAACTGCCACCAGAAGGGTTGCCAAGGAATAGTGTGGTAATGTAACTCATCAAGACAGATCAAGATCGGGTACCCCTCATTATAAGCATTCTAATCTGATTAGACCAGGATACCAGGGCTCCGTTGTTTTCAATACCTTTCATACACAGGTTTTGTGGCAAGAATATGAGCCGCCTCGTGGGAAAACCAACAATGTGGTTTCCGAACAGGTACGACACAAACCGACCTGTACAAGCAAAGAAAAGAGCTAGAAGCTTGAAATTTTGGATTTAGGTAGAAGAGGAATTGTACTATCTGAGTAGTGAAAACAAAGGCGCTGATCAGCTTCGCGTTAACCGGGAAGCTGATCTGCGTCTTTGTTTTCGCCTATGCAGATTGTTGGTTTTTCCACGAGGCGGCTCAATATAATCTAACTATAGTGTTGTGTTGAATTCAGCACTTCAAGAATGCACTGAACCGTTTTTTCACCTATCAGATGTGGTACCACCAAAGCATTCCAACTTTTATGCTCTGAATGGTAATCAGCATTTTACAGATTCTAAACAATAGAATGTTGACTTTCACCCAGGTCGACAAACAGCCTGTGACAATTGAGCCGCATCGTGAGAAAACCGGATTTTTGCCTAGGCGAAAACAAAGGCGCAGATCAGCTTCGCGGTAACCGCGAAGCTGATCAGCACCTTTGTTTTCGCTACTCGGATAGTACAATTCCTCTTCTACTTAAATCCGAAATTTCAAGCTTCTAGCCTGCTCCTGTGACTGTACAGGTCGGTTTGTGTCAGACCTGGTCGGAAACCCCGAAGACCGGTTTTCTCGCGTCGCGGCTCAATTAGTGTAAATACCTGCTGTGATAAAACTGCATTAAGGAAACACGGAGCCATCCTGCCAAAAAATTTCCAACCACGTCTGACACAAACGGGCCTGTGCGGTCTCAGAAGAGAGCTAGAAGCTTTAAATTTCAGATTTAAGAAGAAGAGGGATTTCACTGTCAGTGAAGCGAAAACAAAGGCACTGATCAGCTGTGCAGTTACTGCACAGCTGATCTGTGCCTTTGTTTTTCGCATTTGCAAAAGGCTGATTTTCTCAAGCTGCGGGAAGGAAACACTAAAGTTTCTGACATTTCAATTCCATTAGAGACAGTTCTGATCAAAGTTCTGAAAAACACTTTCTTGTTTACATAAGGCAATTTCGCAAATTGCATTTAATTGTTGTAATGAACAAGGGCCATTACATAAAATGATACTTTTATGTTCTCCCTAAATGCATTTGAAAGCACTAATTTAGCAGATATCAGAATATTTTGGGTTCTTGCATACTTTACTGGCATCCAAGAAGGGCTCTGATGAAACTGTTTGAAAGGGAGCTTGTCTGAATCTATATTCTGATTGTATGAGCGACATTAAGGAGCTTGTCTTTTTGGTTTCCATTGATGTATACACAAAACAGGTTCATTTGTTTGAGTTGTGGTTTAGCATCCAACAACAGCTATGGTCATGTCGGGACGTTGCCTCCATTTTATGGGACTTCATGACATCCAAAAAGTGCTTCAAATGTAACCACCCAACTATGCTAATAAGGCTTATGATGTATGGAAGGTTTGACTTGACCACTTTTCTTGGACAGGCTCAGACTTGAGCAGTCTACCAGTAATCAGATGGACAGTCTGTAGCGTAGAAGCTTTGCCTGGAGGCACAAGCTTTAGGCCCCAATGGGCGGGGCCCAAAATGGGTTAAAAGCATAGGTTTATCTGAGATGATTCAATATGAAGCCCAACCATAAGATGTGTAAGCAGGGCATAGGTTCTGTTTAGGCTTGCTTTAAGAAAAATAAATGGCGCATAAATTGGTCTGTTAATACAGTTTGCCAGTGGAACGAAGGTGGCATCTACCCGCTACATACAGGTGGTTTGTTTAACCCATTTTTGACAAATGGACTTTCCTATCAATATCAGATGGAAGAGTCCACTGTCATTTTAGGGGCATCAGAAGTGATTTTAAACTTTTATTCCATTTTTTGACGAAATTCCTTTAAGCAAACAGAATAGCACCAGATGCATGGGACGCCGCATTTTGCGGCGTCACATCTGGGGCTATACTGTTTGCCTATGTCCCATAAAAAAGGATGCCAGGCTTAAATGAGTTTATGGAGGTGGTTGCTATACACAGGTTGTACTGTACCTTGATATGGCTTGTGCAACTTCATGTTCAAATTCCTGAGGTAATGAGGACTGTTCTACAATTTCCAGGGTCCTTGTTGGATGTTGTTCTAACTTCACTCGTGATATGCCAGATCTGAAACACATTACAGAGAAAATACTATTAATTTTAAATATCAAGTATTATAAGCTGCATTGTAAGAAAAGAGATTTTAATAGCCTATGCGAAAACAAAGACGCAGATCAGCTTCACAGTAACTGCGAAGCTGATCAGCGCCTTTGTTTTTCGCTACACGGATAGTACAATTTCTCTTAGTATTAAATCAGAAATTTCAAGCTTCTAGCCTACTTCTGTGACTGTACAGGCCAGTTTGTGTCGGACTTGGTCGGAAATCCCGAAGCCCAGTTTTCTCGAGTCGCAGCTCATACGGTGCAGATCATAACTTTTAATTCAAAACATTTGTTTGTTGCAGCTTTACGTCCCAGTCAGTATTTTTTTAAGTCTTGCCAAGACAGAGCCAACTAAGTATGAACCAAATTTCCATCAGAAGGTAGTGTGTCTTAATCAACGACACAACCCAGCACCAGTGGGGTTATGAAGCCAGGACCACTCGATTCTGAGTCTCAAGCTCTACCATTAGGCTCCCCGCTTTTGTTTTTGGCCTTTTGAAATCTATCAAATGAGCCTCCTGTTTATCAAGTTCCACTGCCCAATAAATATCTTTTAAACAGTCAGGTTTAGGACTCCTAGAACCTAGACATTGTGTTTTTTTATTACTTTCCAATATTATGGGAACCATAATGGACACATTGTTTTTGTTGTTTTTTTTCACACAAGAGAACATCATGATCTAGTGGCCATTAGTACTTTGTTGACAGCCACCAAGCTTCTGCTTGTGATGAACATGATGGATATAGAGTAATTAAAAACAGATAATTTTGTCCTTATTCAATTGCCAATGTTTATGAAATCATATATTTTCCGCTATTATTTCTTTTTACTTGAACAACGACAATGATGTAGTTATATATGGTGATATTGTCATTAATTTTGCATGGATAATAGTCGTACGATATTTTTTTTTTCTGAGCAATGATAGTAAAGATCAATATGAGCTGTGTCATGAGAAAACCAACATTTTGCCTATGCGAAAACAAAGGCGCAGATCAGCTTTGCACTAACTGCGAAGCTGATCAGAGCCTTTGTTTTCGATACACGGACAGTACCATTCCTCTACTTTCTAAATCCAAAATTTCCAGCATCTAGCCATCTTCTGTGCTTGTACAGCTCGGTTTGTGTTGGACCTGTTAGGAAACCACATTGTTGGTTTTCTCATGACGCATCTCATATGATAAAATCCGGCCATCCATCAAAGTATTAGAGCCGCGGACAAAGGTGGCAGGAAATTCCACTCAAGTGTCATGTGACCGTCCGACGGCAAAAAAGCTTTACCAAAGCAGAAAATGACACAAAGTGATGTTGGTATCCACACAGACTGACGAGAACCAAAGTTTGTGTCTTAATCCAAGTAAAATCTTTCTTCTTTCATTTCTCAGTCATTTGTTCAAAGCTGTAGCTTGTATCTGTGGCTGAGCAGTCTTATTTTAGTCAAGCATAGACAACTTTTCTGCATGACAAAGCTAATCAAGATAATGCCATTGATCGGCACACATTATGATCATGGCCTATCCAACCAACAGGTAGCTAGATGACAACAAGTTGTAATCCTTACGGATCTTCTTTCTAAATATTTTAAATTTGAGAAAACCAACAATGTGGTTTCCGAACAGGTCCGACAAAAACCCAGCTGTACAAGCACAGAAGCTTGAAATTTTGGATTTAAGAAGAAGACGAAGTATACTATCCATGTAGCGAAAACAAATGCACTGATCAGCTTATGGTTACTGTGAAGCTGATATGCGTCTTTGTTTTTGCATATGCAGATTGTTGGTTTTTACAAGGCGGCTCATGTTGTATTTTGCTATATCAGTCAGAATGCAGGTAAATATTCTGCTCTTTCTGGTTTTAGTCGATCATTAAGCAAGAAAAAACAACACCCAAGATAATATCATGGTACTTTCAACTCTGGATCTATAGAGCCATGTGCCTAGTTGATCGACACTTTGTGTGCTTGACCAGGAGTAACAAGTATTTTTAGAACACATGAATATCCTAATATGACCGCAACTGTTGATGGTGGACAAAATCGTCAACTCAAACAGATCAAATCAATTTCATTGGCGACAGAGCTTAGTCATATATCAAACAAATCTAAACCTCTTTGAACCAAGGGAGATAATTGAGCTTGGTCAGGGAATAGTGTGGCTTACAGACTCGGAGCAAACCTGGAAATAAACCCCAACTGAGCCATGCTATTCGCTGCTTTAATATAAAGTGCAACACTTCTTGAATTTAATGATTGCACACTTGTTTCCATTGATGAAATGTGCTCTCTAGGTATGACATTTCCCTACAAACACATATTCCAATGCCCTAGCTCAATTATATGAGCCGCGACGCGAGAAACCGGTCTTCGAGGTTTCCGACCAGGTCCAACACAAACCGACATGTACAGTCACAGAAGCAGGCTAGAAAGTTGAAATTTCGGATTTAAGAAGAAGAGGAAATATACTATCCGTGTAGCGAAAACAAAGGCGCTGATCAGCTTCGCGGTTACCGCGAAGCTGATCTGCGCCTTTGTTTTCGCATAGGCAAAAATCCGGTTTTCTCACGATGCGGCTCATATAATCACACAGACATGCAAATTTCATAATTAAAAACAAGATTCCATTTAACTTCAAAGGATTGCTTGCTTCACAATGCAGCGATATCGAAAACAAGCAATAAATAATAAATGTAATGTATTGAAACTATGAACTCTGAAACGCACAATAGGTTACTATATGAGCCACGTTATGAGAAAACCAGATTTTTGCCTATGCGAAAACAAAGGCGCAGATCAACTGTGCCGTGACTGCACAGCTGATAGGCGCCTTTGTTTTCGCTAGACAGATAGTAAAATCCCTCTTCTTCAAAAATCGGAAATTTCAAGCTTCTTGCCTGTTTCTTTCACTGTTACAGGCCGGTTTGTGTTGGACCTGGTCGGAAATTCCGAAGACCGGTTTTCTTGTGTCACAGCTCATATCACACCACACACGATTCTCTTGTATAAAACTATGGGAACGATCCTAAGCTTTCAGACAGACCACCATGGCCTTTTTGGTCTTGTACAAATTGCAGATCCATGAGCTAAGGCCAATGAATTTTTTCCAAGACGCTCAGCTCTTCTGAGCAAACTTATCTGCTCAAAAATATTAATGCACAAGTCATTTGTAACCACCACTCCCCCACATAGGGGAAAGTGTGGGGATTATGACTTTCAGCTTTCAGTGCCCTGCTATGAGCCCTGCCCTTCGCAACAGAAAATCTCCCTAGGGTAAAACCCCGTCATTTCCCCTGCACTGTGGGGACACTTGAAAAGTAATTACGTCACACTTTAGCCCAATTATCCCCCACCCTTTTTTCTGTAACTTTTTACCCACCGGTTATCCAGAGACAACAAAAGTGACTGGGAACAACCAACACAGATGAAATCAACCAGCAACAATAAGGAATAAATACGATACCTGTCTGGGTACACTTTACAGTATGTAAGTTGTTCCCAAACAGGTATTTATAATTGAGCCACTGCATGAGTAAACCAACAATATGCATGGGCAAAAAACAAAGCCGCAGATCACCTGTGCAGTAACTGCACAGCTGATCAGCTTCTTTTGTTTTCGCAATTTCGCTGTACAGATAGTACAATCCTTCTTCTTATATCCGAAATTTCAAGACTCTAGCCTGCTTCTGTGACTGTACAGGCTGGTTTGTGTCAGACCTGGTAAGAACCCTATTTGTTGGTTTTCTCATATTCAATAACCTTATACTAATTATATCTGCATTGGTTGTTTCAGTCACATACTTTGTCTCAAGATAACCTGTACGTTTTATGGCCACAGACGTTAATAACCTAAAGTTATCAGCCCATCATAATCTATTATTAATAAAACGGCAGATCAAACACCCTAGAGTCACAACTGAGTGGCATCAGAATCCCAGAATAAATCACATTAATATTAGAGATATTAATTAATGTTTAATCAGCGGAAGACGGAAAACTGACAGAAGTGGTACTAAGGTACACGGAACTCTGCAAACTGGACCAGAATTTTTCTGTCATTTCATGCAATGACAAAACGTAACATACTTTATAAACTATTTTAAGACTCAAATGTACAGCGATCAAGTAAGGTGCAATCTGTAATTTTGTCCAAAAAAATTATCGCTTTCCCTGCTTCATATGGTTGAAAACAAAAGGCTTAGGTAACACTTTTTATCTGTGCAGACTCGCCAAATCCTCGCCTGTTCATTTGCTACCCCTCACGAGTTGGCTCCATTGGTTCAATTAACTGATAGTATTATTGGATTTCCAGGGAAAAATCTAATGTCTAGGACAGATTAGGATTCAAATCCAAATAAAGTTTCCCCAGATCAAAGACTTTGCAACAATATATTAAATACATAGATAGGAATGCCATTCAAGTTTATTTGCTTTGTTTCTAGGTGTTTAATTCATTTAAGCCTGGCATCCCTTTTATGGGACATAGGCAAACAGAATAGCCCCAGATAGGACGCCGCAGAACGCGGCGACCCATCTGGGGCTATTCTGTTTGCTTAGAGAATTTTCATCGAAAAGTTGAATAAAATTCTAAAATCACTCCTTACACCCCTAAAAATGAAAGTGGACTCTGCACCCTAATGATAATGATGATTAAATCCATTCGTAAAATATGGGTTAATTGAATGATACATGCTCAGGCATTGCATGTTCATTCATGAATTTCTGCCTCAAATCCACCATGATCACACTGGTTAACCAGAGACCATGCACCAACAAAACTGGGAACAACCAACTCCGAAAAAATCAACATACAACAATAGACAATAAATACCTGGCTGGGAACAACTTTCCATGGATCAGAGTAATCTGTGATAAGTTGTTCCCAGGTAGGTATTTATATAAAGTTGTTACCGGACAGGTACGTGCACACTACAGTCTTTTTATTTCATCCGTGTTGGTTGTTTTCAGTTGTGTTAGTTGTCTCAGGATAACCAGTGTGCTTGATGAGAAAATAACGACAAAATGTATTAAAATCAATGAAAATGTAATATAATAAGATTCAATCTTGTGACTGAGGTGGTAAATATTTGTTGTGGTCGGAGGTAAATATGAATTAGGAACAAACAGATGATCTGTTGTGCTGAATTTACTCAGTTCTCACTACACAGTCAACATGAATTAACAAGACTGAAATGCATTTACATTCTGTGTCTTTCTTTTCAATTTTCCCCCTCTTGCACAACCCCCACCCCATTTCTGCCCCCCTCTTTAAGAGTTGCACCATTTTCATAGGTATTTAGAATCTCAAAAAAGTTTACCCTGCACCATAATTAGAATCAAACATCATTGCATCTCAAGTTTATGGAAGAGCATTAGGGCCAGGTATTTTTTCTTTAATTTTGAAATTTCAAGTTATTAAGTCAAAATTTCAACTTACTAAGTCGAAATTTCGACTTAGTAACTCGAAATTTCGACTTACTATCTCGAAATTTCGACTTACTATCTCGAAATTTCAACTTAATAAGTCGAAATTTCGACTAACTATCTCGAAATTTCGACTTACTATCTCGAAATTTCGACTCATTATCTCGAAATTTGGACTTAGTAACTCGAAATTTCGACTTAATAACTCTCAAGTTTATGGAAGAGCATTAGGGCCAGGTATTTTTTCTTTAATTTTGAAATTTCAAGTTATTAAGTCGAAATTTCAACTTACTAAGTCGAAATTTCGACTTAGTAACTCGAAATTTCGACTTACTATCTCGAAATTTCGACTTACTATCTCGAAATTTCAACTTAATAAGTCGAAATTTCGACTAACTATCTCGAAATTTCGACTTACTATCTCGAAATTTCGACTCATTATCTCGAAATTTCGACTTAGTAGCTCGAAATTTCGACTTACTATCTATTACAGGAAACTGGCGTACAGTAGAGTAAATAACTCGAAATTTCGAGATAGTAAGTCGAAATTTCGAGTTACTAAGTCGAAATTTCGAGTTACTAAGTCGAAATTTCGAGTTACTAAGTCGAAATTTCAAGTTATTAAGTCGAAATTTCGAGATAATAAGTCAAAATTTCGAGATAGTAAGTCGAAATTTCCAGATAGTAAGTCGAAATTTTGAGTTATTAAGTCGAAATTTCGAGATAATAAGTCGAAATTTCGAGATAGTAAGTCGAAATTTCGAGTAACTAATTCGAAATTTCGAGTTATTAAGTCGAAATTTCGAGATAGTAAGTCGAAATTTCGAGTTATTAAGTCGAAATTTCGAGATAATAAGTCGAAATTTCGAGATAGTAAGTCGAAATTTCGACATACTAAGTCGAAATTTCGAGTTACTAAGTCATTACCTGGCCCTATTACTCTTCCGTACAAGTTTAATGAACCTGTCATGTTATAGAAAATGTTTTTTCACTTAAAAAAAACAAAATGCGGTATTCTCTTCCACAGGTACCCTAAGTACAATTTAATGATATAATCTATCTAAAGTTGCTGATAAAATAAATAAAACACTTTTAACAATGGCATGTTTTGTAGTACAAAATAGTCGCCAATTGTATAACATTTTATGATAATAATAAAGTTAATTTATTGCTGACAGGAACAATCAGTTGTGTGATGCACATGCACTTGACCCAAGAATGCCAGAAGCTGGTGAACAGTCAAACATCCCAGGGCCCAGTTGTTCAATATTAATGACATTGTTAGTTAACGATTTGTCAAAATTTCAAACATGAATATAACAAATACACTGTTACTTTTTGTTGATAAAATACCGTATGCTGGCTGCAATGCAGTACATACTGCAACTGTACATACTGCAACTGCACTACAGAAATAGGGCAAATAAGAAGTATGAAAACAGTATGGATGCAGTATGTGCTGCATTCCAGCATACGGTGCAATTCTGTAAAGGGGGACCCAAATTGTAGATTTGTTTTGGCTTTTTTCTCATACGGCAGCTTTTTGTTAAGGCCCAGCTCCCCTACCCCCAACAATACTATTCATGGTAGTGTCCACAAGCTTTTTACATGAAATGCAAGCATAAATTGTTAAACAGAATAAAGCAAATGGAAGTTATCAATCCAGGCTTCAAGGTTATAAAACTTTTTTCAAGCTCAGCTCAGCCAAGCATGAAATTTCAATTGCTCATAACTGTTGAAATAGTCAAAATTTGTGGAAAATTCAAGCTCAAAACTCAAAAACTAGTAATTTATCCTGCTAATCAATGTTAAAATGCCAACAATTGTTGGCATTTAACATTTATGAGCACGATAAATTTTAGTCTCAGCCGAGTTGAGCATGAAAAAAAGTTTTATAACCAAGGGACTAGGCTTCATAATCTGTCTACTTACCTAGGATCTGGTGTATGATAACGATGATGTATTTTAGCACCAATGCAAACAAACGCTGAAGAAAGTCCATGCTTTCGTGCCTGAATCCTAAGTTGATATTCCCTGCTATAGATACGCTGTGATGAACCACTACTACTAGTAAAACTACTGACTGATAGATTTCGCTCCCGTCTGTTGTTACGCCCCAGGGATGGCGTACCCGACCGTACGGCCAGGTTCCCAGGGTGTAGCGGTGGTCGAGATGCCACCACGGTTCCCATAGAAACAGACCCTGCACAGAAATTGCACTACACTTTATCTAAATTCCAAAAATTTACTTTTTTCCGTTTCATCTCAGCCCATTGTTCTCAAAGTCAACTTTTGACGACAAAGAAATTACAATTAGATCCATGGCACAAAAACCTTGAGGACAATGTAGTCCGAATAATCATTTTACTGTTTTTCTCCACATTTTTAATAAAATAAATCACATATTTTCCAATAAAAATCCAAAAGATCAACAAAACTGGTTCACCTTCTTCAAAAAGAAAAAAAAGTTCAATTTTAATATAGTGACGTATGTTACGAGTCCTATTAATCCAGATCGAGTCACAACAATGAATACAAACTGCTCTAATTTGTCAATAATATTCCAAAAGATGAAAGTAAAATGTAACAAAATTTTGTGACTAGAATGACTTTCGTACACTTGAAATTATTTGTTTGAGAAATACTTTCCACTCGAAGATAAAATTTGTGTACTAAATATTTGACTTGCTGTTAGTAATCCCTCGGCAAACACTGAGGTCCACAGCCCTACTAGCGGAAGTCAAATGTCACAACACGTTCCGTCGTCACAGTACTTTCTATAAAACACTGATTAGCAAGGTCCAGTCATTTGTTGCAAATGATAAAAATTCTATAGACACAAAATCTTAATTCCCTCAACCTGATAAATCATTGATTATTTGTGAATTTTCATCTGAAATTATAACTGAAATTGATACTGGAAAAATGCTTCGTTTAAATAAGATTATATTAATGTTCACGGGGACCCAACTGTTAATCGTGATTATTGATGCGACGTGGAATGATAATGCATGCTAATATGAAGTTTGGTATGCGTCGGCGATATTGTTACGAATGCGACGTTCCACATCCTCTGCCCTTGAACGGTAAGTATTACATGTTTTGCTCTCGCGAAAATAAACAAAGCCGAGTTTATAAAATCGGCGTCCACTATGATCTGCAAAATTCTTCTATGTTCCCACTTGAAGTCAACTGGAATACTTACGACACTTGTGTTTTTCAGCTAATGGTTTATAAAGTTGACCTGTAGATACAATTTTGCCACGGAAACTCATTACATTCTTAAATTTCTTTTGTTTTTCTTTGTCTTGGTCGTAAGCTAAAAAGTATAACACAGCCCTGTGGGTGTCTTTTTTGAAATATGTATACAAACGGCTTTGTAAATGCACATTTGTCCACTGAGCGTGAAAAACAGTAAGATAAGCATCTGTTGTATGCATCGAAGACGTTGTTAAAATTTAATATGCGACACAGAAATGCATCGTGGAAGAATGAGACCGATGATTCAGTAAAATAAAATAGCAAATGTTGCGATATGGAGACAGTGATGCATTTTCTTCAATAAATATTTTTAGATACATGTTAAAGGGGTCAACCATGTTTTTTATACTGTATTATTACTTGCAGAGGCCGGAGAAAGTTGTTTGAGCCCGAGGCCGAGGGTCCAAAGTGCTCCCGAAGACTCTTCTTGTTAATGCAATGAAATAACCATAGTTGATCGCTGTTCTTGAATAACACACCATTCCAATGGAAAACTGCCTTGCAACCGCACGTAAAAACCGCATAAACTCCTTTAATTCTGTTGTTTTTCCCCCTGCTTATCAGAAATGCATGGGGCCACCCATATTCAATGATCAAAAATTATTTGGTTTAGCCTTAGATTCATTTAAAGTAAGGAAACATATAAGCTCTGTCACTGATATGTCCGAAAATGATTTGCTGTTTCGAGGTAAGAATAAATCAGTTGTGTCACTCGAATGTTGACAAAGCTGACTCAGAAACCCCACTGTGTGACCGCATTCAAAATAAAAGTGGTGTATGCTTTGAAGCTCGCTCAACGAAGTGCATGTAGTCCAAGGAAAAAACGCCATGCAATATTTCGCTTGATAAAGGCACTCGTTATGCTTCTGCCTGTACGTAAATAACTTTTGAAAGTGCACAACAAAAATGCTAATTCTTCCATGACTCATTCTAGTAGTACGTACCTTCGTCTTCGATGCATACAAAAGATACTTATCTTACTGTTTTTCACGCTCAGTAAATAAATGTGCATTTACAAAGCAGTCTGGATACAAATTTCAATATAGACACCCACGGGACTGTGTTATACTTCTTAGTTTACGACCAAGACAAAGAAAAACAAAAGGAATTTAAGAATGTAATGGGTTTCCGTGGCAAAATTGTATCTACTTGTCAACTTTATAAACCATTAGCTGAAAAACACAAGTGCCGTAAGTATTCCAATTGACTTCAAGCGGGAACATAGGAGAATTTTGCAGATCATAGTGGACGCCGATTTTGCAAACTCGGCTTTGCTTATTTTCACGAGAGCAAAACTTGTGCTACTTACGGTCCAAGGGCAGAGGATGTGGAACGTCGCATTCATAACGATCTCGCCGACGCATACTAAACTTCATAATAGCATGCATTAACATTCCACGTCGCATCAATAATGGCGATTAACAGTTGGGTCCCCGTGATGTTTCTGAATATGGTAACACTAAAGCATTGCTTGAAAAAAAATAAATTCTAGTTTCATTTATGAGCTTCAGTTCTGTTATTAATATATTTCTGTTAAACTCATTCCATCTTTATTTGTTTAAAATTTGTATATATATATATATATATTTTTTTCTCAATTATCCATACTAAATCATCCCATCATCCGACAGTACTATCATTGTTAAAATATTAACAATATCCATTTGTGAAAAGAGGAAGATGTCTTGTGACATTTTTCATACTTCATAGTGCACTGTGGACCCTTCTTTTTAATTACCGAATACTTTAATTATAGGGAGCCGAATTTTGCTTACAGTTAGTATAGTAAAATTTGTTTACATTTTTTTTTTTTAAATCTTACGCTATCAAAACATATATTCAAACTTGATTTCCAGCTTTAAATAGAAATTTTCCAAGCCTATCCTTTTCACAACTAAATGAGCTACCACAAAAGAAAACCAATAAAATGCATCGGCGAAAACAAAGGCACTGATCAGCTGTGCAGTTACTGCACAGCTAATCAGCACCTTTGTTTTCGCTACACCAATAGTACAATACCTCTTCTTTATAAATCCAAAATTTCAAGAATCTAGCCATCTGTGCTTGTACAGCTCGGTTTGTGTCAGACATGTTCGAAAACCATGTTGCTGGTTTTCTTATGCAGCAGCTCAAATATTGCCCTTTTCAAATTAGACACCGCGAAAGTCACTACAGAAATGCAAGTGTAGACAAAGCCGATTTAACTCGCATCATTCACGAAGACATCCATACAAAATATTGATGTATAGTAATATCTTTATATATCCACAATAAACATTTAGCCCATACTTCAATCATTTTATGAATTTTAATGTCCATCCTTTCTATAAAATATTTTGTATTCAGTTGCTTTTTACAAAATAAAAACCAATATTCACCTATGGACTGCGAAAAAAGGCAATAGCGACACGCTGAATTTATCCGTAATTCACGTTTCACAAGTCAAGCAAACGAGTTTAAGTTCTAGATTACTTGAGACAAGTCAAGTGAATTGGTGAATGTTTCACGCATACTTGCCAATCATTCAGACAGTCTGATCAACATCTATGCTATTCACAGCCTAGTTTAAATGATACCCCTTGTGCAAACATCTAAACTTTTCAGCTGATCTGTGAACGGTTTAAATTTCAGTCTCTTTTGAAATGCCAGTGAAAAGTTTTTCCGATTGTAAGCCTACGGCAATTCTTTCTGGTCTCCGACTCCGCAGAAATCACCTGTATTTGTTCAGCTTCCTTTGCCATGGAAACCGGACTATTAAATCAAGACATCATGATAACAAGACCCTGAATAAGATAAATTTTATGATTCAAATTACCACACATTTAAAATAGAAACCATTTTACGCACCAGTCACTTGTATCCATGGCCCCTCTGTGGCCGGGGAGTAGCGGGACTTTTAACTTTTCAGTTTTTAAAGCCCGGCTAGGGTAAAAGCCCAGCACTAGTACTGCCGGGTAATATTTATTTTTGCTGAAAACATTGATTGTGGTACATGTTAGAACTGCCTCGCCGAAGCGGTTTTAACGAGTACCCACAATCTATGTTTTGGAACAAAAATAAGAAAAATAGGTTTACCCCTGCATACCCCAATTTTGCTATATAAAAGTGGGGTATAAGGGGGTATACATTATACGGACATGTTATCGTGATGTTGTTTTAAATTGTTCATTCAAGGTTCCTGATAATCTGGGGTGGTTCTATATTCACCCTTTATACCCGTGATTCTTACAGTGCAGATTGATGCAACATCGCAAGATGTGAGCCGCCTCGTGGGAAAACCAACAATGTGGTTTCCGAACAGGTCTGACACAAACCGACATGTAAAAGCACAGAAAAGGGCTAGAAGCTTGAAATTTCGGATTTAAGTAGAAGAGGGATTGCACTATCCGAGTAGCGAAAACAAAGGCGCTGATCAGCTTCGCGGTTACCGGGAAGCTGATCTGCGTCTTTGTTTTCGCCTATGCAGATTGTTGGTTTTTCCATGAGGTGGCTCATATGACAAAGTGGAATGTGGCAATTGGAAGCCAAATCAATTATGGATACAACATACAGTGGCGAGTTCATTTCCCAGTGCCAAAGAGGTTTTTTTTTTATACTGACCACAAGAGTTCAGAAACCAAGGTAGTAAGTCAATCTAGGTGTGTTGCATTTACCTTGACTATACTCAAAACGAAAAAAGACAACCAATTCTTTTGAAACCCAAAATAAACACAAAGGTTCACTTGATAAAAAGTCAATACTCATATCATGAGTCGATAGTGACCATGGGAGTATGGGCTTATCATACTTGTTAGGAATTCAAGATTTTCTTTTAAATATACTGGATTGAAATTAGCCCATAAATTAACTCATTGAGAATAATAAAACGCAGTAATTGAATCTGGTATAAGGGCAATATTGTTAAAAATCACTGCTTATCAAACTTCAATTTGAGCTGCATCATGAGAAAACCAACATTTTGCATATGCGGAAACAAAGGCGCAGATAAGCTTTGCAGGAAATTATGAAGCTGATCATGCCTTTGCTTTCGCTACATGGATTGTATAATTCCTCTACTTTCCAAATCTAAAATTTCCAGCCTCTAGGCATCTTCTGTGACTGTACAGGCCAGTTTGTGTCGGACCTGTTCAAAAACCACATTGTTGTTTCTCTCAAGTCATGGCTCAATTTAAATTCTGTAGTAAAGCAAGTTTGACACAAAACTAATTTGCACTTGCGGTTTAAGTGTTGGGGTTAACAATCTGATCCTTGTATCTTCGCTTTATTAAACGTTTTATTGACATTTGAACCCACAAAACCAATAGCGCTAAAGTAGAAAGCCCAAAATTAAATTGTCAAATGATGCGTCTTTTCTATCTGTTTTTATTGTTGCTTAACATCCTAGTAAACAGTCATGATCATGTCGGAACAGTCACTTTTGACTTTGTAAAACTTGAAGCCCTCATTGAAATGAAATGACTGTGTTGATCCTGCAGTTTGCATGTGCATGGGGGGAGGGGGTCCAAATTCCCAGAAGGGGTCTGCCGGAAAATTTCAACATGGCAAAAATTAATAATCTGGCAATTCCAGGGGGGTCCAGACCCCCTGTCCCCCCCCCCCACCCCCCCTCTGGATCCACAGCACGGTTTGAAACAATGACAGTCAGACATCTTGGGTTGCCTTAGGCCTTCTAAGAAGTTGACACATATGCAAGTTGCAGAGAAAATGAGCCTGGCCTAGAGGTTATAAAACTTTTTCCATGCTCAACTCAGCTGAGCATGAAATTTTAACAGGACAAAATAGCCAATATAAATTCAAATTTCATGTTTATATTACATGACCGAAGCCTGTAATTTTGTGTATTAGCTTCCAAGCTAAAATTTCAAGCCTTAATTAACTTAGCTTTATTTTTCAAGCTTTAGTTTCAAGCCAATATTGAAACTCTTGCGGGCGGGTACCTTTATTACAACTACACTTTGCACTAAACTGACAAAATTATCAACATTAACTGACCATGTTTGCATAGCTGCAATCAAAGCAATGAATTTCTTAGGGGTTACTAACCACTTCAAGTATACACAAATGAGCCGCCTCATGAGGAAACCAACAATGTGGTTTCCGAACAGGTCCAACACAAACCGACCTGTACAAGCACAGAAGATAGTTAGAGACTGGTAATTTGGGATTTAGACAGTAGAGGAATTGTACTTTCCGTGTAGCCAAAACAAAGGCACTAATCAGCTTCTCAGTTACTGCGAAGCTGATCTGCGCCTTTGTTTCCGCATATGCAAAATGCTGGTTTTCTCATGACGTGGCTCAAATTGAACATGCAAATAAATATGATATAACCACATAATCATGTATAATACTGCATAGTTACAAATGATAATAACAAACAAAACAAAACCAAATATTTTCAGACTGAACATGTACTATAGGTAGTTAATTAATAAAAATTTCAATAATATTGCAAAATGAAGTTTTTACAAAATCAAAATGTCCTGAATCACCAGTAATTTGTAACCACTGCCCCCCTTCCCCCCCCCCCCCCCCACCCCAAACTATGAGGAAAGGTGGGGGATAGCCAGGCTCAAGTGCAGGGCAATTGCTTTTCCAGTGTCCTCTCAGTGCAGGGGGAAATGATGGGGTTTTGACATTCGGATCCTTACCCCAGTGAATATTCTATTGCGAAGGGCGGGGCAAAGTTTTGACCTCCAGTTTGCCCCCTGAGGGTGGGGCTCATAGCAGGGCACTGAAAGCTGAAAAGTCATAATTCCCGCCCTTCCCCGTAGGTGGAGGAGCAGTGGTTACAAATGACTGGTGCATTAGTTTCAGTTAGTTCAAGAAATACTTACCAATGTTACACAATTTTCTCTAAACAGTTTAGGCAAATCAAAATTAATTGCCATGAATTGGAAAATTTTAGGATTTGTAGCTGAAATATATAGACAATTCGTAAAGTTCTTAATCAATTTAGATCTTAACTGAATTGTAGAGTTCGCAGAAAGCTCTTGTAGTTCTAATGGGTCAATCAGGAAGTTGTGGCAAAAAATTAGTTAATTGGTAACAAAGTTGTTGTGCGTTCCTAGGTGTGATAATTGAATCACATTCAATTGAGTAGCATCTTGGAGTTTTCTTAAGTCATTCGGGAGTTCCTAGCTCGATCGCAAATAGGCTACTATATGAGCCATCTCGTGGGAAAACCAACAATGTGGTTTCCGAACAGGTCCGACACAAACCGGCCTGTACAAGCACAGAAAAGAGCTAGAAGCTTGAAATTTCGGACTTAAGTAGAAGAGTAATTGTACTATCCGAGTAGCAAAAACAAAGGCGCTGATCAGCTTCGCGGTTACCGCGAAGCTGATCTGCGTCTTTGTTTTTCGCCTATGCAGATTGTTGGTTTTCCCATGAGGCGGCTCATATAGTCTTGAATCAATTAAGATCTAGTTTAGAACTTTACGAATTATGTTTCAGCTACGAATCCTAAACATTTAAACTTTATGGTTATTGGTGGGATTCAGTGCTGCAGCCTGACAGAAGCATTAGGAATACAGACAAAAAGAGTCCACAAAGTTCCACCAAGCCTAAACACAAATTATCGGCAAGTTATGGTGTGCAGGTTCGCAGTCTGATAGGAACATAAACCATTCACTTAGATAGGGTCAAATGAGTAGTGTATTCGTTTTGCAATCAGGAGATTGCAGTTATCCCCCATCAGTATATACCCCTCAAGTTGGTGACTATGTTCATCACTTAATATTATTAAAGGGCAACCACCCTACATGCCTGCTGATATACTAAATCTCGACAGCAGATTTTTTAATGTATGTATCATACGAGAGATTTGGTTGACAGCTGCTAGCACAGGTAAGGCCAATCGATCCATCCTCAGTTATTGCTTGCATGCATATTATCACACACAAAAAATCTTTTTTTTAATAATAGATGCATTTAGCAGCTTCACAATTAGCACTTTATTACACTTATCTTATGTAATTATCAGTAGAAAATAGCTGATAGTTACAGTAGAAAATAGCTGATAGTTATCAGGATGACAATTTTTTTTTCAATCTGACCTTAAAGTGCAGACATAAAGTGCAGCATATAGGCCTGTACAGTCGCAGACACAGGCTAGAAGCTTGAAATTTTTTATATAACTTGAAGAAGAATTGTATTATTCGTGTAGCGAAATCAAAGGCGCTGATCAGCTGTGCAGTTACTGCACAGCTGATCTGTGCAGTTACTGCACAGCTGATCTGCACCTTTGTTTTCGCATAGGCAAAAAACTGGTTTTCTAATATCATGACTCATATTGTCAGTTTTGGGCCAAGAAGTCCCAAAACATGGGCTCAGAATTCAAGGCTTACTAGTTTTTCGCAAATACAAGATTTCATGTTCCATTAAGATTACCAGCAAGGAAACAGTCTCTACAGTCTTAATCTTCCATGTCTGGCCTCTTTCCCTGTGTACAGGGTCTTTTAGACCATTCCATAGCTTCAATAAAACATATAAGACTGTTGTCTCATGACTACGCAGTGGAGCAGCTAAGGGGTCTATAGAGCAGCTATAGGGTCTATAGTATTGACTATTCTTTTATTTATACAAGGTAAGGAAGAGAAATCCAATTTTTACATTCACTGAATCAACTTCAAGAGTAGTCTTCCTTACATCAATTTGGTGTTCAATATAAAGTCAAAAACAACTTTTGTTGAGTTTGTTGTTTAACATCTTAAACCAGTACAACACTGAGTTATCATTTTCATTTTACATAATCAGGTTTCAGTGGGATTCGAACCCTGATGTCCCAGACACAAGCCACTTGGTCACTGTAAGCTTTCTGACTAGATCATATTTATAAGGCTTGCCAAAGACCATGGTTATATGGAGGCTTCAAATCTAGATTTCCGATCATTTGATAAGGATCACCCTTATTACAGTGGTCTGGAGGATAGCTATTGTAACCATGAGATTTTATTTGTATTGAGGTTTAACATCCCAGTCAACAATTTTTCAGCCAAGTTGGGATGAAGCCACCGTTTCTTGGGTATTAACCAGTACCCTCTTGCTCAAGAGCAGTATAACCCAGTTTCCAGACAGATTGGAACCCCAAACTTTCAATCTTTAGTCCAACACAACAAACCACAAAGGCCATTGCATGATTTCTGATCAGTCACAGACAATTAGGACAAGGGTCCCCCTTTCATAAAATCTTTTTAAGTGATGGCTATTATGTGACAAAGATCTGTAAAGCTGCTGTCAGAGCACTACATTGTCATCCAGGTTTTCAATTTTCCAAAGCATTATGATGTTACAAGACAAATATACTATATTGTTTTGAGAAAATTAGTATCCTAGCTAAAAGTGACCAAGACTTAGTCAAAGAATTTATATGGCATAACATGAATATCAGGTTCAAATGCGAAGTTCTGTTTGGGGATCATATACAGTCTCATGACACTTTCACAGCCCTCACAAGGCATGCAGTGCTTTTTAATGACCTCCACACTGCCCTGCCATTACGAAAACTCTCCCATGCAATATAGAGCGATTTTTGCACCTTCAAACTTATGGAGAAAAAATGATATTTTTTATATTTTTGCTCAAAACATAGATTGTGGGTACTCATTAGAACTGCCTTGTCGAGGTGGTTCTAAAGAGTATTTGGATCAAAAATAAATAAAATTGTATACCCCTGTATACTCCAGTTTTACTATAAAAGTGGGGTTTAATAGGGTATATATTTCATGGTGATGTGTTCCTGATGCTCTGGGATTCAAGGTACACCAACATGTCAAAGGAAACCAATCAATCTTTGTGCAAATACCAAACGAGACAGGGTTTGCAAAGCGACCTCTGTGCATGCTTCCAGAGCTTTTTGCACGTCCCAGGAGCTCCTATTCCATTGTAGGAGACACCTCTGTTGTAGGAGACCTCACTGCTATGATGATGTAGCTCACAGTCAACTCACTGCACACTGACCCAGGGATTGTCCATAAAGTTGTTATTCCTTGACATATATTCTATGCAACCAAATGGGGTTTTCTACAATGCCGCTAAATTGCTGCCATGATGCTTGTGAGCATACTTCGTGCTTCACAGCATTCAACACTGTACAATATAGTACAACCTCATTATAATACATGTACTATCTTCCGGGTCAACAGAAGCAGACCCGGTTAAAAGTGAAACATTGTTATAATGAGGTTACTTACTATGACATATAACAAAAGAATCAATTTGGGAGCCATGATATGGTCGTGTTATAATGAAAACCACACTACAGTGAGGCACATTATAATGAGGTTTAAGTGTAACTACAAGAAAGCCGCTCTGGTGTGACAAGGTTTTATGGATAGATGAAATAATTTCATTTGAAACATAAATTAAAGATTACTAGATCATTGATTTATAGATCAAAGGATATTGCACAAATACTCTTATTCAACCTGTTATTAATATCAGGAAAAATCGATTAAATCTGCATCAAAGTAGAGGATGTGTTCGAATGTCATCAAGGGCAAATACAAAGTTCCAATTTGCTTGTTTCAACCAACCCAGCTCATGTACCGCTTCCTGGGTACATATACCAGTGCTAAGGGGAGTTCAAGGGTACATAAACCATAACCACGGGGAGTTCATGGCTACATAAACCAGTGCTATAGGGAGTTCATGGCTACATAAACCAGAGCTATAGGGAGTTCATCCGTACATAAACCAATGCTAAAGGGAGTTCATGGGTACATAAACCAATGCTAAGGGGAGTTCAAGGGTACATAAACCATAACTATGGGGAGTTCATAGGCTATCACATAGTATATGGCAGAGGTGCACCATGCCGGGGATTTTTGTAGACATATATTTTCTGAAAGCCAGTATCCTAAGCTACTAAATGCCGCTTGTTAGCACTCTGGCTACTGGGGCTTTATGGTGCCAGTGCATGTTACGTACGTTACCGATGTATGATTTTTAAATTCAACCTGCTAAGGGGATCACCAAACTTTATGACAAAAAGCAAATATTTGACAAGAACTTTACCTTTAGATATGTAGCAGAGATGATACCTAAACTAACAGGACCAAATTCAATAATATTTAGATATCAAGACTACTGGTACAATAGAAGTAACGTAAATAACCTGTGTAATTTGGCATATCCACCGTGTTTCGTTTCTTATAGAATGTAGCTTAGACCAAATATCAAAATACAATTTATATTATAGTTATCTACAGTCCTTGTCCTTTAAAATGACATATTGTAGAGCTCTCTGTGACCTTCCATCACTCCAAAGGTGCTGATTGTCTTCCCCTACCCCCATTTAAATATTACGCCCATGAATAACCATGTCCCAGTAGAAACAGAACAAAGAAACTTTTTTCCTGAACAACATCCCAGTTTTCGAAATAAAACTTCCATAGGTATTAAAAGCACACGAAAAATCAACTACAGACCATCCTTCATGATAACGGTAACATATTTTACGTAATGGCATGGTAACGTACGTAACAATTTTGTATTTTCTATATAGAATCATATACTTATGATAAATTGCAGATTATCATTTTTCTTTCACAGTTATTTCAAGTAGGAAATTAAATTTATTGAACATCTGTTCTAAAAGGTATGAAAAGCACACAGAAATCAACTAAAGACTATGCTTCATGATAACGGTAACATACTTTACGTAATGGCTTGGTAACATACGTAACAATTTTGTGTTTTCTCTATAGAATCAAATACTTATAATTCATAGCAGATTATCATTCTTCTCCCATGATTATTTCAAACAGTAAATTAAATTGTCTGAATATATGTCCTAAAAATGAAAGAAAGGAGAGCCAAAAGGGCAACAATTGCTCACCTTATAACATTAAGTCTGATAAAGATTAAATCAGTAACAGGAATGGAATAAAATTTATTTATTGCGGTTCTATTCTGCTAAAATAAATTAATTTAAGCTTATTTGCGTATCCACATTATTTTATAATTGTATTGTGATCGTAGAAGACTCATGTCACAGATTTACCGTTATAAAACTGAATGACTCGCCTGTTGCGATTGGTCAAATACATTCACTTCCTTCTTAATGTTAATGGTAAATCAGTGACGTCAGTATACTACGATCGGTATAATATATTTTACGTATCAAATGGACTATAAAGTGAAGGCTCTAGAAGAATTAAATCAACAGAGTGAGCAACTATTTCACTAAAGGTGGCCATACAATTAACCAACTTAACTACTTCCGTTTGATTTCAGAAATCGACACCAAAACCTAAAACAAATACATGTAGGACCACAAAAGAAATACAACCTTGGGACGTTTGTGAAGCGATGTTAAATGTTGCAAGCATGTGGATTTGCTTATAAAATGCATCCATTATTTCCATCTATATATTTTCTAAGTATTAGTGCCTAATTCTCAATTTTCCCACCTCGTTTTTTGGAGTGTGAATTTCTTTCTGATTGCGCATTTTCCTGATCATTGCCTACTTGTACCTTTTTAGGATCCCAGGTAAAAGAACTGAAATCACCTACTGACTGACCATCTGATTTCTGGTTAACCGTTCAGGTCTGAGCCTGTCCAGGAAAAGTGGTTACGTCAGGCCATTCATACATAAATGTATGCAATGGTTTAGTTGGGTGGTTATATTTGAAGTAATGGATGTCATGACGTCCTAATTTTGGGTCTAAGTCCCATAAAATGGAGGCAACGTCCCGACATGACCATAGCTGTTGGCTGGAACGCTAAGCATCAACTCAAACAAACAAACTTTGGAACAAAAGAAAACTGCCAGATGAACCTCAATGGAATGAGCAAGACGCACGAAGGGTCTGGCCCCAGCACAGCGTACTTAAAAACTATTTACAGACATGCCAGTAATGGGAAGTTTCATTCCTGACTAACATATGAACATGTACTACTTACAAAGTTTAAATAAGATATTGAAGGTGCTATTGAATGGCCACGCTTACAAATTCACCATCTTAGGTGTAATATGATTTATCTTGTTCTCAAGGGCAGCTTATGCCGTAGTAAAAGGATATAACATAGTACTTTTACCCATTAATATTATACATTGTCATGGAAACCGGAGTTCTGTACTGATCTGGTTCTTCCTTATGCATTTAAACTACAGAACTGTATTTATCTAAATAAAATACATGTTGTTTGCGATATCGCAGACAGTAAATGCGCAAAATGACAAATTTTCGTGTTAAAGAGGGCAGCTATTAAGTGTTTTGTATGTCCCATAACCACCATGGTTGCTTGCGTCTGATTGTTTTAAAGTGATGGTTTGGATTAAATTCTTACTTGATGTTAGATGTTTCATTTGTTGCCGTTTTTGTTGTTGGCCGTATACTTGTAGAAAATTCACGGCAAAGAAAAATTCGAACAACCAAGTTTTCACTGTACCAATATGTCACCACGCCCCCACACTGGCCCACAGTGCATTTTGGTTCAGAATTTAGTTGTGACTACATTATAGCATTATCATCATTAACAACCTAATTATGTTGGGTTTTGCAGATTTCATACAAGTATCCATCCATTGCATGTTAGGTATATAACCAATCAAAGGAACACAACCTCAAGGAGTCACGCTTAATGCTGTTCTCAATGGAGAAGAACGCTCACTTAGCACCGCCCCTCTCTGTCTTACCACATCGGTTCGGTATAATCATAATCATGTATAATTTCACTAACAAAGTACATTTTTCCAACCTTTCAGCAGTCACATTTAAGAAAACATAAAAGATTTTCTTTTCTGTGTAATACAAAGCACGTTATGATCTAACATTACACTATCATGCGTAGTTTCCTGCAGAAAATACCAATTTAGAATGCAACAGTTTTGACATAACAGATTCTCTGAAGTAAATAAAGCTATCTCGCCAATCCAACAAAGTATCCACCATTTTTGTCGATCTCTTGGATTATGGTATGACGTTTGAATTAGCCATAGCACACTCAGTCATAAGCCTTGATGACATCAATCTTGACGTCAATAGACATACATGTATCTGCGAGGTTCATTTTTATGTAGCTTCAGCAAGTTTAGCCCCCATAATGCCTTGTTACGCATCAGCTGTAAGGCTATGTCACATAACCATGGCTATAGTTAATCAAACTACCATCACATTAAATACTTGCATATATATGACGAAGATTGATCGTTCTATAGTAATATCCAGTGAATTTCGTGATTGATTGATTGAAAGACTGATTAGAATATATAATGATAATCAGCAAACACTGAAACCATTTTAGAGCCAAATTCTGAAATCTACGATGCGTTTTATTTAAGCGTTTAGGAATCTCAGCCATTTTTGTATTAGTGGAAACAACTTTATCGTTATCTACGTTACCATATGACAAGACACTAGGCGACATGCATTAAGTTGGCGTTGTGTTAGTATTAAGATTGTAACCATTAAACAATGGTAATTTTAAACTAAAAATGTGTCATTGAATTGAGTTTTCCCCCAATGACCCTTTAAGAAGTTGTATTTTCAAATATGCATATGTCAAATACATATATGTAGGCAAGCAACAACGACACAAGTTTCTCTCAATGGCATACAGTTGCAAAAAAGTCCAAACATTGTTGGTTTAATCATTTGGACAGCAGACTTACTTACAAACACTAAATTCATTATTTCGAAGCAAATCCTTACAACTTATTTCACCTCAACCCTCTGTATGATGGGGATGTTCTTACGGTATCTTGCCGTTATCTACGTTACCAATGACAAACCCCTCGGTAACAATCAAATAAGGTGTCATTGGGTTATGATAAGTTGATCATTTAGACAATGCCAAGTTTTAACTAGAAATGTATCGCTGAATTGTTCTATTCCCCGGTTTCCCTTTGAGAATGACTAAGTATGATTTAGTCATACACGTAAATTTATGTCTACTGGCAAGTGTGGACGACAAAGTTTCATTGTATGACATGCAGCTGCAAACCAAGTACAAACTTTTGAGTAAACTAATTCGGATAACAGACTTTATTCTAACATAATTATTTCCACACGGTTAGTTTGTTTGTGTTAGAAATTTGATGTACTGTTTGTTCATATGGAACGCCTACTGTATATTTTGTTACATACGTTACTATACGTGGTACAATGAATTATGTTCATAGTTAAGCATCTGGTTTAGCATATTTTTCCTATTTGCTAATTTGTGTGTTGTTTAACACTAAACTTCATAAAAAGATGTACCAAATGTTGATTTTATGGCGATTCTCATGAAATTGGCAACGTGTCACGTACGTAACGCATTCAAAAGGCCGCTACGTCCAAACGCCCCAACGGTCAGAGTGCTAACAAGTGTCATTTTTAAGGGAATCGAATGGGCTTTCAGAAAATTATACCCTACAAAAATCCCCGGCATGGTGCACCAGGGTCTATTGGCTCCTAAACGTCTATCATGGGTACAAACCATAACTATGGGGAGTTCATGGGCACAAACCATAACTATGGGGAGTTCATGGGTACATAAACCAGTGCTGTAGGGAGTTCAAGGGTACATAAACCATAGCTATGGGAGTTCATGGGCACACAAACCATAAATATGGGGAGTTCATGGGCACACAAACCATAACTATGGGGAGTTCATGGGTAAATAAACCATAACTATGGGGAGTTCATGGGCACACAAACCATAACTATGGGGAGTTCATGGGCACACAAACCATAACTATGGGGAGTTCATGGGTACATAAACCATAACTATGGGGAGTTCATGGGCACACAAACCATAACTATGGGGAGTTCATGGGCACACAAACCATAACTATGGGGAGTTCATGGGCACACAAACCATAACTATGGGGAGTTCATGGGTACACAAACTATAACTATGGGGAGTTCATGGGCACACAAACCATAACTATGGGGAGTTCATGGGTACATAAACCAGAGCTATTGAGAGTTCATGTGTACTTAAACCAATGCTGTAGGGAGTTCATGGGTACATAAACCAATGCTAAGAGAAGTTCATTGGTACATAAACCAATGCTATAGTGAGTTCATAGGTACATAAACCAATGCTATAGGGAGTTCATGGGTACATAAAACAATGCTATAGGGAGTTCATGGATACATAAACCAATGCTATAGGGAGTTCATGGATACATAAACCAATGCTATAGGGAGTTCATGGATACATAAACCAATGCTATAGGGAGTTCATGGGTACATAAACCAATGCTATAAGGAGTTCATTGGCAGATAAACCAATGCTATAGGGAGTTCATGGGCAGATAAACCAATGCTATAGGGAGTTCATGGGTACATAAACCAATGCTATAGGGAGTTCATGGGTACATAAACCAATGCTATAGGGAGTTTATCGGTACATAAACCAATGCTATAGGGAGTTCATGGGTACATAAACCAATGCTGTAGGGAGTTCATGGGTACATAAACCAATGCTAAGAGAAGTTCATTGGTACATAAACCAGTGCTATAGTGAGTTCATAGGTACATAAACCAATGCTATAGGGAGTTCATGGGTACATAAACCAATGCTATTGGGAGTTCATGGGTACATAAACCAATGCCATAGGGAGTTCATCGGTACATCAACCAATGCTATAGGGAGTTCAAGGGTACATAAACCAATGCTATAGGGAGTTCATCGGTACATAAACCAATGCTATGGGGAGTTCATGGGTACATAAACCAATGCTATAGAAAGTTCATGGGTACATAAACCAATGCTATAGGGAGTTCATCGGTACATAAACCAATGCTATTGGGAGTTCATGGGTACATAAACCAATGCTATTGGGAGTTCATGGGTACATAAACCAATGCTATAGGGAGTTCATGGATACATAACCCAATGCTATAGGGAGTTCATGGATACATAAACCAATGCTATAGGGAGTTCATGTGTACATAAACCAATGCTATAGGGAGTTCATGGGTACATAAACCAATGCTATAGGGAGTTCATAGGTACATAAACAAATGCTATAGGGAGTTCATGTGTACATAAACCAATGCTATAAGGAGTTTATGTGTACATAAACCAATGCTATAGGGAGTTCATAGGTACATAAACAAATGCTATAGGGAGTTCATTGGTACATAAACCAGAGCTATGGTGGAGAGTTCATGGGTACATAAACCAATGCTGAGAGAGGTTTATTGGTACATAAACCAGAGCTATAGGGAGTTCATGGGTACATAAAGCAGTTACTGCACAGCTGATCTGGGCCTTTGTATTTGCATATGCAAATTGTTGGTTTCCTCATGGGGTGGCTCAAATCACAAATTTGGAAGTTCAAAAAAAAAAAACAAAAAAAAAAACATAAACAAACAAAACCAGGAGAATATACATGGTAAGAATTTGAACCAAGAACAAAGGTAAAATAGGGTACATTTCCCTTAATCATTGCTGACAATATTACAGGTAGTACAATCAGATAAAACAAAATTCTTTTAAGACAGTGGTAAAGTTTCATGACATGTGGGCATGTGCGTGAGAAAACCAACAATTTGGGTTCCGACCAGGTCCGACACAAACCCGGCTGTACAGTCACAGAAAATGGTTAGAGGCTTGAAGTTGAGGAGGGATTGTACTATCTGTGTAGCGAAAACAAAGGCGCTGATCAGCTTCGCGGCTACCGCGAAGCTGATCTGCGCCTTTGTTTTCGCCCAAGCATTTTGCTTGTTTTCTTATGCAGTGGCTCATGTGTCTCAGAACAAAGAAAATTCTAACGGCATACAACCGTGAAAACAAAGGACTTGTTGTTGTCTATAGATATAAAATACAAACGGTGATCTGCATAAACCCTCTTGTATCTGACTTAGCAAATAAAGTTGTGATCAACTTTTTAATGCCTTATACAAAAATAATTCAGAAAGTTCCAGCAGATGAAATTTAAAAAAAAAAAAATAATAATACCACATAAATTTTGTAGAGCTTACAATGATAATGCCTAGAACATGGCTAGAGGCTGGAAATTTTGGATTTAGAAAGTAGAGGATTTGTACTATCTGTGTAGCAAAAACAAAGGCGCTCGGATCTGCTTCGCAGCCTATGCGAAGCTGATCTGCGCATATGCAGATTGTTCGCTTTCTCATGACACCACTCATTTTTATCCTATATCCTTGAATTTACATTTTGGTGATGTCCTGAAGAACTATGACAAACACAAGCCAGTGATGCCCTGGCAGCACCAGCGGTGGTTGTACAGACATAAATAGAATTCATAGCTTTTTAAACTATCCTGTTACAACTACATAAACAAAAACAGATACTAGAAGAATGTGGTAGCCAATGGACATGTCTTGTTGAAAGCAAAAGGTCTCACAACAAAATGTTAGTTTTGAAAATTCGAGTAGAGAAAAAGTATGCATTATTGATATTTCTAAATAGGTACATCTTGATCTTGAAAGAAAATAAGCCTCTTCAACCTTAAAGAACTCCCAGTTTTTTTCTTGTTAAATCCCTACACTGTTTAAAAAGCAAATACATATCAATAACAGCACTATACTTCATAGGAATTATTTGAATAGATCTTCAAAATATAAATGGACTTTTTACTAATGGTTCATCTTATTTTGTTCAAAATTAATGAGATAAATTTAATCAGAAGTAGAAAAGCAAATATGGAATTTTCCTAATCAAACTTGAAAGTCATGGTACTATGTGGTACTGTAACCCGTGACACAATTTTATGCTACCTGCTATGGATCCAACTAAAGATTTCATACCAAAAATATGTGTCAAAATTAAATATTCAAACTGGGAAGCTATTTAACAACAAAATAAAACCAGAGGACCAATGGTCCTGTAAACGCTCACCTGAGATCTGCTGCATATACCAATAAACATGTTTGAATATTATGGAATTTAACTCCAGTGCAGGGGCAGATGAAGCCCTTGGGCCATTTTCTTTTTTCAGAATAATCAATATTCTGTCCATTTGCAAATTTCCTGCTGGTTTTCCCCTTCAAATGGCATTTTAACAGTTTTCCCCATTCAAATGCATAGGCAACCCATGTTGACCTTACCATAAACTGGGTCAAGGTCATCACAGGGTCATGATTTGTATATACATTGTAGTACTTTAGCCATCAATGCTTCACACCAAGTTTCATTGAAATCGGTCCATTGGTTTCAGAGAAGAAGATTTTTGAAGGGTTTTTACCATATATGGGCATGGCGGCCATCTTGGTCATGTCACCTAGATTATTAATATATACATTGGTTCCCCCATCCTATAGAAAGTTCACATAAAATTGGTTTTAATTGGTCAAGTGGTGTCAGAGGAGAAGATGTTTGAATATTATGGTAATATACATGTATATTACCCCGGGGTGGGGGCATATGAGCCCTTGGGTCAAATTTATTTCAAAATCATTAATATTCAGTCCTACTACCCATTTCCTGCAAGATTTTCACCTCAAATGACTTTTTAAAAGTTTTCCCCATCCAAATACATTGGTGACCTATGTTGACCTTGTCGTAAAATAGGTCAAGGTCATCACAGGGTCATGATTTATATATACATTGTAGTACTTGAGTCATCCATACTTCATGCAAAGTTTCGTTGAAATCGGTTCACCGGTTCTGGAGAAGAAGATTTTTGAAGGGTTTTTACCATATATGGGCATGGTGGCCATCTTGGTCATGTGAACTGGATTATTTATATACACATTGGTTCCCACTTCCTATATATGCTTCATAAAAAATTTGGCTTTGATTGGCCAAGTGGTTTCAGAGAAGATCTTTGAAAAGTGTGCATGGACGACAGACCGGCCAAGGTCAAGAGATGACCTTGACCTAAATTAATCATATACTTTCATCTTAACCATAAGTTGTTTGCATCCACCACTTTTCAGGCCTCAGGCTGCAATAGTTTTCAAAAAATCCATAGTTTTCACTTTTTACATGAAAAAGCCAATGTTTCCAAAATTGACCTCGCTGTAAAATAGGTCAAGGTCATGGCAGGGTCATGATTTATATACACATTGTAGTACTTGAGTCATAGATGCTTCATGCCAAGTTTCATTGAAATTGGTTTACTGGTTCTGGAGAAGAAGATTTTTGAAGGGTTTTTACCATATATGGGTGTGGCGGCCATCTTGGTCATGTGACCTGGATTATTTATATACACATTGGTTCCCCCTTCCTATAGATGCTTCATGTAAAATTTGGCTTTGATTGGCCTAGCGGTTTCAGAGGAGAAGATCTTTGAAATTGTGGACGGACGATGGACGGACGGACGGACGGACGCCGGATCACGGCCATCCTATAAGCTCACCTTGTGAGCCTAACGGCTCAGGTGAGCTAAAAATAGCCAATTTCCACTTTTCCCGTTTTAAGTCAATCGAAACTTTAGGTTGCCATAGCAACCAGATTTCTTATCAGACTGAAATAAAAAACACAAATTATGTAGAGACAACTGTCAGGAACATGTATACAAAGTACAGGCTTCATGCAATAGACAATTTCTGAGGAGAAGATTTTAAAATGTTTTTCCAAATTTTACCCTTTATGTGGCCCCAGCAACCAATCAAAATAAAGGATTAGGAAAAAAGTCACATGAAACATAGAGATATACTCAATAAATATTTCTGCAAAGACAAAATTCAAATACCTACAATTGGTCCAGAAAAAATAGCTTATTTCCACTTTTCCCATTATAAGTCTATGGAAACCATAGCAACCAGTTCTTATCCGACTGGAATTAAAAACACAAATTATGTAGAGGCTACTGTCAGGAACATGTATACAAAGTACAGGATTCATCCACTTGACAGTTTCTGAGGAGAAGATTTTTGAATGTTTTCTCTTTTTTTTTTTTTTTCAAAATTTTGCCCTTTATGGGGCCCCAGCAACCAATCAAAACTAGAATTGTCAGAGAATCTGACTATAGCCCCGCTTCTCACCTTTTTGCAGGGTGAAAAAAACAAATTTGACAGGTAACTATCACAAGCTAGATCTCGTCAATATTGATGCACATACAAAATTTGGTCTGATTATGTCAATTCGTTCTCAAGATATTGAGCGGAAACAAAATTCTGACCTCAATAAAGGGCCGTAACTCCGTCAAAATTTGCAAAAAATGACGGGTAATAATCCCAAGCTAGATCTTGTCAATGATGATGTGCATACAAAATTTGGACGGCTTCTGTCAATTCGTTCTCAAGATATTGAGCGGAAAAGAAATTTTGAAGTCAATCAAGGGCCGTAACTCCGTCAAAATTTTGTGAAAAATGACGGGTAACAATCCCAAGCTAGATCTTGTCAATGATGATGTGCATACAAAATTTGGTTGGATTCTGTCAATTCGTTCTCAAGATATTGAGCGGAAACGAAATTCTGTGGTCAATCAAGGGCCGTAACTACATCAAAACTTTTGCGAAAAATGACAGGTAACAATCCCAAGCTAGATCTTGTCAATGTTGATGTGCATACAAAATTTGGTCGGATTCTGTTTATTCGTTCTCAAGATATTGAGCGGAAACAAAATTCTGACGTCAATCAAGGGCCGTAACTCCATAAAAATTTTGCGAAAAATGACGGGTAACAATCCCAAGCTAGATCTTGTCAATGTTGATATGCATACAAAATTTGGTCGGATTCTACCAATTCGTTCTCAAGATTTTGAGCGGAAACAAATTCTGACGTCAATCAAGGGCCGTAACTCCGTCAAAATTTTGCAAAAAATGACGGGCAACAATCCCAAGCTAGATCTTGTCAATAATGATGTGCATACAAAATTTGGTCAGATTCTGTCAATTCCTTCTCAAGATAATGAGCGGAAACAAATTCTGAAGTCAATCAAGGGCCATAACTCCGTCAAAATTTTGCAAAAAATGACGGGTAACAATCCCAAGCTATATCTTGTCAATGATGATGTGCACACAAAATTAGGTCGGATTCTGTCAATTTGTTCTCAAGATATTGAGCGGAAACGAAATTCTGACGTCAATCAAGGGCCATAACTCCGTCAAAATTTTGCGAAAAATGACGGGCAACAATCCCAAGCTAGATCTTGTCAATGTTGATGTGCATACAAAATTTGGTCAGATTCTGTCAATTTGTTCTTAAGATATTGAGTGGAAACGAAATGTTCACGGAATGACGGAACCACGGAATCACTGAATCACAGAATCACGGAATCACGGAACCACGGAAGGACAGGGTGAATCCAGTATAGCCCCACTTTTCCAAAGCAGGGCTATAATTACAATACAGGCAACAATCCCAAGCTAGATCTTGTCAATGTTGATGGGCATACAACATTTTGTCAGATTCTGTCAATTTGTTCTCAAGGTATTGAGCGGAAATGAAATTGTGACGTCAATCAAGGGCCGTAACTCCGTCAAAATTTTGCGAAAAATTACAGGCAACAATCCCAAGCTAGATCTTGTCAATGATGATGTGTATACAAAATATGGTCAGATTCTGTCAATCTGTTCTTAAAATATTGAGCGGAAACGAAATTCTGACGTCAATCAAGGGCTGTAACTCCGTCAAAATTTTGCGAAAAATGACGGGCAACAATCCCAAGCTAGATCTTGTCAATGTTGATGTGCATACAAAATTTGGTCAGATTCTGTCAATTCTTTCTCAAGATATTGAGCGGAAACCAAATATTCACGGAATCACGGAAAGACGGAATGACGGAAGGACAGGGTGAATCCAGTATAGCCCCACTTTTTAAAAGCGGGGCTATAATAAAGGATTAGGACAAAAGTCACAAGAAATGTCAAAAACTACTCAATAAACATTTCTGCAAAAACAAAATTCAAATGTCTGCAATTTTAGCGGAAAAATGGCCAATTTCCACTTTTCCCATTATAAGTCTATGGAAACTTTAAGTTGCCATAGCAACCAGAGTTCTTATCCGCCTGGAATAAAAAACACAAATTATGTAGAGGCCACAGTCAGGAACATGTATACAAAGTACAGGCTTAATCCCCTAGACAGTTTCTGAGAAGAAGATTTTTGAATGTTTTTCGAAATTTTGCCCTATATGGGGCCCCTGCAACCAATCAAAATAAAGGATTAGGACAAAAGTCACATGAAACGTAGAGGACTACTCAACAAACATTTCTGCATAAACAAAATTCAAATGTCTGCAATTTTAGCGGAAAAATAGCCTATTTCCACTTTTCCCATTATAAGTCTATGGAAACTTTAAGTTGCCATAGCAACCAGAGTTCTTATCCGCCTGGAATAAAAAACACAAATTATGTAGAGGCCACTGTCAGGAACATGTATACAAAGTACAGGCTTAATCCCCTTGACAGTTTCTGAGAAGAAGATTTTTGAATGTTTTTCGAAATTTTGCCCTATATGGGGCCCCTGTAACCAATCAAAATGAAGGATTAGGACAAAAGTCACATGAAACATAGAGGACTACTCAATAAACATTTCTGCAAAAACAAAATTCAACTAGAATTGTCAGAGAATCTGACTATAGCCCCGCTTCTCAGCTTTTTTGCAGGGTGAAAAAAACAATGACAGGTAACTATCACAAGCTAGATCTCGTCAATATTGATGCGCATACAAAATTTGGTCTGATTATGTCAATTTGTTCTCAAGATATTGAACGGAAACGAAATTCTGACCTCAATAAAGGGCCATAACTCTGTCAAAACTTTGCGAAAAATGACGGGTAACAATCCCAAGCTAGATCTTGTCAATGATGATGTGCATACAAAATTTGGACGGATTCTGTCAATTCGTTCTCAAGATATTAAGCGGAAACGAAATTCTGAAGTCAATCAAGGGCCGTAACTCCGTCAAAATTTTGCGAAAAAATGATGGGTAACAATCCCAAGCTAGATCTTGTCAATGATGACGTGCATACAAAATTTGGTCGGATTCCGTCAATTCGTTCTCAACATATTGAGCGGAAACGAAATTCTGACGTCAATCAAGGGCCATAACTCCGTCAAAATTTTGCGAAAAATGACGGGTAACAATCTCAAGCTAGATCTTGTCAATGTTGATGTGCATACAAAATTTGGTCGGATTCTGTCAATTGGTTCTCAAGATATTGAGCGGAAACGAAATTCTGACGTCAATCAAGGGCCGTAACTCCATAAAAATTTTGCGAAAAATGACGGGTAACAATCCCAAGCTAGATCTTGTCAATGTTGATGTGCATACAAAATTTGGTCGGATTCTGTTTATTCGTTCTCAAGATATTGAGCGGAAACGAAATTCTGACGTCAATCAAGGGCCGTAACTCCGTCAAAATTTTGCAAAAAATGACGGGCAACAATCCCAAGCTAGATCTTGTCAATGATGACCTGCATACAAAATTTGGTCAGATTCTGTAAACTGGTTCTCAAGATATTGAGCGGAAACGAAATTCTGACGTCAATTAAGGGCCGTAACTCCGTCAAAGTTTTGCGAAAAATGACGGGTAACAATCCCAAGCTAGATCTTGTCTATGTTGATGTGCACACAAAATTTGGTCGGATTCTGTCAATTCGTTCTCAACATATTGAGCGGAAACGAAATTCTGACGTCAATCAAGGGCCGTAACTCCGTCAAAATTTTGCGAAAAATGACTAGTAACAATCCCAAGCTAGATCTTGTCAATGTTGATGTGCACACAAAATTTGGTCGGATTCCGTCAATTCGTTCTCAACATATTGAGCGGAAACGAAATTCTGACGTCAATCAAGGGCCGTAACTCCGTCAAAATTTTGCGAAAAATGACGGGTAACAATCCCAAGCTAGATCTTGTCACTGTTGATGTGCATACAAAATTTGGTCGGATTCTGTCAATTCGTTCTCAAGATATTGAGCGGAAACGAAATTCTGACGTCAATCAAGGGCCGTAACTCCGTCAAAATTTTGCGAAAAATGACGGGTAACAATCCCAAGCTAGATCTTGTCAATGATGATGTGCATACAAAATTTGGTCGGATTCTTCAATTCGTTCTCAAGATATTGAGCGGAAACGAAATTCTGACGTAAATCAAGGGCAGTAACTCTGTCAAAATTTTGCGAAAAATGACGGTCAACAATCCCAAGCTAGATCTTGTCAATGTTAATGTACATACAAAATTTGGTCAGATTCTGTAAACTGGTTCTCAAGATATTGAGTGGAAATGAAATTTTGACGGAATAACGGAATAACGGAATAACGGAGGGATGGAACGATGGAACGACGGAACGACGGAAGGACATGGTGAATCCAGTATAGCCCCACTTTTTCAAAGCGGGGCTATAAATATCTCCAACAAGACAGCAAGAACTAGCAATTTTCACTTTTTTCCATTATAAGTCTATGGGAAGCATAAGTTGCCATAGCAACCAGAGTTCTTATCCGATCAAAACAAAAAACATAATTATTCTTTCCCACTACCTGTAGATGGTGTATGTGAAATATGAGAACAATTGGCCCAGCGGTTTCAGAGAAGAAGATCTTTGAAATTGTGGACGACGACGGACGGACGACGGACGGACGGACGGACGGACGAACGACGGACGGACGCCGGAGCATGGGTATACTATAAGCTCACCTATGAGCCTTCGGCTCAGGTGAGCTAAAAATCTTCAACATGCACAAGCACCTGATTATTTATCTAACATGCATGTTAAAACAAATACAGAAATGGCTTCAAAGGCTGACCATTTTTGAAAACAGAAACAGCTTCTGTGGACATAGAAACTGCTTCAAAGAATGATTATTACAGAATACAGAAATGGTTCAAAGATACAGAATAAAGAAATGGCTTCAATGACTATTGATTCTGAACATAGAAGAAGATTCAAAGACTTATTGAATACTGATTCTGACACACAAAACTGGCTACAAAGAATTTCTGAACACAAAAATGGCTTCCAAGACTGGGTCATTTCTGAGCACATAGAAATGGCTTCATATAATGATTCTACTACTGATCAGTGATGGTTTCTGGACTTATAAATGGCTTTAAAGACTTATTGTTTCTAAATATAAAAATACTTTTAAATTGGATAATCATAATTTGGCACTTTAATCAGCCCCATTGATCAGGATTACAGATATCAAAAACTATAGATTATTTTTCAAAATGACAGGGAAAAATCTAATTAAGCCTAAAAAGGAATCAAGAAAAAAAAAATCCATTGGATTGAGTCAAGCAAATGGCTGTTCCTAGTTAATGGCAGTTCAATGTCGAGCATTAAACCTTATCAAGGATAAGCACGTTTGAACTGCCTCATGAGAAAACCAACAATGTGGTCTCTGAACAGGTCCGACACAAACCGGGCTGTACAAGCACAGAAGATGGCTAATTAGAGGCTGGAAATTTTGGTTTTACAAAATAGAGGAATTGTACTATCCGTGTAGTGAAAACAAAGACACTGATCAGCTTTGCAGTTACTACGACGCTGATCTGCGTCTTTGTTTTCGCATATACAAATTGTTGATTTGCTCATGACGCAGCTCATTTGTAAAGCTTAAATCAGCAGATTACATAAAATTCATCTCACTTCAAACCTGAAGCATACATGCCCAGAGATTATGATTATTAACTTTTCATCAAATGATTACAAAGCAAGATATGAATGAGTGACAGGCATCCGAAAACCAACAATTTGCCTATGCGAAAACAAAGACGCAGATCAGCTGTGCAGTAACTGCACCGTGAGCTGATCAGCACCTTTGTCTTTGCTACTTGGATAGTACAATTCCTCTTCTTCTTACATCCGAAATTTTAAGATTCTATCCATCTTCTGTAGCTGCACAGGCCAGTTTGTGTCGGACCTGGTCGGAATCCCCGAAGATCGGTTTTCTCGCATCGCGGCTAATAGTTGCAGCGGTCTTTAACCCAAAAGTGAATAGACTCACCCATCATTATCATTTGGGTAAGTCCATTTTCATCATGCGGCAGTAGGAGTGATTTTAATTTTTATTTCAGTCTTCTGTGAAAATCCATTTAAGCAAACAGAATAGCCCCATCACATCTGGGACAAAACTGTTTGCCAATGTCCACGCACAAAAGGATGTAAGGATTATATGAGTTTTTGGTCATGCCGGGGGGGGGTGGGGGTGGGGGGTCTGGTTGACCATGGTGGGCTACAACGTACATCAAAACATCAAGCCATGGTTTGTCCATGAGTTTTTGGTCATGCCGGGGGGGGGGGGGGGGGGGGACGCCATGATTTGTCAATACGATAACCGTACACTGTACTATGCGTTTAAGGGTATCATATGGACACCATTCGGCAACCATGCAATATCCTTAAAGGCTTATGTAGGACATATGATCCCCCTAAGGGACTTCAATAACCTCAATAACCTTACAATCCCCTCCTCCCCCCCAAATTATCGTGAGCAATCATGCAGTGACAGCACGGTCATCGCACTGTCTCTTACGGCACCTGTACAATGCTACCTATGACTTTTCTACGGGCTAAGACTTACAATTTTTAAGTATTTGTCAAAGTGCAAAGTATAACAAAATCACAGAAGCGATGAAGACCATACATGCCTTAGAATCGTAGGGACATCATACCCTGGCCGTATGGAGACCACACGAAAATGCCAAATTTGGTATCATAGGGTCATCATTAGTAAATCGTAAGCCAAATCAAATCAAACACACAAAATCTTCTGATGGCTTTGAGCTGTCAGTTGAAATAACAAGTAGCCCAGGGGCAACGATCGCTCACCTGAGAGTCAACAAGTACAGTCACTGGACAAAGTAATTGGGGTTTTTACCATATATGGGTATGGTGGCCATCTTGGTCATGTGACCTTGAAACCCTACTTACATCAGCAGAAGAGCTCTTGTCTGGATTGTGTATCCTCTTTTCTGCCATTTTGGTTCACGTGAAAAAATCATCTAACAAGGTCAGGGTCCTATAATGACCCCCTGGGTGGGGCCATATTTGACCCCAGGGGCAAGGCTGGCAGGATTTATAAAGAGGACCACTATACATTGCTATACACAAAATATGAAAGCTTTGGGTCTTGTGGTTTCAATGAAGAAGATTTTTTTAAAGTTTTTCCCATGACGCCCCCGGGGCGGGGCCCGTATGGACCCCAGGGGCACGGTTGGCAGGATTTATAAAGAGGACCACTATACATTGCTACAAACAAAATATGAAAGTTCTGGGCCTTGTGGTTTCGGAGAAGAAGATTTTTTTATGTTTAACCCATGACCCTCCCCCCCCCCAGGGTGGGGCCCATATGGACCCCAGGGGCACAGTTGGCAGGATTTATAAAAAGGACCACTATACATTGCTACACACAAAATATGAAAGCTTTGGGTCTTGTGGTTTCGGAGAAGAAGATTTTTTTTATGTTTTTTATGTTTTTTATGTTTTACCCATGACGCCCCCGGGGCGGGGCCTGTATGAACCCCAGGGGCACGGTTGGCAGGATTTATAAAGAGGAACACTTTACACTGCTACTGGCAAAATATGAAAGCTCTGGGCCTTGTGGTTTCGAAGAAGAAGATTTTTTTATGTTTTTCCCATTGTAAGTCTATGGGAGCTAATGACCCCCGGGGCGGGGCCATTTTTGACCCCATGGGCATGATTGGCAGGATTTATATAAAGGACCACTATACACTGCTACATACAAAATATGAAAGCTCTGGGCTTTGTGGTTTCAGAGAAGAAGATTTTTTTATATTTTCCCCATGACGCCCCCGGGGTGGGGCCCGTATGGACCCCAGGGGCACGTATGGCAGGATTTATGAAGAGGACCACTAGACATTGCTACACACAAAATATGAAAGCTCTTGGCCTTGTGGTTTCGGAGAAGAAGATTTTTATATGTTTTTCCCATTGTACGTCTATGGGAGCTATCCGTTGCCATGGAAACCAGAGTTCTGATCCGACCTGGCCCAAAACCTAATACAACCTTTCCCCCTCCTCAATGATGCTTTAGATAAAATTTGGTCACGATTGGCCTTGTTGTCTTAGAGATATTCAAGTTTGAAAATGTGGATGGACGCACGGACGGACGGACGGACGCCGGTCTGCTACTATACTATCAGCTCACCTTGTGAGCCTTCGGCTCAGGTGAGCTAAAAATACAGGCCACCTGCACTATCTCAAACTCAGGTGTCTCGAAAACCCACTTATGTTGAAGAGATCTCTCACTCCTGAGCGTCTCTCCCTATATCTTTTTGTATTTCAACCTTGCTTGTGTCGAACTCAATTTGCTTACCTCGAACTTCAGACTTGATTTCGAGATAGCGAAGGTGGCCTGTACATGCATATGGGCAATAAACTTATTAACTTGAAGATCCAGATTGGTCCCATTTGTACTTTAACTGCACATCCAAGGATATTTTGAAAATGCATCTATACTCAAAGCACTAAGTAGCCTCTCACGAAATTTTTTTTACAAAATTTCTTGATTAAATGATTTCATCTATCAAATTATTATTCATAATCACAAACATGTCAAAAATGCCAAAATTGCAGGCGTCATAATGAATACAGCTCAAAAGGAGATGATTTTAATCAAGTGATATCATAGTTTAGTAGGAGAATTTTACATGGGAATATGACCATACTTATACAAATTTAAACAATGGTTAGTTTCTATATGAGCCACGACGCGAGAAAACCGGTACTGACACAAAAACAAGGCCTGACACAAACTGGCCTGTACAGTCACAGATAAAAGCTAGAGGCTTGAAATTTTGGATACAAGTAGAAGAGGAATCATACTATCCGTGTAGCGAAAACAAAGGCGTTGATCAGCTGTGCAGTTACTGCACAGCTGATCTTCATCTTTGTTTTCGCATAGGCAATTATCCCGTTTCCTCATGATGTGGTTCATATAAGCCTAGTCATAGGAAAACGTCTTTTCACAACATTTTGCCAAGCCGGACATAACACTGCCGTTAACAAGCTACTTAGAGACTAGCCTGCACTGTTGAGCTTTGGTATACATAGAAAATTTATATTACCATGTTTATGGAAAGATATTGAGAAAGCTTTTGACGAAACCTGCATATTGGTCGATTGGCTCTTTCTAAAATTCGGACACTAGTTAGTAAAGCTTTATTCACGATGCAGCTCATTTGGCATACAGTACATAATGTTTACAGGTCAATTTAACAAATATTTGTAATCTTGCATTTAAGCTACTTAGCGTACATGTTTAACAAAGATTAACATTTATTATTGGAGCCGCATCGTGAGAAAACCAGATTTTTGCCTAGGCGAAAACAAAGGCGCAGATCAGCTTCGCGGTAACCGCGAAGCTGATCAGCGCCTTTGTTTTCGCTACTCGGATAGTACAATTCCTCTTCTACTTAAATCCGAAATTTCAAGCTTCTAGCTCTTTTCTGAGCTTGTACAGGCCGGTTTGTGTCGGACCTGGTCGGAAACCCCGAAGACCAGTTTTCTCGCGTCGAGGCTCATTGAAGGTTTAAATAGACATTTAAGCCGCTGCACCAGAAAAACAAAGATCTGCATATGTGGTAACCGCGAAGATGATCTGTGCCTTTGTTTTTGCTACCCAGCCCAGATATAGTACAATCCCTCTTCTTCTTTAATCCAAATTTTCAAGCTTCTAGCTCTTTTCTGTGATTGTACAGGCCGGTTTGTACCGGACCTGGTTGGAAACCAAATTGATGGTTTTCTTAGACGCAGCTCATTAGAAAAGTAAGCGCTCATTAATGACTGTTGCTTTTCAATTTGAGCTAGAATCCTGTAGATCATTCGGGTCCAGGTTCTAGGCCAGATAATGCCTGTGGCAAATGGTGACAGTGACCGAAACCATTCTATTGTCAGAAGATTTTTGAAAATACTGGGTGCGGGTGTGGTAGCTGACAGCATTACGAAAACACACCCATGCAATATACAGAAATTCTTTGGGTGGTTAAAAATCTAAAATTTCATAAATTTTTTTTGATATTTTTTTTTTTTATTTTTGCTCAAAACTGAATGTTAGAACTGCCTTGGCGAGGGGGTTCTAATGAGTACCCACAATCTATGTTTTGGAGCAAAAATAAGAAAAATAGGTATACCCCTGCATACCCCAGTTTCTCTATATAAAAGTAGGGTTTAATGGGGTATACATTACATGGGCATGTTCTCGTGACAGTCAATCATGTCTTCAAGTGTGACACACTTTTGTTGAGAAAGAAAACTCATTCCCTCTCCTACTCTTTCCAAAACAAGCAAGACTTAAGCCCCAATCTCACTGGAATGCGACAACTGGAGACTAGTTCGCGAATAGTTCGCGACTATTTCGCGACAAAGATAAACAATATAGACAACTTTCACGTTGCAGTCTCATTGAATAGACATTTATGCGACAAATTCGCGAATTTCGGTCTAATTTTGAAAATATATTGCGCGACCGTCGCGCGAGTGTCTCACGACTTTCCCGCGAATGTAACTTATTTTCATTTAAATTCGTATGACAGTCGTGCGGCATTCGTGCGAGTGTCGCGTGACATTCGTACGAGTGTCGCGAAAATTTTGCATCGTAAATTCGCCAAAATTTCGCGGCGGCGACAAGTTCGCAACACTCGTACGAACGTCGCGCGACGGTCGCATGACAGTCGTGTGACAGTCTTGCGAAATATTTTGGAGAAAAAATTTGCATAAAATTTTTCTACATGTTTAAAAACTTCGCGACTAGTTCGCGACACAAGAAAATTATCACCGACACTCGTGCGACACTCGCACGAATGTCGTGGTGCGAAAGTCCGCGACAAAATTCGCAAAACAGTCGCGAGAAATTCGCATGCCAGTGAGATACTAGCTTTAGTCAATACTGGCAAAAAGAATGGATATCAAATAAAGGTAAACTAAGTGACAGAAAGTGTCTGAAAATGTTTGAGACATACTATTGGATGACAAACGATACAGAAACATTGGCACATTAAAAGTTCACCCATGTGAGCTTCGGATCTGTTGACAGGAAATCCAGAAGAATTGATAATAAAATTATGGTGATTCTAATCTCTGTGTGACAAACTATTTCTGGGCTTCATGTGGTATCAAATACATGTAATAGTGATAACTCAATTTTTCAACATATTCATTTTCTTTTACCCAAAATTTAAAGAAAACAAACCTCCATTTATTTTTGTTTGTTTTATGGTCCAACTACCCAGTCAACAATTTTTCAGCCATGTCAGGACCGAGCCACTGATTCCTGGGCATTAGTCACTACTTTACAGAGTAAATGTGTCCTCCTAATACAGTCATATCACAACGATTTTGGAGTAAAAAACTAGAATTCACAGTTCCAGATTAAATATTGTTGTAGCTGTATATCTTCTTACCTTGACAATGGTAGAAATGTATGCCTCTGGGTTGGGGTCACGCTCGAGGACCTGTCTGTGTACCCTATCCTGACAGGCCCGCTCGTCCTGGGGCTGTTCCCTACTATCTCAAGATGCAACATGGCGGCCCCTTATTCCATTGTTTCATAATAAACACAAAAATATGTAGATTTCAATATCGTCACATCATGAACGCTCTTAAGTCAGTATTTCTTTTATAAAGTTTTCCTTGACAATGTTTTTTTCTTATCATTATGATACCAGTATTTTCCAAATCCTTTTGCTTGTTTTCGGTATTTGTTTATATTTTCCTGACCTCAGGTAGCCCCACAACATTCAATGAGTGTGGATATAAATTATCCTTGATACCAAATAAAGCCTGATAATTATCAGGATATACAAATAAACATATATTTGCAAACCTTTTCAACACTTCAATAAAATTCCCATCGAAAACAATTTATTATGATATGATTCCATGTAATATACGCACAAAAACAATAATCTGCCACCGATTTTCCTTTCACCAAAACCACATTTGAATTTGAACAAACAATTTTTTCCTTTAAGAACTCTTGTAGATTGATTTTAATGTAATTTGTAAAGTCACTTCCTATATTCAAACGAATATGAACACAGATAGGGTTTTAAACTTTTCGATAAAGCACCAAAGTTATAAATAAATCAATCACTCAATCAATCATAAATGATGTACAAGTAACTCCAAATATAGATATAAATATGAGAAATGGTCCGATGTGAAATATACTTTATTACAGAACTACGGAACTGTCACCACTCTAAAACATAAACATTTACTGTAAAACACATAAAAATATAACATCTAATAATGCTGTTGTAAAGACTCTAAAATTTTGAATATGGAAAATTAAGCTGCTAAAATACGCAGAACCAACGTCAGACAGCTAAGAAGTTGATCAGACTGTTCATTATGAGCAGTCTAATCTGGGTCCGCACTGTCTGTTCTGTTCTATCTGACCAAAAACTTCGGAACTTTACAGTATAAACATTTATTTCCAATTCAACAATTCCAATGTAAAGAATTTCAAACCATATGAGCCAGCTCATGGGAAAACCAACAATCTGCACATGCGAAAACAAAGGCGCAGATCAGCTTCACAGTAACCGGGAAGCTGATCAGCGCCTTTGTTTTCGCTACACAGATAGTACAATTCCTCTTCTTCTTAAATACAAAATTTCCAGCCTCTATCCATCTTCTGTGCTTGTGCAGCTCGGTTTGTGTCGGACCTGTTCGGAAACCCCGAAGACCGTTTTTCTCGCGTCGCGGCTCATATCTTACATATTCAATAACCTTTCAATCCTCTTAGAAAAGGCCTCTTCACAACAAAACCTTCATTCGATCCCAACTGAAAACATTCTCAAAGAATATTGCTGCTTAAACAAGTCCAGACTCTTATCAGCCTGTACTATTCTCTTGCAAGATCAAACACCAGCATAATTCTTCTACGAAGTGTAGTTGAAAATTTCTAGCCATCAAGTCGGAGGCTTTACCTAAACGAGCTGATCTATAACACACCCAGACTCAAGCGCCAAGGACAAGACAGATTTTCTTGAACAGAATCAAATTCAGCACTTAAGTCATATAAGCCTGGTTTCCTATTTGTGGGGCACAGGCAAACAGTATTGCCCCAGATGTGACGCCGCACAACGTGGCGTCCCATCTCGGGCTATTCTGTTTGCTAAGAGGTATTTTATCGAAAATGAAACAGAAAATGAAAATCACTTCTGATGCCCCTAAAAATGAAAGTGGACTTGTCCAAATGATAACAATGGGAAAGTCCATTCATCAGATATGGGTTAATCTTTTACCATTTCGACTCCACAACATACAAATCGGGAATAAATTTTAAGTTCAAAATAAGTTCTTGATATAAAAACAAAAACTTTTTAATCTTGTAGGTGCATTTAAACAGCCCATAATTTGGCATAAGAAATCCGGTCTACAGAGATAAAAAAGTGCCTTGTCAAAAACATATTCAAAAGCATTATAAATCGAACAGCTTATGATATATTGTGGCCGGGAGTCTGGGGGTATCTGAATTTTAATGAACAAAGAGCTGCTCAGCCTGCAACTGAGCCACCTCATGAGAAAACCAACAATGTGGTTTCCGAACACTGCGAACAGGTCTGACACAAACCAGCCGAAGACGGCCATAGAGGCTGGAAATTTTGGATTTAGAAAGTAGACGGAATGTACTATCCGTGTAGCAAAAACAAAGGCACTGATCAGCTTCGCAGTTACTGCCAATCTGATCTGCACCTTTGTTTTCGCATATGCAGAATGTTGGTTTTCTCTTGAGGCAGCTCAACTGTCATTTATCCCGTATATGGCTGTCTTACCTCAATACTACAGATTGGATGCATGACATTTCGTCCAAAACGTGTTTTGTCGTAACAACTTCAAAAATATTCACCACAAACTTTTGAGATTTATTCCGTAGAAGACAAGCCTATAGGTCTACATTTTGAGCCACCAACCACTAGGGTTAGGGTAAAGGTCTAGATATGAGGACATTTTCGACAAATGTAATTTTCGACAAAATGTCGCGGATTCTTACAGATGATACCCATTTCAGTCCATTCAGTCATGAGGTCATAAAAAAACTATACTCTTGATGTTTGCCTGGTTCAGGAAGAGCATGCTATGTAAGTTTGTGGTAAAAGATCTTCATGCTAAGAACTGGCCCCAAGGTCAATAAAACTTTTGTCATGCTCAACTCAGCTAAGCATGAAACTTAAATTGCTCATAAATACTGAAACAGCCCAAATTTATTGAAATTTTGGGTTAAGACTATCAAAGCCAGTAATTTGTCCTGCTCATGCTCATAAATGTTAAAATGCCAACAATTGTTGGCATTTTAACATTAATGAGCAGGATTAATTTTAGCCTCAAAGGAGCTGAGCATGAAGAAAAGTTTATAACCTCAGGACCAGGTATTCGGCTTCTGAGAGATCTGCCTAGAAACAGTGTAGCTATAGATAGATCCTGTACGATCATAGTAGACTTACTTCACAGGCTTACCGTTATACATATGAATGACATGAATCTATTTGGCCAATAGGAATAGGCATGTCATTCACATTTAAAATGGTAAATCTGTGACGAAAGTCTGCTACGATTGTCTGGGATCTATACGATGACTAAATGACCCAACATGACAGTTGGCCTAGCCGTTGTTCATTGAGGTAAAGAATGAACAACACAAGTAAGATACCTGATATGCCTTGCTTTTAACCATTTGAAATGATAGGTTATTCTAGGACTCTTCATATGGCAATAAAATGGCATTTTATAAAAGAGAAATCAGATCTTCTTGTCAAGATATCAAAACGTATTATCTCTTGATCTAGATTTCTTTGGCTTTCACTCATACAAATGATGGTACACAATCAAGGGCTTCAATTTTCTTTTTTGGTTAAAAAAAAAGAAAGAAAGAAACATTATAATGTTACAGTTAAACCATGAGACAGATAATTATCAAAGTAATGAATCAATCGATCATTTTGATATGGCATGAGCCCCATTGCAGGAAACCTGTGCTTTGGCTTGCCGACAACTGCTTTGGCCATCTGACTATAACAAGTATTGAAATTTCAGACACAGAAGCTACCAGTCATTCTTCCAAGCAGTAAGCAACAAAGGCACAAATCAGGATGTGTGAATATTGCAGTTCTGTGTTTAAATGGCATGCAAAGCTTGAAGAAAGCCTGCAAACAGTGGCTCATAAATCATTTAGATATTGAAAGATGAGTATATCAAATAGAATATTGAATATGAAATGAAAAAGACTGCATGACCTTGCAAGTTTGTAGAATTCCCTTGATATTGCGGACCACCGTGCTTCACAGAAACATGGTTCAATGTGAATGCTTTTGCTTTCACGAGGTCTGATATGAGCCACTGCGCAAGAAAATCAACAATCTGCATATGCGAAAGCAAAGACGCAGATCAGCTTCGCAGTAACTGCGAAGCTGATCAGCGCCTTTGTTTTCACTACACGGATAGTACAATCCCTCTTCTTCTTAAATCCAAAATCTCAAGAATCTAGCCTGCTGTACAGGCTGGTTTGTGTCTGACCTAGTCGGAAACCCAAATCATTGGTGTCTCATGTGAAGGTTCTTATATACAAGAGTGGCAAGTGCACATTGCAGCTGCAAAGCAATTAACTTGGCACCAATGGCTTTCAGCCAAACATAAGGTTAGAATAGGACAGTGTGACAGCAGCAAGATGACAAAATGAGCCGCAACACAAGAAAACCGGTCTTCAGATTTCCGACCATGTCCGACACAAACCAGTCTGTGCAATCACAGGAGAAAGCTAGAATCTTGAAAATTTGGATATAAGTAGGGGAGGAATTCTTCAATCCGTGTAGCAAAAACAAAGATGCTGATCAATTGTGCAGTTACTGCACAGCTGACCTGCGTCTTTGTTTTCGCATAGGTAAAAATCCAGTTTTGTCATGACGCTGCTCAAATCAACGCCTGAATCATGCTTTGCTGCTAAAGCTACTATCACTGCTAAAACTATCAAAATCTAGTTTTGAAAATCTAATTTTGAAGTCTGACCTTGACCTTAAGGTCACTCGTTTGTTTGGAATGGTAAACTTGAACACTGGAGCAAAGCCGACATTGATGCAAACGCCGATGTCATGGAGAGTGTCATCATGGAAAAATCTCGGTGTGGAACTTAACCCCTTCAAACCTATACTTATATAGTAAAATTGAGGTTTGACGGGGTCAAGAGAAAAAATCAATAATTGATGTAATTATGTAATTTAAAGTAAAAAATGCTAAATTCTAACAAAAATCTATATAATATACCATTATTTTATGATAGGCAAGGTAAATATTTGTAAAATTAAAATTCAGTTCATGAATATATATTTAATGTGTAATTAAAAGAAATTCTCAATACAAGTAACCATGGAGAAGTTTCCGTAATGAATAGGTCTTCATGTACTTTCTACCTGTAGGTGTGCTAAAAATGTACTTTTATAGAAATGCTGCCAGTAGACATTTCTTCCAACATTTTCTTAAGATAACAGAACAAACATGCCACCTCTTTATTCATATATAAATTAATAAGTGGTTCCTTTTGGCCTTGGCTTTATGAAAGGAATGGGCATTTAAAAGTACACTTTAGATTATTGATGATTGAAAGAAGTTCCATTATATTCTTGTCCCATGTTTTACAAGTTCAGTGTACATTTGATTGATTTTCAACCATTTCATTTTAATTGTCACAAACCATAAATTTCTTAAATAAAAAATGGTCAAAAATGTCTTGAAAGACCATGCATCATGTAAAAGACCATCCTCAAAAGATTTTTGAGTATTCCTTGTTTGCATTAAATACAAGAGACAATTAATTTCCTTGACTTAAATCAGTTATTGATATTTAGGTGTCCATATTATTCAAAATTTAGGGTAATCAGATATTTAACAATACAAAAAGAATTTTATTTGTGTTGGTCCTTCAGGGTCAGTTTTAAGGACAACTTTGTCCTTTAAAGACTGGTGTAAAAGACTGGGACAGCCTGATATTAACTCACAACCCTTGGTATATGGAGGAACTTGGAGTGACTTAACCACTATCAGGACTATGCCACAAGGACTTTTATTAAAATTTGAGCCACTGCATGGGAAAACCAACAATCTGCATAGGCAAAAACAAGGGGCAGATCAGCTTCGCAGTAACTGCGAAGCTGATCAGCGCCTTTGTTTTCGCTACACAGACAGTACAATTCCTCTACTTTCTAAATCCAAAATTTCAAGCCTCTAGCCATCTTCAGTGACTGTACAGGCTGGTTTGTGTCGGACATGGTGGGAACCCAAATTGTTGGTTTTCTCGCACACAGGCTCATTTATTTTATTTAAAAGACTTTTAAAATAAACAAACCAGATACCCAAAAGTTTTGTTATTCAAAAGAGTACTAAGGTCATGTAAATTATCAAGATCTTTGCCATTTAGCATTTCCAATCAGTTGTGACCAAAATCAGATAAACCCTGGTCTCAGAAAACCTGCTGTTGTATAAATCGCAGAGTCTTAAACCAGCTGGTGTGGCAAGAGCCTAAAATCATGAATTACATACAGAAATTAAAGCTAATACATGTACATGTATTATCAATATTACCAATCAAACGTGATGCTGAATAGTCTTCTCTTTGAAATAAAATTAAGAGTGGGCCAGGTTTTTGCATCCTTTGGCGCTTAATTAGCATGTATATATTTCTGACCAAAACATATTAGTGCTCATTTAAGACAAGTACATTATTTTGACAAATTACTTTGTACAGTTTTTACAATACAACCTATAATTAAGATTCAAAGCAAGTTTTATTTTTCCAAAAACAGCCTAGCAACAGTGGGACAAAAAATAAGAGCTGTCGCAGGACAGCGTAGCTCGCCTGACTTGTGCTTTGCCACTAAACTTATCAAAATCTATGACCCATGACCTTGACCTCAAGGTCGCTCAGGTGGGTTGTGATGGTACAGCATAAAATTTCAGACCAATATCCACAAACATACAAAGTTTCAACTTGATCCATCAACATAGAGATATATAATATAGACTTCAAAAATCTTTAACTCAAAACTTTAACCAAAAATTTCTAAGGCCATGACCTTGACCTCAATTTCACCCAGGGTGGGTCATAATGGTACAGCATAAAACTTCAGACCAATATCTACCAAGATGCAAAGTATCAACTTGATCCATCTACATGTTCAAGAGATATAGACGTCTAAAAACTTTAACAGAAAACTTTAACAAAAAAATTCTAAGTCTGTGACCTTGACCTCAAGGTCACCCAGGGTGGGTCATGATGGTACTGCATAAAACTTCAGACCGATATCTACCAACATGCAAAGTATCAACTTGATCCATCTACATGTTCAAGAGATATAGACTTCTAAAAACTTTAATGAAAAAGTCACTCGAGCACGAAATATAGGTCAAGGTCACTAGATCAATGTGGGTGCAAAGTCGGGACATCGAGGAGAAGCCATATGCAAGGTTTGATGGTTGGAGGCTTTATAGTTGATGAGATATTATGGGTTGGCTTAAGAAAATGACAAAGTCACTGGAGCATGAAATATAGATCAAGGTCAGTAGGTCAATGTGGGTGCCGAGTCGGGACATCGAGGAGAAGCCATATGCAAGGTTTGATGGTTGTAGGCTTTATAGTTGATGAGATATTAAGGGTTGGCTTCAAAAATGACAAAGTCACTAGAGCATGAAATATAGGTCAAGGTCACTAGGTGAATGTGAGTGCCGAGTTGGGACATCGAGGAGAAGTCATATGCAAGGTTTGATGCTTGTAGGCTTTATAGTTGATGAGATATTGAGAGTTGGCTTCAAAAATGACAAAGTCACTAGAGCACGAAATATAGGTCAAGGTCACTAGATCAATGTGGGTGCAAAGTCAGGACATCGAGGAGAAGCCATATGCAAGGTTTGATGGTTGTAGGCTTTATAGTTGATGAGATATTAAGGGTTGGCTTAAAAAATGACAAAGTCACTGGAGCATGAAATATAGGTCTAGGTCAGTAGGTCAATGTGGGTGCCGAGTCGGAACATCGAGGAGAAGCCATATGCAAGGTTTGATAGTTGTAGGCTTTATAGTTGATGAGATATTAAGGGTATTAAGGGTTGGCTTCAAAAATGACAAAGTCACTGGAGCATGAAATATAGGTCAAGGTCAGTAGGTCAATGTGGGTGCCAAGTCGGGACATCGAGGAGAAGCCTTATGTAAGGTTTGACAGTTCTAGGCTTTACAGTTGATGAGAAACTAACACAGCATCTGAGCATTGTACAAAGGTGTTCTAGATGATAGATATTGACCTCTAGCCCCGCCCCCAGGCAAGACCCCACGGGTCCCTTCACACTAAATCACAGAGGACCCTCATATGCAGCAATGTTCCAAATATGAATGATTTCTGGTCAGTGACTATCAAGATATAACAATTTTAAAAACTTTAACCGAAAGTGTGACGCGGACGTAAACGTAAACGCGGACGACCGAGGTGACAACAATAGCTCTGTGCACTTCGTGCAGGCGAGCTAATAAACAACTCTATTTTCTGTTTGCTACAGATGACACAGGGGCTACTGTCATCAACCTACTTTCAGCTCCTGCAAAAACAAATGGACACATTACAAAAACTTGCCCATGCAATATATAGAGATTTTTTTCATCAGTAAAAATTGAAAAATTTGATAATATTGTTGCTCAAAACATTGATTGTGGGTTCTAACGAGTACCCACAATCTATGTTTTGGAGCAAAATTAAGAAAAATATGTATATCTCTGCATACCCCAGTTTAGCTATATAAAAGTGGGGTATAAGGGGGTATATATTGCATGGAAATGTTATCCTGATGAGATCAAACAAACAGCAAACATTTACCATCTAATTCCAACTTCACTACTCAAATCATCTTCTTATTGATTGTAAATAATTGAGGACTGCAAGGGAGATTGGCTCTGTACAAAATGGGTTATCCCCTTGAAATAAATCCTTTATTATTTATTTCTCCTTTCTTCTTTGAGGCAAAGTCCCAAACAGGGTGTGGTTTATTGTGTGCATACCTCACAACTTTTCTTTAAACATCATTAACCCAAATTCTTGAAAAGGGAACAAATACCAAAAGAAAAATGCAAAGAATAAAACACTAATATATTTTCTGACCATTCTTCGCAGGTGTTAATTTATGAATAGCTAAAATGCATACAGAAGTAAATTGGTTCATGGTATATTAAGCCAAGACAGTTGTTTTTGCAAAAATATTCTTATGGTCCATAGCCAATATGCCAGACAAAACAATAATAATGATAAATGGATTTTATGTGCAATTAAGTGCAAACTATTAGTTCCCATGATATGGGTTTGAAATACTGCACTATAAGACACCCATAGTAGATCTTATTGTGAATGCACAAGCATAATTGGGACTAGATTAGATCATGGCACTGCGAGTTACCATAATTTTCATAACGAAAAATGTCCTCACACTGTATTTGAGCTGTGTCTACAGAAAACGGGACATTTGCAATTTTTGCAAATGCGAAAAAACAAAGTAGCACATCATCTGTGCAGTAACTGCATAGCAGCGGATCAGCGCCTTTGTTGTCGCTACACACAAAGTACAATCTCTCTTCTTGTTAAATCTGAAATTTCATGCATCTAGCCCTCTTCTGTGACCGCTAAGGCCAGTGTGTCGTACCTGATCAGAAACCCCGAAAAGACCATTCATGATTCATCTCATGTCAAGGTTCATTAAAGATACAACATTTTGCATCTCCGAAGACAATAGTGTTCAATATCAGATACAGGTAGCTAAAATGTTGCGGTGCAGCGTGCTAAAAGTGCAATATATGCAAATTATCATAAGAGGCTTCTTGTGAGGAAACGACCAAATACCAATCTTGGTTTCCAACAAGGTCCGACAAACTGGCCTGTACAGTCACAGAAGCAGGCTAGAAGCTGGAAATTTCAGATTTAAGAAGAAGAGGATTGTACTATATGTGTAGCAAAATCAAAGACACTGATCAGCTGTGCAGTAACTGCACAGCTGATCTGTGCCTTTGTTTTTGCCTATGCATTTTGTTGGTTTTTCTTATGTTTTTTTTCTTATGGTACTCACTCAAGCTCATGGCTTATCAGCATGAAAAGTTGTATTTATTGTTTCCATGATAAACTTAGGGTGTATAACACCTTTGGAAATGGATATTGACCCCAATACCAAAAAGTATTAACATTCCCATACGTACATGTATAATTTTGAACATTCAAATGCTGTCTAATAATGCCCTCTATTACTCTGAACAATGAAGGCATATTTTATAACACCATGAATGCTTCATCAATACAATAGTTTGAGATAAACAAAGGAAAAAAAAAACAGTCAAGTACAAAGAAGGGAAGAATAAAAGATACACAAGTCAACACATTGGAAACCAACAAAATGTGAAGTATGATGTATGATAGCACTAGCAAACTCAGTTCAGTTTCAGCTCACAACAAGTTAGACTGGTCAGTCCTCACTTTCTAAATGATGTACAGCTGCCATTCAAGTGTTATAGACTCTGATAAGACTGTCAAGGCTGATCAAAGGTTCAACCAAGCACATATGATAGTTTTGTCATGTAGTGGTTCATATAACAAAAAGGGATTTTTTCCTTCCATATTTATACAAATGAAAATAAGAACTTTATTGAACTGTTTGAACAAGCACTAACTACCTAATGGGTTTAATACCCAAGGGAGATAACCATACTGAAATACAACACTCAACCAAGCTAAATAATGTTACTTGACACCAATTATGTTTTTCCCAATAACAGGCTCAACTTCAGGCAGGTCAAACAGTAGATTGGTAGAAGAAATGTTAGAAACCTCACAATTATTGATCCGCATAATTAATTAATTATTATAATCCAGGGCTTTTGCACATTGTATACTATTATATCTCCTTTTTCACAAAAACTGTCTATCTCACCTTCATAACCCTACAACCCCTGTTCAGGACGAAGATAAAGTTTCATTTATAATAGAAAAATTATTGAAAACACTTTAAAGATGTACAAGACAATCGAGAATGAAATCAACATTTGAGCTGTGTCATGAGAAAACCAAAAATGTGGTTTCCGAACAGGTCAGACACAAACCGAGCTGTACAAGCAGTCAAGAGGAGGCTGGAAATCTTTGATTTAGAAAGAAGAGAAATTGACAAATTGTACTATTCGTGTAGCAAAAACAAAGGTGTTGATCAGCTTCGCAGTAACTGTGCCAATGTTTTCGCATATGCAAAATGATAATTTTCTCATGATGTGGCTCATTTCAGGATGAGTCATTATATCTGCATTTTAAATAAGTAAATAAGAATTTGTAAAAATGCATGAATTTTTCCTCAGTCAAAAAGGTGGATTTTCCACTGAAAATAACAAAAACAGCTTCAATTTGTCTATTACACGTATTGGGTAATTGTAACCACAATAGATTTTTAGAACTTTACATGTATATTCTTAAATTATTGAAGTAAAAATTTGTAAAAAGTCTTGTAACATTACTTAATGGCCAGAGGATGAAAACTTTGAATTAACATGCCTGTCTAAAGTTTTGAGTTATAAAGGATGAAATAAAACCAGACAGAAGTCACCCATAACTTAAAGATTCCAGTTCAAAGTCAATGCATGATTATTCCATGAAATTATCTATATGAGAAAAAGAAAAAAAAAAACAAAAATAACTCTCAGCTGATTATGTCATCCAGACATCCACACTTTTCACTACATTACATCCTAGCAATCTGGCAAACAAATTACTTGTGCAAATGCAACACTTTGGCAAGAATCTAAAACCTCTCTTAAAACAAACAATTCTTTGTTTGAATGAATGAAAAATTAGAAAATAACTCTCAAAGCAATGGAAGCAGAAACAATATCATTTGCTCTCCTGTGAATTGTTTTGACTGGAATTACCTAACATATTATGTACTTTGAAATTTATTAAACAATGCCTACCAAGGACGCTCAAATTGAGCAGCTCAATCCTTGTCTGAAAAGATTCAAAGAGTGACTCAACACTCAACAGAAAATCGCTTTCATTGTGTTTTTCTGGTTATCTCTTATTTTGGACGCACTAAATTTTAGTGAACAATGTAGATTGAGGACTACATTTCCATTTCTACCTAAGCCTTACAGGCACATTTCCGCAGATGAACCCCCTGGTAAAGTATTGTCATTTCAGCCTGTCACCAGTAATTCATTCGTATGGGTGCTGGACAGTTCGTCTAAACCCATTTTGTCTAAATGTTAAGATGTATTACCAACTGAGTATTTGGTCACATTACTAGCAAATTACCAACTGTCACAGAAAAATTATACAAAATAATTTTCAAACTTCACCCACAAACAACAGCCATAATATTGCATTACAAATAAACTAACTGGTACACATGTTATGATGTATCTTGTAACAAGATTAGCTTTTTTAAAGGCAGATGTAAGTAATTTGACTCAAGGAAGATTTTTTTTATGAATTAAATGCGAGTATATCGGTGTCCAACCTATGAAAATGAAAAGAAATCAACACATATACAGCCTTGTATTCTGGACATCGACTTTATTTAGTATAATATTGCTCTAGATATCGGTCATATTTAGTATAATATAGCACACTGTCACGCTTGATTATGTTTTCTGACGTAAACTGACACTTTATGCCGCTAGAAATATGTTTCAGTACCTTAATTAATTTTTTAGCCTATAGGGTATTTACGCACCCCTTTTTCATTCAATTGCGTATCTGGAATTTTAATTGGGTAAGTTCAATTCTGTTACGCACTCTATTTTCAATCAATTGGGTATTTTACGCACTCTATTTTCAATCAATTGGGTAAAATGGAAAACAATTTGGTAAAAATGATGTTCGAGGTGTACTTTCCTTATTTTCTTCTACTTTCGCTTTTGCATAGCATAAAATAAAAGGGAAACATTGATTGGTTGAGAGAATTAACTAAAATCGCAGTCAACCAACGAAAAAACAGAAAAGAAATGGCTTCCAATCGATCGATTTGCGCATGTCCAATGACTTTTTTGTTTAATGTAGACGGCGTAAGCCGTTGTGCGGCGCACACCGATAAAAACCGGTACACAATTGATTTTTCCGGTATTGCGTATCGGCGATTTCTTTTGCGTTTTTTTACGCTACCAGATCGTTATTAATTGCATTTTTTCATATTTTAATTGGGTAATTACGCAAATACGCAGCCTAATTAAGGTACTGATGTTTCAAGCAAAAACTGATCTATCTAACTTCTGATACTGAGTCGATCAATTTCTGATCATCACCTCAGGTACAATGATACAAATGCAAAGAAAAACGACATTTCCATTCTTAAGTATGCACATTCTTCTAGGTGCCTTCAATTACGTACATCTGTCTTTATGAAAGAAAGCCCTAAATTTTGGTCAGCCACATACCTCTCCAAGGGAACAGCCTTTCTCATGTACCGCCCAGTCATGTTCACATTTCTGACTCTTACATCACTGCCAACAGCTAATTTTCGACCTCTGTCTATCACCGTTGTACCATACATTTAAAAACTGACTTGTTATTTGCAGTTCAGGTAGCTATTCCATGTATGTGCATCTGGTGTCATGCAGTTTTGAAATTTGAGATCAAATTTAGGGACATAATGTCATTAACAAATGCATTTTGGAGGTGTGAATGCTTGCAAGTATAAATTGGTTTCTGGCTTTATCGACTATTTATGTCGGTTCAATATAAATCCCTTTGTCAAAATCAAAATACGCCTTTTTTCAAGTCCCATTGACAGTTTTCTTGACATCATCCGCCATTTCTAAACAAACTTCATGGCGGTAGATATTTCCCATAATTCAACATCAAGTCACACGACACACCGAAATTCAATTTGACGGTCCATTGAAACCACTCTTGATTTTTTATTACAGGGATTAGCAGTTGAGTTGATGAATTTTTGATGATTCTGATTTAGAGTTATGGTTGTAGTTACAATTATGGTTGAATTCAGCTTTGAATTGAACACATCAAATGTTTTAACCCACTCTTGGACATCGCCGCTTCCATTGATTCAGTAGACTCATCCTGTTTTAGCCCATTGCAGACCAGCAGCCCTCATGCATCAAATAGATCTAGAAGAGCATCCCATCATCATAGTCGACCACCTTCAGACACCAGCCATAGTGTACCTGGGTTAGCAGAAAGCGCTAAATCTATACCTGAAAGTGACATCCTGCAAAGATCTACAAACTTAAGACTACTTACAGTAAACTGCTATGGACTCAGGACAAACAGATCTGAATTCAGCGCCGCCTTAGACTACATCAAACCTGATCTCATCTGTGGAACAGAATCCTGGCTCCGTGGCGTAAAGCATGGGAAAGACCCGGAGAAAAATGCCATCAAGACAAGTGAGGTATTCCCAACAAACTACATTGCTGCCTTTGTATGTACTTTGTCATGTCTTAACTTGTATTGGACAAGAGACAATAAACTATCTTATCTTATCTTATCTTATCCATCCATAGGAATGATAGATCAACAGGCATTGGCGGTGGAGTTTTCACAGCAGTGAAAGAAGGTATCATCACGGATGCCCAGCCACAGATAACCACAGAGTGTGAGATAGTCTGGTCCAAGGTCAAGACTGAAAACAAGAATGACACCTACCTATGCTCTTTCTACATGCCCCATCGAATCTGACTGACATCCAAATGCTTGATGAATCAATACAGAGAATCCAACAGTCTAAAAATGGGAAACACACCATCCTTGCTGGCGACTTCAACTGCCCCGACATAGACTGGGAGAATGCAACTGTCAAGAAAGGTGCGGCTGAAAGAGAAGTCCAACAAGCATTTTTGGATCTGTCTATCGAGCACGGCCTTACCCAAATCCATGATCAGCCAACAAGAGACAGCAATCTACTGGACTTGGTATTCACCAACAACCCATCCCTCGTGAAAACCTCCACTTCAGTACCTGGCATAAGTGACCATGCGATGGTTGTGACAGACATCGACATCCTCCCACAGTTTATACGACAGAAGCCAAGGAAGTTTTTCATCTTTTCAAAAGCCAACTGGGATAGTATTGCAGATGACATGAAATGCCTATCAGAGTCAATTACCAGCACAGTGAATTCGTCTGTTGATGATCTCTGGACAAAGCTCAAGACAGGCATTGAAGAATCTATGAACAAGAATATCCCAAGCAAAGTCTCTAAAAGCAGGAAGTCCGTCCCCTGGTTTGACAAAGATCTGAGAAAGATGGTGAGGCGTAAATCCCGGCTATACAGGCATGCCTAGAAGACCAAACAATGGGGCAACTACAAAGCTTACCAAAAAGAGTGCAAGAGAGCTTTCAAGAAAGCAGAGATCAACCACATCAATAACACTATTCAAAAAGGACTTGATGAACAGAACACCAAACCCTTCTGGCGCTATGTCAAGTCAAGATGCCAAGATTTTATTGGTGTGGCCCCACTCAAGAAAATGGGACACTTGATCAATGACCACAAGGAGCAGACACAGATCTTGGTTGAACAATTCAAGTCCACATTCACCTTGGACAATGATGCCTCTGACCTCCCAGATACAAGGAAGAGGGCAAAGAGACCCATCCCGCCTCTCAACATAACCACTGAGAGAGTCGAGAAACTTCTCCAAAACATCAAGGTGAATAAAGCTACTGGACCTGACCAGATCCCAAACATTCTCCTGAAACGCTGCGCACACCAAATCGCCCCCACCATGCGCTCCATCTTCCAACTGTCTGTAGAAACCGGCAAACTCCCCAAAGACTGGCTAAATGCGAATGTGTCCCCTGTCTTCAAGAAAGGCGATGTCCACCTGCCAGAGAACTACCGCCTAGTATCCCTGACATGTGTTTCCTGCAAGCGTCTGGAACACATCATTTGTAAACACATCCTTGACCACCTGGAAAAGAATAAAATCCTGACATCCTTAAATCACGGCTTTAGATCTGGTTATTCCTGTGAGACGCAACTTGTCACGACAATCCACGACCTCCTTGGGAAGTTTGATGTTGGCACCCAGATCGACATGGTGATCCTAGACTTCTCCAAGGCCTTTGACACTGTCCCTCACAGGAAGCTTCTACACAAGATGGAACAGTACGGTGTCACTGGCAATATCAACTCATGGCTATGCGACTTCCTGACAAAAAGACAGATGAAGGTTGTTGTAGATGGCGAAGAGTCAGAAGCTGTCCATGTAGACTCTGGAGTACCGCAGGGAACCGTCCTAGGCCCACTCCTATTCTTATGCCACATCAATGACCTGCCAGATGCCGTTAAGTCCACAGCCCGTCTATTTACTGATGATTGCCTCCTATACCGTCCCATTAACAGCATAAAGGGTCACTGACGAGGCTTGAATGGCCGAAACCGCGGCATGGCCCATCACCTCTCTCGAAAATATGCTCACTGCTCTTAAAGGATCTCTGTTTTATTTTTATTAAAGATCATCACACACTCCAACACGACCTACAACAACTCGAGATCTGGGCCAAAAAGTGGGGCATGCGATTCAACGTCAAGAAATGCTACATCATGAGCATCAACAACAAGTCCTCCCACTTCTATGAACTGGATAAACACATATTACAACAGGTTCCGGAAAATCCATATTTAGGCATTACTATCTCTGAAGACCTCAAGTGGACCTCCCATATCAACAAAATCTCAGGGAAGGCCAACTCCATCTAGGCTTCCTTCGAAGAAACTTGAAACACTGCCCTGAGAGTTGCAGAAAAACAGCATACACATGTACCTCGCTTTAATCCGCTCATCTTTAGAATACAGTTCAGTAGTTTGGGATCCACACCTCCAGAAAGACATAGAAAAACTCGAAAAAATCCAAAGACAAGCTGCAAGATTCATAACGGGAGACTACAGCTCGAGAGATCAAGGCTGTGTGACCCGGATGCTCAAAGACCTGGCCATCCCACTCCTGCAGGACAGAAGGAAAGCCAACAGACTGGTATTCTTCTATAAGGTGGTCGAGGGGCAGGTGCCAGCTTTGACATGTCATGACTATTTGACCCAAATCCGGAACAAACGCCAGATTAAATCAAAACAATTTACTGACTGTATTACCCAGAATATAATTGATAAACAGTCCACTAATAACAGTAAATGCTTTAAACCCATACAGTGTAACTCAGTATTATTCCGGAATTCATTATTCCCAAGAACTGTCATAGACTGGAACCACCTTGAAGACAGTGTTGTGTGCAAAGACAGTAAACAGCTTCAGGAAAGCTGTTTCTCACTGGGACTAAATTCTCATCCCAGCTCTCTCTCCCGTTGCTCATATGCTGAAAGGCCCTGCAACGTATTTATCCAGATCCAGATCCAGATCCAGGGTAAGGGTTAGAGTTAGGACCCGGATAAGGGTTAGAGCAATGACTATAGTAAGCCTGTAGGGTTAGGGTTAGGACTGGGTAAGGGTTAGAGTTAGGATAAAAGTTATGGTTAGAGTTAGGGCTAGAGTTAGGTTTATAATTAGGGTCAGAGTTTAGAGCTAGGGTTTGGGTTTGAGTAATAGGGTTAAATATATGGAAAGGGTTAGACTGAGACCTAGAGTAAGATTTGTGGTTAGGGCTAGGGCTAGTGTTATGGTTAGAGAGTTACAGTTAGGGTTAGGGTTTGGATTAGGGTTTAGAGTTAGGATTAGGGTTTGAGTAATGGTTAGGGTTATTAAAGTTACGTTAGGTTGAGGGTTAGAGTAAGGGTTAGGGTTAGAGCAAGAGTTAGGGTTGGGGTTAGAGTTGAGGTTAGCGTCAGAGTTAGGTTTGGGGTTGGAGTAATAGTTAAAGTTACAGTTAGGGTTAGACTTAAAGTGTTTAGTGTTAGTTTAAGGTTGAGGGTTATGTTTAGGGTTACGGTCTTGTCAGGTAAGGGCTAGGGTTATGATAGTGGTTAGGGTTAGAAGGATTCGGGTTAGAGCAAGGACCCTATATAGGGTCCTTGGTTAGAGTTAAGGTTAGTGTCAGAGTTAGTGTAAGGGTTGATGGTAGAGTTAGGGTTATAGTTAGGGTAAGGGATAGAGTGGCGGTTAGGGTAACGGGGTTTGATTAGGTTTAGAGTACAATAAGGGTTAGGGATATGGTATGGGTAGGGTTAGGGTTATGGATAGGGCGAGTAGAGTTAGCCTGTATTAGTGTTAGAGTTAGTGTAAGGTTAAGGCAAACGCCTATGAAGGCGATTTGTCCTATTCATCTACTTTTGGTTAAGGTTTATGTTTAGGTATAGGTTTAGGCCAGGGTAAGGGTTATAGTTTGGTTAGTGCAGGGTTATGGGGGTTGTGTAGGGTTAGTGGTTGGGATAGGGATAGGGTTCAGGTCAGGGTTAGGATAGAGGTAGGATAAGGGTGTTGAGTTTAGGTTAGACGGCCAAGTCACACTCAAACATTACTTGCGATTCTCCACAACCATCGCCTTTACGGAAACTGCAACATTTGGCGTATTTAATCCAGAAATCTAATTTAGGCAGACTTAATTGGTACTCGAGTGTCGAAGCAGATCTAGAAGTACAAGATTTGTTTGTGTATCGCCGTTCGTCAATTTTTGTCTCGGCGCTCGGCTTTGCAGATCTGGACAGGGGAAGTTTTTTTTTTTTTTTTTTTTTTTTTTTTTTTTTTTTTTTTTTTAACCTAACCTATAACTACTGGTCAACGTAGTTGATAATGCACTCGCTTGTCACTTCTGCGTTTCGGGTTCGAATCCTGCGACAGCCGGGTAGTGGTCGTCCATTCTCCGTTTCCTGCACCACGTTTGTCCACATTACGTCGACGTCCGCGCCTTTAAGAATGGGTAAATAAGTTACATGAGTAAACAGAGTGATTAGAAATTGCATACTGGAGATAAACCTTACATTATGAACTAGTCGCTTTGACGAGCTTGCCTAACGTCACACACACGCGCACGAGCACGAATAATGATGATTATAATAATAATAATAATAATAATAATTATAATAATAATAATAATAAGAAGAAGAAGAAGAAGAAGAAGAAGAAGAAGAAGAAGAAGAAGAAGAGAGAAGAAGAAGAATTATTATGATATTAAATACAGTAGATAAATATAAAAGTAAATGAAAAAAAATCCACTTTTTTACTTGTCATTTTCACTGCAATGCTCATTACGATGATTGATATGTCATAATGCAATTAACAGCATGTCATTATCGAATACGACAGTTTTTGTTTAATTACTGTCGGACGAAAGTGAAACAAATTCATGCAAACTTATTTTATGACATGCAAGTCTCAAATTAAGATCAGCATTTCCACAAATTATGAAAACATGCACATGCAATGTATATAGACTTTTAAAAACCTGTAAACTTGTATTGAAAAAAAAAATCAGTAGAAAAAAATGATATTGTTAACATTTTTGTTCAAAACATATATTGTGGGTACACGTTAGAACCGCATCGGCTCTAACGAGTACCCACAATATAAGTTTTGTATTTTTGTATCAAAAATAAGAAAAATATGTATATCCTTGACACCTCATTTTCACCATTTAAATGAGTGGCATATTTGGGGTTGGGGGGGGGGTGGGGGGGGGGGTTTATACATTATCCGGACATGTTATCGTGATGGTCAGAACCATCCTCACTTTGAATACCATAGCAGTACATCGCTGTGCCATCGCCTTGTGACAAGACAGGTTCGATTTACGTAACTATTAAGATACATTTGATTTGCATTTCTTATATAAATGCAACCGGTATGTTTGTTTGTGGCTCGCTCTAATTTGTTAGACATTTGAACTAAATTATGAGGAATAAGGAAAATAAAGAACAAATTTTTGTTTAACTAAACTGACAGAGGCTATTTTCATAATCCTGAATATAAAGTATAAATAAGCATTGCATCATCGCACCACTCGCATAAGACTCGTACACAGCAAATGACATCCCTCCGAGTAATATGAGTAGTAATGGGGGGCAGCCAGAGTGCCACCCATTACTACTCATCTTTATCGGATATAGGATTATCTTTTCTTACATACCTCTATCATAAAGACAGAAAAATTCCGGTAATTTAGTGGTGGTAGATAAATCGATCTTACACTGCTGGTTTGGTTGCTCATGCAAGATAAGAAAAGCACGCGATATAATTCGATCGTTTCTACTGCTTGCAGCAATGGCGTTCACCAAAACTAGACAAAAGTGATGTTTTTCACAGCGAGTATTCTTGAATCACGCTCGTTTTAAAATAAAAACAAATAAAAACTACATCTCTATTGACTTTGACAGCGATTTATTTACATTTGACGTCACATCCGTCATGATAGTTCGTCTCTCACTAATGAGAAAGACCATCATTATTTCTTGAATAGTGCTGATGTGTGTTGGTGAGTTCTTTGATGGCTGACTAGGCCAATTCTGGCTCTAAACTGTCGGTTGCAAGTAGAGCAAGTCAATGTCATAGAGTCTGATGGTGGCACATTTGTTTTGGCTTTGCGCTCTCTTCGCTTTCTTTCAGCTTCACAGATTCTCTTCTTTTCATAAAGAGCTGCTCCTTTGTTGATGAGACCTCGCCACTTTGATCGCTCCTGTGCAGTCTGTTCCCAGGACCCCATTGGTATTTCAAAATCCTTCAGAGAGGCTTTGAGGGTGTCTTTGTAGCGTTTCTTCTGGCCACCTTGAGAGCGCTTTCCCTCTTGTAGTTCTCCATAGAAAACTTTCTTTGGAAGTCGCGCATCAGGCATTCTTATAACATGGCCAGTCCATCTTAGCTGTGCTAGCTTTAAGACTGTATGCATGCTTTGCATCCCTGCTTTCGTCAGGACCTCTGTGTCTGGAATCTTGTCCTGCCACTTGATTTTTAACAACTTTCTCAAACAGCTTAAGTGGAAATGGTTAAGTCTCTTTGCATGGCGTTGGTATACTGTCCAGGTCTCACATGCATACAAGAGGGTTGGCAGTACCACAGCCTTGTAGACTTTCAGCTTGGTGTCAAGCTTGATTCCATTTCGCTCCCAGACATTTGCACGGAGTCGTCCGAATGCCACACTAGCCTTTGCAATTCTGGCAGTGATCTCATCATCAATATGCACTGCTCTGGAGAGAGTGCTTCCCAGGTAGGTGAACTTGTCAACAACTTTCAGTTTTTGCCCATTCACAGTGATGGTTGGTTCATTATATGGCTTTCCGGGCGCTGGTTGGTGTACAACCTCTGTCTTTTTTGTGCTGATTGTGAGATCATAGTTATCACATGACTGTGAGACTTGATCCATGGCTCTTTGCATTTTTGCCTCTGTGCTGGCATTCTTATCCATATCATCTGCATAGAGGAGCTCATCTAGCACATCAGTCTGGACCTTAGTTTTGGCTTGCAACCGTCTGAGGTTGAATATGTTGCCATCAAAACGGTACCTGATTGGAAAACCAGTGTCACTGTCCTGAAAAGCATCCATAAGCATGGCAGAAAACATCATGCTGAACAGTGTTGGTGCCAGAACACAGCCTTGTTTGACCCCATTTGTTACTTCAAATGGTTCAGAGAACTCTCCATCATTTTGCACACGTGCCTGCATGCCATCATGAAACTGCCGCACCATTGCTATGAATCTGGGTGGACAGCCAAACTTGGCCATGATTTTCCAGAGTCCATCACGACTAACAGTGTCAAAAGCTTTGGTGAGGTCAACAAACGTCATGTATAGATCTACATTCTGTTCTTGGCATTTCTCCTGAAGCTGTCTTGCTGTGAATATCATGTCTATTGTCCCTCTGTCTTTTCTGAATCCACATTGACTTTCTGGGATAAGTCCCGTCTGATCAAGATGAACATTCAGACGATTCAACAGAATTTTTGCAAGTATCTTCCCAGCAATTTCAACACAGTCTTCCGTCTACCTAATAGGAACAAAACATCCTGGATGCATCCCCGTTCCAAACACTGGCATCCGTCATATGCACAACGTCACAAGGGTTAAAGCACGGTACCAGGTTACGTTACCAGTAAAAGGATAAAATCGGAGTATGTAAGAAAATCGGAGTATGTAAGAAAAAGAATCGATCATGGGTGTTCAGTGGAGAAAGGAAAATCCCAACCCTCGGGTCCACCGTTCCAGTGGGAAACTCGGCGAGCCTCGTTTCCCACTGGAAAGGGTGGACCCTCGGGTTGGGATTTTCCTATCTCCACTGGACACCCATGATGGATTCTATTTATCTTACCTTTATGGACCCTGTGGACGTCACTGCTGATGAGTGCATTACGAAAACACGCCCATGCAATATACAGAGACTTTTTTTAAGTTTTTAAAAATGAAAATTTTCAGTACAATTTTTTTTTCTTATTTTTGCTCAAAACATAGATTGTGGGTACATGTTAGAACCGCCTCGCCGAGGCGGTGAGGCTGTTCTAACGAGTACCCACAATCTATGTTTTGGAGCAAAAATAAGAAAAATAGGTATACCCCCAGCAAACCCCAGTTTTACTATATAAAAGTGGGGTTTAAGGGGTTATTTATTGCACGGATATGTTTTCCTGATGAGACTATGAATCTCGATCATGAAATTGGTGTTTATGATGCACTGACGTCAAGCAAATTATACGAACAAGTTTGTTCGTTTGTTTGTTTGTTTGTTTGCTCGTTTGCTTGATTGATTTGTGGTTTAAGGTCCCAGTCAACAACTTTTTTTTTCTGTTATGTCGGAGATAGCCACCGCTTCCTGGTTATTAGTGCTGATGGAAATACAAACAATCCGTTACAAGATTATTTTTTCTCGCGAAATATACATGTTTTGTTAACAGAGTTTCTGTGAATTAACAAAAGAAGGGAAATTCTAAGATTTCAGTTTTGGCATGTGATTTGTTGATATAAAGTATCACCTACGAATTTCTTTTGTTTTTCTACAAGATTCTAATACGCCTTATTATTAGCCTGGTCATGAGAATATTTGAACAAGGTCCATACGAACATTTACACACATGCCTCGATTAGCCTGCGAATGCGCCGGTGTCGTCTGAAAAAAAAAAAAAAAGAAAAAAGAAAAAAAAAAAAAGAGAAAAATCTCTTCTTTTCCTAGAATGATAGACTAATTGTCGGAAAACTTTGGGCGTTCGAGGTCGGGCGCACGAACTATAGGGTTGTCCATATATATCAGTTCGATTAATTAATTGTACAGTGGGAAAAACTAATTGAGACATCATTAGATATAGGAGTATAAATCTTACAGCGGTTTTTAGGCATTAAAATTCATATGGTCTTTCAATCAAATAGGGTTTGGTTTATTCAAAACAAACACTTTCGCACTAAATCAGGCTGTTTTAGAGCAAACACATTAATGTACTGGGCGCTCTGAGATGAAGCAATTTATGATAGCTAGTTGGTGATGTTTTTTCTTGAAGAACTTGAATTTTAATGGGACAGTTATATTATTTTAATTGAAAAAGTTCATAACCTGCGATTTTTATAAAGGCCAAAAAGTTTTGTGGTGGATTTTAAAAAGTTCAATCACGGCATTATTAACAGCGTTTTGTGCGTCATTATTTTCATAATTCTTGGAAATCGAAATACATACATATGTAAGGCGTACAATCTGAAGTAACGCTAAATGATTTCTAAGATTATGAAAAATTAAAGACATTTATCGAAATCTTGCAAATTAGTTTTGCTGGAAGAATGTATTATAAACGAAAATGTGGACATACGGAATAGCGCCATAAACTGATAAAGTTCTACGGTCTAAAGAAATAGAGATTTATTAAAAAATGGAAGGCAATCATTTAAACCATTATTGTTGTGAACGGACCGAAAATTCATGCATGGACAGCTACAAACCATCACTAACCGTCCAAGACACCTACAGACTTCTACCAAGACGCAGGGGACGGCCCCTCGGCAGTAACGCCGCCCGGGAGCGGTCTCGCGTCAAGACGTTACGGTCGGCGTTTCTCGATCTCCAGCGTTCACTGCCGTCGGTACCGCCTGATACGAAACTGTCTAAACTTGACGTTTTGGTGCTCGCCACAACCTACATCTCTCACCTCATGAAGACACTACAGGAAAATGGGGACTCGGGGAAAACGGTAGCGGCTAACGGAGGAATGCATCCAGTTAAGGTAATAATAAAACTATTAACGGACATGTATTTTGTTTTATGGAAAAAAAATCCCAATTTTAAAACATCCCATTTTTTTTTTAGCGTAAACGGGGTTTGGTAGTTGCCTACCCGTGAGTAGTTTGTGCTGTCATTACGAAATTTTACGAAAATTTGTCCATGCAATAAACATAGATTTTTAAGTTGTAAAAAAGGAGGAAAATTTTCGGTAAAAATTTTTTGATATTTTTCTTACTTTTGCTCAAAACCGTGATAGATTGTGGGTACACGTTAGAACCGCCTCGGCGAGGCGGTTCTAACGAGTACCCACAATCTATGTTTTGGAGCAAAAATTAGAAAAGTAGGTATACCCCTGCATAACCCAGTTTTACTATATAAAAGTTGAGTATAAGGGGGTATATATTTCACGGACATTTTCCTGATGCCATGGGGTTCTATTTCACAATCGCTCACATCATCAAGTTGCTGTTTTTATTGCTGAAGACGTTTAAGTCAAGTAAGTCATTTTTTCCCATCTGAATGGCGTCAACATGCGTTATAAGCTCAAATGCGTATTTTACGCGAAAATGCCGATTTTCAAAAGCTTAAGACATCAAGAAGCCATTCTATTATGTTTTAGATCGAAAATAAGAAATAAGAATATGTAACTGTACCCCTAAAAATCCAGGTTTCACAATAATCAAAATTTGTAGAATCCGAGTTACGAAAACTTGCCCATGCAATAAACAGAGATTTTTGAGCTTTAAAAATTGAAAATTTTCTGCTGAAAATTTTTGAGATTTTTTTTCTTTATTTTGCTCAAAACATAGATTGTGGGTACATGTTAGAACAACCCCGCCGTTTTGGAGCAAAAAATACGAAAAATAGGTATACCCCTACATACCACAGTTTTGCTTTTTAAAAGTGGTGTTCAAGGGGGTATACTGTAATACATTACACGGACATGCTCGTGCAGTCGTTGCGAAATCTTTTTTTTTTCAGCTGCAGGACAGTCTTGCAGGCTGCAAGTTTTTGCTGGACGAAACCCAATTTTGTAGGATAGTTCTATGCAATATCATTGTAATTTTGGAAATTTTTGTCTGTCTGACAGAATAAATATTTTGTCAGTCAGAATGAATTTTAGCTGGTTTTGACCGACAGACCAGCATTTTTCGCGAATACTGTTCGTGATGTACATGTACATATTTCACGCCATTCTTTTTTCCGATGTAACGATGAGCTTAATTAAGTTGATAAAATTATGTTATGTTTTTTTTTTCTAGAAATGGCCGATGAGAGCACGTCTTTATGCGGGTATTTTATCCAGCACGGACCCGACGGTTCCCCAGGAGGCACCGGAGACACCTCAGGAGCCAGTGTTTCCACCTATATCACCATCTTGTTCGTGGACGCCTGCTATTGATACGTACTTCAGATAAAACTTTATATTTGAAGCACATGTTGATCAAGTGATGCAAAATGTTAGAGCCTATGCTCATCTGTGTGCTAGTATAACTAGTCGTTAGCTATAAATTACGTCAACTTCTTTTGTCGCGGATATACGAAAAAAAATGTGAAAATTGTGATCTCTAATCGAAAGAGGAATGAAAATGGATATCAGAACTCACACATAAACTTCTTTTTTTTTTTTTTTTTTTTTTTTTTTTGTTTGTTTGTTCGTATGGTAAGACATGTTGAATTGCATTTGTGAAACCAGTACTTCTGCGAAACTTACACTCGCACTGTAGTTGACGCAGTCATGGCAGTGTTTCAGTTCAAACATCATTGTGCTTTCAAGAAAACGTAACGATAAGAAACTAAAATAGTTCTACGTATATAAAGTACAGTAAACAAACGTTTGCTAAAATTTATTTAAGTCTACATCTTCATTCTTCAGACAATCAAACTTTTTGATTGAAACGTAACGTCATAATGAGACATCCAGGGTTCTCCAACGCCACGTGTGCAGTTCAGTGCTTGCACGCGGGCTGGTTATAAATTTTGTCGCCGGAATCTATATGGCATAAACCGCTAGTTTCATCATATAAACGTTCAAGACATGTCAACAATCGACTAGTTGGTTGATAGCAAGTCCCAACGATGGGTTCTTTCATGACGTGACTCAATTAGAGCCTACGTACGGGCGTAATTGATAGTTTATTGATAAACTGACATTTTTATACGTCGATATGCGTTTTTGTTAAAATTAATGTCAGTCATGTAAATGGTTAAAGATTTGACGTTTATTAAACCAGGCAATTATGATAATTATTTAGTTATCTATGGCTTTAGAGTATTGGTAATTGCGCATATATATACTATAAGACTTAAGTTTAGCAATTTTTTCATCCATCATTATTTTCAAAATCAAATGTTTGAAAACTTTACATACGCTTTTAATATGTCAAGTGATGCTCAAATTCATGTTTCGAGACGAGTTTGTGTGCTTTTCTCACGTCCAGGAGTTGCTACGTTACGTTTAAAAAATCATGCAAATCACGTGCCCAGCATTCCACGTGCATCAACTGTTGTCGATTTTTGCCTTGTTTGATTGATAAAAGTGTCGTAACGAATAAACCGGAATGACATTTGAAAAATTCCGTGAGGGGACGCCGTCATGGCCTGACGTTAAACCAGCGTTACACGAATATCAATATGCTAAGTGCAGACATTCAGAAAAAGGAAGCCAATTGAAATTTCTCTGTTTGCTAGAGTGAGATACAGTCTCCTAGAACCATATTCCATTAGCTGATAGCATAAAAAAACCGGCATCATGACGCCAGACAACATAAGGCTATCATGATATAGGGCAATGCAAATTTGACGTCATAGTGACGTAATCGTTTTTTAGGCAACCACGAATATCAGGTTTGATAATTCATGGCATGGAAAGATGGGTTTGTATCGAAACAGCTGACAGGAAACAACCTGCGTGGTGCAAACACCGTGAATATCGCCGTTACGTTTTTGGTCCTGTAAACGTTAAACGTAAACGTGCAAGACTAGACTTGACATCACATCAAAACTTACAGGCCTACTAAGCGATTTTTTTCTCGTAAAAGCTTAATCGCGCGTCATTTCAGCAGATAAACGCATATGGGTTCTCTCAGGAGAAAGGCAAGGAGCCAAAATGACGTCAGTTACGTCATACACCGGGGGCGTTACCTGGTACCATAATGGAACCAAATCTCTACGATCATGGTACTGTACTCTTTTTGAGCACAAGAAGATGTGAAATGACTGTTTTGGGAATAAAAGGTTAACTTTTCATATGGCGAGAAACAATGTGAATTTTGAGGTGACACCCCTGTAAACTTTGACGTAGCGTAATTGCGTCAGGAAAAGATAGCTTTCCGGCGAAAAGTGGAAATTGTGGTTCCTTGAAGATTAAATATTGATGGGTTAAAGGGTTCAGTTCAATTCATCTTGATACCAATTTAAAATTTCGAAATCAAATAAAAATTGCTAAACTTAAGTCTTATAGTATAATTTAAGGTGCTTCAAAATACATAGCACGTACGTTGAATTTCAGATACACCGTCGTACATACGTCACTGGCACATACGCAATCAATGCGAAAGCGAAGCATGCGAACGTAACGATTTACTTGCAACACAGGCATGGCGTACATATACATTCGTGGAGTCACTGTTGCTGCGGTATCTCTGCGAAGGTATACATGTATGGCGGTTTCCGCCTATCACCTTGTGACGGCGAACATGCCACGTTCATGTCGCTGATGTGGCGTTGTTGTTAAGCAACTGCGTCAGACTACAATATTTAGCAAATATGAAAACACACCCATGCAATAATATACAAAGATCTTTAAAGTTGTCAAAAATGAAAATTTTCAGTAGATTTTTTATATATATATTGCTCAAAACATAGATTGTGGGTACACGTTAGAACCGCCTCGCCGAGGCGGTTCTAACGAGTACCCACAGTCTATTTTTGGAGCAAAAATAAGAAAAGTAGATTTACCCCTGTATACCCCAGTTTTACCATATAAAAGTGGGGAAGAGGGGGTATTTATTTTACTATAGTATGGGACATATGCCTCCATTTTATGGGACTTCTACCCTACAACATACAAAATGTGCTTTACAATTTAACCAACCAAAGCTTATATGTCTGGTGGTTTTGACTAACCACTTTTTTGGGCATGCTCAGACCTAAGTAGTTAACCAGTAATCAGGTGGTCAGTCACTCTGTGCGTAATAACCTAAGGCACAAGCAGCCCGTTTCTCATAGCACCAGTTGGTGGAGGCTCTGATGTGTTGGGGATGTGTAATACTGTTCTAGTGCTTGAATCTTCCAAGACGATGAAAACATGGGCCACTGGTTCGATTTTTTTATTTTAGTATAGAATGCACATGTATATCCGATCGTTGCCTGCACTGTTCCCTTTGAACTAAAATCTATAATTAAAGGTCTTAACAAATAACACAATACAGGGTCTTAACAAATAACACAACCCATTATCATTTTTTCTCTTTTTATTAAATATAATGTTTTGTTAATAATATAAATATATATTTCATATAACTAGACTTTAGTTTGTTCTAATACTAGGACTTTCAACCAACAAAAGGCCTACAAATCATGCATTACAAATCTTCATCGTAATAATTGTTTGAAAAGACTTTCAGGGGAATGCGAGGGAGCTGAACAATAACTAAGCTTAACTAAGCTTTTTTGGCCTTTTTGACATCTAATCAGTCCGTAAGCTTTTGAATTCACATTTTCTGGGAGTTACCGTTCATTTTCAGTCAGTAAAATGTAAATTCCCAGCAGGCTAATAAGATATCAAAATTCCTAACTAAATGCAAAAATGGTAAAACAGGCCACATAACTGGTTGTGTTTAATCATAATCTGGCCATAATTTAACTATGTTTCTCTGTAAAATCAGGTTGTGGGTACCCATCTGAGCCAACTCATTACAGAACTCTTGTGGGTATGAGGATTAACTTATGGAACAATGACTGAAGTTCTTTTAATTAATATCATAAACACCCTTATTATAATTAACTGGCAAAAGGAAAAACAATAAATAAATGCAAAGAGAATCAAAGAGAGGGAATAAATACTTGGGAATAAATACATGGTATACAGGATCAAAATACTGGCTAAAAGACAATGCAAAATGGAATTACAAGTTGTAAAGTAGTATACATGATGAAAATATTGGATTAAAGACAGGAAAAAAAACAACATTGTACATTGTATATACTAAAAGGTGAAAGGACGGACTCTGAAAGTTACATTATAATAAATATGATCACAGAATTTATTGCAGACTAGGATAGTTTTAAACTGCTTTGCTTATAAGCAGTTAAATAGGTAGACATATACTCAATTTTAACATAGAAATTCTACAATGTTATTGAGAAGCGACATGAGAAAACCAACAATGTTGTTTCCGACCAGGTCCTACACAAACCAGGCTGTACAAGCACAGAAGACAGCTAGAGGCTGGAAATTTTGGATCTAGAAAGTAGAACTTGTATGTATCCCTGTAGCGAAAACAAAGGCACTGATCAGTAAACGCGAAGCTGATCTGTGTCTTTGTTTTCGCATATGGAAAATGTTGGTTTTCTCATGACGCAGCTCTAGTATGTTCTGAGAATGTACAACAAAGGCAGAAAAGGTTAAAACTATACATGATAAAAATGAAACTTTATATGTAAAGGAAGCAAAATATACCACCAATTTTAACATTATTTAATATCATGTTAGTTATTATCACACAAAACTTGTGAATTCTAATTAACAGAAACATTTCTACGGGCCAATTACCATACTTGTGTTTTCAGAATGGATTGCTCATTACGCAAACTTGTCCATGCAATATATAGAGATTTTTAAAGATCTAAAAAATGAAAATTTTCAGTAAAAATTATTTGATATTTTTCTTATTTTTGCTCAAAACATAGATTGTGGGTACATGTTAGAACTGCCTGCATACCCGAGTTTTACTATATAAAAGTGGAGTTTAAGGGGGTATACATTTTACAAACATGTTTTCCTGATGCATACCAAACCACAATTTCTACCAAAACCAAAGCGTGAGAAATATTGACATTTAACTTGTGGAGTGCAAACCTGAAAGCTCAGTGTAGAAGCCTATTTCTATCTAGTACACTAATTTTTCATGCTTTTAACAACACTGGAGCTACCAAATGACAAATTAAACTAAATAGCCCAAGATAAAACTCAGACAAAACTGGGCATCCAGTCAGTATGTTGTCTTCTGTGGCCTTATGGGAAAATGTGTGCCATTAAGGGGAAACCTCAGCACATTACTAATCTAAAACATATACATAAACATACCAAATACACAAGGTAACATTTTATCACGTTACCTCAACGCTTAATACTTTAACATATTTACATTTTGCTTTTCTGCAATACTGGTCCAATATCTTATCTCAAAAATAGATCAATACTAAAACATTTTTTTATGGTTTCAATCTTTTCATCTATCTTTTTTTATTAATTTTATTTATTTTATTAATTTATTGACCAGTTTTTCCATATGTATTTAACATTCAAAACAACATTAAACCTAAGCCTACAGCAACTACTTTTTCTGAAAACTAACATTTTTTTTTTTTTAAATTTTATTTCACTCAATAACTTTTAAACATCTCTAGCTACCATTTCAAAAGCACCTTATATGCAAAATATGAAGTACATGTATCTACTGCATAGATCTTTGCAAATACAAACAAATGCTGAACAACCCATATTCTTCTGCAATATTTTAACAAAATTTGATGCTAAAATATCACCAAAATATTTTGTAACATATATATCAATGAGAACAATAGAAGATTTCATTACGAAAACTTGCCCATGTCATATGTCATTTTTTTCAGCTGTAAAAATTGAAAATTTCATTGGAAAAATTTTGATATTTTTCTTATTTTTGCTCAAAACAGAGATTGTGGGCACAAGTTAGAACCGCCTCGCCGAGGCGGTTCTAACAAGTACCCACAGTTTATGTTTTGGAGCAAAAATAAGAAAAATAGGTATACCCCTGCAAACCCCAGTTTTACTATATAAAAGTGGGGTTTAAGGGGGTATACATTTCACGGACATGTTTTCCTGATGTGTTATCTATACTATAAATCTACAAAGTAGGTCTACTTCATTGTTATTTTACAACATCAAATATTTTTGTAAATACAGAATTAGTATAGTTTTATAAATATCAAAACATCAAACAGTGCAAATATGACATTAAAATTATTAAAAGGTCAAACAATGTAACAAACCAATAGGCACCTTAAAATTGAATGACAAAAGCTGCCCATATTAAATAGGATAAACATGGATTCTAAAATACATGTAGAGATTTATTTCTAATTAAGGTGTCACCATGAACTTCTAAAAAATATCAAGCTTTCAATTTTCTACCCTTTTTACGCCAATTTCTCTACATTTTATGCAATATGTTAAAACATGTCCTAAATATAGAATTTTACAAATACAACATTAAAATTCAGGGATAACAAAATAACAATCCAAATGGTAGCATAAATAGAATGATAAAAGCTGCCAGTATGACAATCATAAACTTATATTCCTAATTCAAACAACATTTGGACATCTATTCAACTATTTTACTTTATACTGCTCTCACATATACCGAATTTCCCTTGCGAATGCCCTTCCGAATGAAATTTTGAGCAAATTCGCATTAATCGCTAGAAATTCGGAAGCATTCGGTAGCATTTGTAAGCATTCGGTGAAAATTTCGAGATGTTGCGAAAATTAGGAACATGCTCCTAAAATTCGCAAGGAAATCATATTCTTAACATATTCGTAAAGAATTCGTAAACAATTCGGATTGATTGCAAGACATTTGTAACACTCGCAAGCCATTTGCAAGGATTCGGTAGCATTAAATTCTATTGAGTTTTGATGTCCGTAAAGAATCGCTAGTGAATCGCAACATTTTCACATTAAAGACTCAGTTTTTAGCATAGTTTATTTATTATGGCCCTATCCTTCAAGTAAAGGTCATTATTTATGGTGTTTAGCTTTGAGCTATCCAGTAATGTATGACAGACAAACGAAAGTCCCGTGAAATTTTTGTTTGCCCAGTAAAATTGTCTTTTTTATTGTGTAAATCGCAATTTAGAGAAACAACAAAGTGGTGTGTGTTTCAAGAGAAGACTTGGATCAATAATGACATATTTCTTTTCCATGCCCCTTAGCATTGTGGGTGACTTCGTTTCACATTGATATTATTGGCTACAAAGTTTGCGAGTGAGTCAAAACTGAAAAGAATTCGGCAAGCATTCGCTACACATTCGCTTCGTTTGTAAGGTGTTTTCAAGACTTTCGTATTATTTGTAACGGCATTTTTAAGCGTTCGGAACATTCGTTAGGCATTTTCAAGAATTCGGTAGTGTGGATGGCAATCAATCGCAACATTCTTAAGACATTTGTAAGGATACGCAAGCATTCTTAACGCTTTCGCAAAGACATCGTTTTGTACAAGCTCCGCCCCGTCCATTCGCATCATATTCGGTAATTTCAGCGCGAATTTCAAATTTTAGCATTCGCAAGGGATATTCGGTATATGTGAGAGCAGCATTACTATTTGTTTTTATCTGTTTTTCAACTCATTAATCTAATATACAATAGTAATCAGCAACTATGAACCATACTTTGACGAATTTTAAACAGATATTTGCTGTACAGGATCTACCATGGTATACAGGTATGCATTGGATGGCTTAAGCTATTGCAGTATATAAGGTATCCAAATCCTTCTTCATGGAATAATTCAGATCCTTAGGTCAGCACATCTACACTGGACAGCATGAACATGAAAAGTCTGCTCATCACAAAAACATGCCCATGCAATATACACTTTTTTTTTTTTTTTTCAGCTGTAAAATTTTGATCTTTTGAATATTATTGCTCAAAACAGTGATTGTGGGTACACGTTAGAACCTGAGGCAGTTCTAACGAGTACCCACAATCTATGTTTTGGATCAAAAATAAGAAAAATTATATACCCCTATATACCCTAGTTTTTCTATATAAAAGTGGGGTATAAGGGGGTATTCACTGCATGGATATGGGCCACCTCATGGGAAAACCAACAAAACCTGCTTAGGCGAAAACAAAGACGCAGATCAGCTTCGCGGTAACCGCGAAGCTGATCAGCGCCTTTTTTTTCGCTACTTGCATAGTACAATTCCTCTTCTACTTAAATCTGAAATTTCAAGCTTCTAGCTCTTTTCTGTGCTTGTACAGACTGGTTTGTGTCGGATCTGGTCGGAAACCACATTGTTGGTTTTCCCATGAGGCGGCTCATATGTTTGTATGATGGAGCGAGTTCTAAGTCATAATGGTAGTGGTAGGCGTAGTCTATGCCGGCAGGTTGGGTAGAGCGCCATCTAATAGAGGATTTCTGTCTGAAGAGGACTTCTTACCAGGGTTTTTCAGCAAAGCTTCTATAATGGCTGTGTAGCAAAATAAATACTGATCCTGAAAGAGAACAACGAATAAGCCATGAAACATTTTGGATATGCAAATAAAGGGGCTTATGAGTTGCATGGAAACTGCACCTCTGATAATATGATCCTTCCATTTTGTAAATAGGAAATTTCAAGTCAATACTCATGTCACCTTCTGTGACTGTGCTGACTGGTTTGTGTTACAGACCCGGAAGACTTGCAAAAAGAGACTGCATTGGTGTTCAAATTCATGGGTGGTCAAAACCATAACTGCAGTCAACAATATTTCCGAACAAATGAGCCTGTGTGTGAGAAAACCAACAATTTGGGTTCCGACCAGGTCCGACGAAAACCGGGCTGTACAATCACAGAAGAAGATTAGAAGCTTGAAATTTCGGATTTAATAAGAAGAGGAATTGTACTATCCGTGTAGTAAAAACAAAGGCGCTGATCAGCTTCGCAGTTACTGCGAAGCTGATCTGCCCCTTTGTTTTCACCTATGCAGATTGTTGGTTTTCCCATGCCACAGCTTATTGTCTACGCGCCAGCGCGTAGACTACTCTAAAGTTTGAGATTGACCTACTTTCAAGACAACTCATACACCTCGCTACAACTGCAACTGCACGTTTGAGTCTAGTGGCTTGACCATCGTGTTAGTAGGATTCCGTGTCGTTTCGCCAAGGACCGTGTAAACATCCAAAACACCCATGCAAACCTCCCTTTGGTTGGTAACATTTGTGCCAATGGTGCAGAGGTACCAAAAAAGGGGCAAATTGTTAGATTCGTGGAACTGGTGCATGATTGCATTCTATCTAAGCAACATTGGAATGAAATGAACCGACGGTATTGTGACGCTATATAGGTATGAAAGCTTTGATCGCGCCCCACCTGCCGTGTAGCCAATTACATTCTATCCAAGCCACAATGGAATGAAATGAACCGACAGTATTGTGACGGTCGATTGTCAGGTATGAATGCTTTGACTGTGCAGCGTTTTATTTCTGTTCAGTCACATGAACCACGATGAAATGGGAGTACGGTCAGATTCTTTGACATTCTAGTTTATGTATGCGAAGCGTAGACCAAGCTTTTTGTTAAAGCTTATACTTGTTAATAATATCAGGTTAGGAAATATTAAAAAAAAAAAAAAAAAAAAAAAAAAAAAATTAAAGGAAAAAGTCCAGGTATTTCTACATTTTATTTTAGGAATAGAATAATAATTCAACTTATAAGATAAATTTCAAAGGATAAACGAACTGCGACACGAGAAGACCAACATTTTGCATATGCAAAAACAAAGACGCAGATCACCTTCACAGTAACTGCAAAGCTAATCAATGCCACTTTGCAGTAACTGCGAAGCTGATCAGCACCTTTGTTTTCGCTACACAGATACATGTAGTACAATTCCTCTTCTTTCTTAATCCAAGATTTCAAGCTTCTAGCCCTCTTCTGTGACTGCACATACTATTTTGTGTCAGACCTGGTTGGAAACCACATTGTTGGTTTTCTCATGCGGCTGTATTACAAGAAGTACCCACCCTAGTTTGGATCATTCCTTGCCTCTGCCTCCTCAACTCTGTCACTATGTCCAATATCTCACACTGAAAAATATATATATGAATATAATCATACGAGCTTTGAGGTTACCACACAGTTGATTTTTGAAAGAGAGAAAACAGCACTATTTTTAATTTTTAATATGTCCTAATCTTAAATTTTTTTTTCATTGTCCCAACACTTAAAATAATTACGCCAAAATGGATGGTGTCCCAAAATAAGCTTTGTCGTAAAACACAGAGTATATTATGCACTGTTCCCTTCCCTGAAAAATAACAGTATGATTTATTCACGCTTACCTTATAAGCATTCTTAAATGACCCTACATGCTGTACATGAAAATTATACACTGCTTGAAGCCACAATCAGTTCTACCAAAAGATGTCAAGTAACTCAGCAATTTTATCAAGCCTTCTGGCCACCATTTACAGACAAATTCAAGAAATTGTTGTTTCAATATTTTACTGACCTTGAGGCCTTTCTCTACATGAGCTAGAGCCACATCAATGGTTATAAAGGTTCCTGTTCTACCTATGCCCGCACTGCAGTGGATAACCAAAGGTCCTGATACTCTCAACTCGTGACTCAGTCGCATATACTGGAAAGTAATACAGACATTGTGTCATACAATACTGATATATTGTAAAATTTCTATTTCAGGTACATTTACATGATTTCAGGAATGTGACTCAGTTTTGGTGAAACAAGCTAAACCCACTTTACCCTTTTTCAAAAAACATCGAACCTGGACAAATCAGACTGAGTCTGCAACAGTTTGAAATCTTAGAATTTTAAAATTGAAGAAGGTACATGTAAAAGGCTGGAGATTCTCATCTCTGTGACTTAGAGCAAAATGTACTGAAATGAAAGTGACATTTAAATGATTAAAATTTCAAGCTGTTGCCAGTATGAGTAGTTTGACTCCACATTTCAGGATGTGGTGGTTCCAAAGGGCGTGCTGAGAACTACTTGATTTTCTTCCACTAAAACTATTTACAAATCTTCACTTCACATACCTGAAGAAGTGGTACTGCTGACTGCGGCACACCATGGTCCGGCCAGGTTGTATAGTTCAGATGACAAACACTTCTAGATTCCCCAGTTTCCAAGTTCTCTATGAGGATACTACGGATGTCAAAGTCATCTAGCACATTCTGGTACAGCAGACTTAGACGATACCTCCTAAAAAAGTCAATTATTTGAACTGCTCTTAGACTTCTGTCAGACATAACATACTGAGTATAAATATTCTGGGCCATCAAATCTTCATAGTTTCTCATACTATCATAACTTGGACCCTACATGTCTTTCTCAGTATTGTGGTTCAACATCCCAGTAAACAATGTTTCAGTCATGTCAAGATGGAGCTACCACTTTTAAGGGTATTTCTACGCAGTAACCAGAGGACCAATGGTCCTGTAAACGCTCACCTGAGATCTGCTGCATATACCAATAAACATGTTTGAAAAGTATGTTATTTAACCCTAGTGCAGGGGCAGATGACGCCCTTGGGCCATTTTCTTTTTTCAGAATAATCAATATTCTGTCCATTTGCCAATTTCCTGCTGGCTTTTCCCTTCAAATGACATTTTAACAGTTTTCCCCATTCAAATGCATAGGCAACCCATGTTGACCTTGCCATAAACTTGGTCAAGGTCATCACAGGGTCATGATTTATATATACATTGGAGTATTTTAGTCATCAATGCTTCACGCCAAGTTTCCTTGAAATCAGTCTATTGGTTTCAGAGAAGAAGATTTTTGAAGGGTTTTACCATATATGGGCATGACGGCCGTCTTGGTCATGTGACCTAAATTATTAATATACACATTGGTTCCCCCATCCTATGGATGCTTCACATAAAATTTGGCTTTAATTGGCCAAGCGGTTTCAGAGGAGAAGATGTTTGAATATTATGGTAATATACATGTATATTGCCCCAGGGTGGGGCCATATAAGCCCTTGGGTTCAACTTTTTTCAGAATCATTAATATTCAGTCCTACTTACTATTTCTGCAAGATTTTCACCTCAAATGACTTTTTAAAAGTTTTCCCCATTCAATGTACAGGGTCATGATTTATATATACATTGTAGTACTTTAGCCATTGATGCTTCATGCCAAGTTTCTTTGAAATCGATCCACCAGTTCTGGAGAAGAAGATTTTTTAAGAGTTTTTACCGTATATGGGCATGGCGGCCATCTTGGTCATGTGACCTAGATTATTTATATACACATTGATTTCCCCATTTTATAGATGCTTCATGTAAAATTTGGCTTTGATTGGCCAAGCCGTTTCAGAGGAGAAGACGTTTGAATATTATGGAGATATACATGTATATTGCCCCGGAGTGGGGGCACATGAGCCCATGGGGTCCAATTTTTTTCAGAATCATTAATATTCAGTCCTACTGCCCATTTTCTGCAAGACTTTCACTTTAAATGACATTTTAAAAATTTTCCCCATTCAAATGCATTGGCGACCTATGTTGACCTTGCCGTAAAATAGGTCAAGGTCATCACAGGGTCATGATTTATATATACATTGTAGTGCTTGAGCCATCAATGCTTCATGCCAAGTTTTGTTGAAATCAGTTCACTGGTTCTGGAGAAGAAGATTTTTGAAGGGTTTTTACCATATATGGGCATGGCGGCCACCTTTGTTGACCTTCCAGTAAAATAGGTCAAGGTCATCATAGGGTCATGATTTATATACACATTGTAGTATTTGAGTCATCAATGCTTCATTCAAAGTTTCCTTCAAATCGGTCCACCAGTTCAGGGGGAGAAGATTTTTAATAGTTTTTACCACATATGGGCATGGCAGCCATCTTGGTCATGTGACCTCGAGTATTTACATATACACTATTTCCCCTTTCCTACAGATGATTCGTTTAAAATTTGGCTTTGATTGGCCAAGCGGTTTCAGAGAGGAAGATGTTTGAATATTATGGTAATATTCATGTATATTGCCCCGATGTGGGGGAGAGATGAGGCCCTGGGGCCCAATTTTTTTTTTCAGAATCATTAAAATTCAGTCCTACTGCTCATTTTTTGCAAGTTTTTTTCCTTTAAATGACAATTTAACAATTTTACCCATTAAAATGCATACGCTACCTATGTTGACCTTGCCGTTAAACAGGTCAAGGTCATCACAAGGTCATGATTTACATATACGTTGTAGTACTTGAGTCATCGATGCTTCATGCCAAGTTTCATTGAAATCGGTCCAGTGGTTCCGGAGACGAGAGTTTTTGAAGGGTTTTTACCATATATGGGCATGGCGGCCATCTTGGTCATGTGACCTGGATTATTTATATACACATTGGTTCCCCCTTCCCATAGATGCTTCATGTAAAATTTGGCTTTGATTGGCCAAGCGGTTTCAGAGAAGAAGATGTTTGAATATTATGATAATATACATGTATATTGCCCCGGGGTGGGGGCGGATGAGCCCCTGGTGCCCAATTTTTTTCAGAATCATTAATATTCAGTCCTACTGCTCATTTTCTGCAAGATTTTTCCTTTAAATGACAATTTAACAATTTTTCCCATTCAAATGCAAAGGCGACCTATGTTGACCTTGCCGTAAAATAGGTCAAGGTCACCGCAAGGTCATGATTTATATACACATTGTAGTACTTGAGTCATCGATGCTTCATGCCAAGTTTGGTTGAAATCAGTCCAGTGGTTCCGGAGAAGAAGATTTTTGAAGGGTTTTTACCATATATGGGCATGGCGGCCATCTTGGTCATGTGACCTGGATTATTTATATACACATTGGTTCCCCCTTCCCATAGATGCTTCATGTAAAATTTGGCTTTGATTGGCCAAGCTGTTTCAGAGAAGAAGATCTTTGAAAATGGTGGACGACGGACGGACGACGGACGGACGACGGAGCATGGGTATACTATAAGCTCACCTTGTGAGCCTGACGGCTCAGGTGAGCTAATAAAGGGAATTAATATGTTTACATGTAGCTCAAGGACATGAATTGGCACCAGTGAGTTTCATATCTAGGACCTCTCATTTCTACCACTACTACTAGGCCTGGCACCGTCCTCAACTCATGTCTTCTAATTATTACATCAGAACATTTCACACTTATGTAGTAGTAACAAACATATCCTACCCATCACAGACTTCTATGGGTGTGTCTACCGAGTCTGGCCAATATCTGTGACATTTCACCTTCCCCGCCTCCATATCCTGCGTCAGCATCACGATCACCGTTACCTCGTGTAGCCAGGTCATCTCCCAGAAGTCATCTGTGGTGTGAGGTAGTGGACCCTGGCACGCGATATAGTCACAGATCGAGCCTGAGATATCGATCTGTACATGGCTGGCATTGATGTAGTCTGTGGTGCTGTCTTCTGATAGTCTCACTCGATTTAAATCATCTATAACAAAGGTTTATTACATATAATGTTACTTCGTCGCAGAGTGTTCTTGTTGGTTTGTTTTGAGGTTTAATGTTTAACAAGGTTACAGTCATGTCAGGTTGGAACCATCGCTTCCTGGACTTAAACCAGTACTATGGGAAGTTATTGTGTCTTGCTCAAGGACAAAACATGACACCCCAGCAGTGTCGGACACTCTACCACTAGGCCATAGAATCCTCTAAAATTTCAATCTTCACTTAGATCATAATTTTTAAATTGTTATATTCATATCATTTAGAACTTACACGATTGCTCATAATAATCAACACAAGAGATTTAGACAACAATTAATTCTGTCCAATGTCCATCAAACACTCTTTTTAGATGGTAAAAAGTTCTACAGAGCTTTTAGTTTTTAGCAAAAACTAAGTCATCTAAAAACTAAGTCATCTTTACATAAAATTGCTTAATCTCATCTTAAATATGTTAAATTAAATGGTCTATGTACTTACATGGCAACACATTCCTGAACCTATTCTTATCCCTATTAAACACAAGATTAGCTGCCGAGCAAGCATCTGTAGGTTTCACACCTCTCAACTGCTTAAATTCTTCCTGGGGATCCTCTATCTCGATCTTCTCCTGAAGCTCCGCGATCAGTCCCGGGATTGATGGTTTCACCTCTTCGGGAACGGTTGCCAATGACAACTCGAATAGCCAATCAGAAGTCACTTCATCTGGTATTGGAATGTCCAGCCTGCGTAGAGAATCACACCAGCATTGTGCACTAATGTCTTCATCATCATCCACTGTATCATCATCAACATTGTTTGATGCACCATTATTTTCAGATTCATCATTTCTAATTTCTTCTTCAGTTTCATCGTCACTGACATTTTGATTACCTTCTAAAACATGTCCTTGCTCATCATTTTCAGTTTCTTGATTTTCTCCAAACACTTCATCATCATCATCACCATCATCATCAAAATCTTCATCATATTCAACCTGTTCTTGTCCATCAACATTTGAATCATGGTCTTCATTTTGTTCGCTATCATGATTTGATGTGCCATCACTCAGATAGCCATCATTAACATCCTGTACTTGGTCTATTATTTCACTGTCTGCTTCTGGATCTAATTCATCATGTTCATATTCAATAGTTTCAGCTGCCCTTAAATATCTATGGTTTTCATTTTTAGCACCAGTATTATCCTGAGAACTTGGAAAACTTTTGCTGTCAGTTTTATTTTCTAGCACATTTTCAGCACCATCAATAATCTTTTCAGCCTCCAACACTAAAGAATCAAGGTTATCATCCTTGATATCCTCTGGTAAATGTTTGGTCAGAGACAAACTACTGTCACCTTCATTTATCGAATCATCATTATCACTGAAATCTGGACCATTATTGTTTTTACAATGTTTCATTTCAAAATTTTCTAGCTCTTCAGCTGTTAACACTAGAGAATCAACATTACTATCCTCAATGTCCTCTGGAAGATGTTTGGTCAGTGATAAACTACTATCATCTTTATTATCTGACTGACTGCTATCACTGTCAATGTCGGGACTTTTGGCATGTTCTTTGTGGCTTCTTTTGATTTCATCTGTATTTTCAGCCTCTTTGCTAGCATTCTCTTTTTCTCTGTCTAACCATTGAGGTTTCTTGCTTCTGTAAAGGAAATTTTAGATTGTGCAGCTTATTGGGCATACTAAATATAATACTTTACATAGCAAAACTTAGGATGACTAGCACATGATAATGGAAAAGGCAAATCCACATTTTGGACAAACAGCAGCCATTGATTATGTATCAACTTTTGACAGTATTCAAAATACAATTCAGAAGAAACTGTGGGAAAATCTATACACTGTATTTTACATAATTAATCATCATGTGAATATCTTCAAAATTTCTACATGTGAGCCACGCCATGAGAAAATCAACAGTTTTTATATGCAAAAACAAAGGCGCAGATCAGCTTCGCAGTAACTGCAAAGCTGATCAGTGCCTTTGTTTTCGCTACAGGATAGTACAATTTCGCTACTTTCTAAATCCAAATTTTCAGCCTCTAGCCATCTTCTATGCTTGTTCAGCTCGGTTTGTGTTGGGCCTGTTCAGAAACAAAATTGTTGGTTTTCTCATGACACAGCAAATCCTTTCAGAGCCTAATTACCTGGAGACAGTGAGTGAAACTCTTCCTTCTGAGCTTCTCAAAATAGTAGCTGCCTTGGAATGGTTCAATCCAACTAAGGACTGACCATTGATCTGTACAAATATAGAAAACATCATACATGTATGAAGCAATGTGTGTCAATTCTTTCACTAATTTACCATTTATGGTAATAACACAGGAAACCCATTAAAATAACAATGTTTAAAAACACTCAACTTAGTAGCAATGTGAATATTGAAAGCGTTATTGCAACAATGTATAACTGAAAGTCCAGCTTATCAACAACACCAAAAAGCATTATATGAGCCGTCTCGTGGGAAAACCAACAATGTGGTTTCCGACCAGGTCCGACACAAACCAGTCTGTACAGCTACAGAAGCAGGCTAGAAGCTTGAAATTTTGGAGTTAAGTAGAGGAGGAATTGTACTATCCGAGTAGCGAAAAGAAAGGCGCTGATCAGCTTCGCGGTTACCGCGAAGCTGATCTGTGCCTTTCTTTTCGCCTATGCAGATTGTTGGTTTTCCCATGGGGCGGCTCATATAGTTATATACATCTTCAAATCAAATGCTTGCAGGTGATGAACATAATTTTATCCTACGTTGCTCCAAATCTACTTCACTTCACAGACAAGAAACTATCCAGCCAAAAGTTAATATTGAGTTTTAAGGCTAACATTTGGAGTGCCCATAATTTGACACAGAGAGTACAACCCCTCTTCTTCTTAAATCCGAAATTTCAAGTTTTTAGCCTTCTTCTGTACAGATTGATTTGTGTCAGATCTGGTCTGAAGCCAGTTTTCTACCGACATGGTTCATTTAAATCCTGATCTTCTATACTCTACCTGTAGGACTTTATCTCCTACTCTAAGTCTCCCATCATTGTGTGCCACATCCCCGGGGGAGATGGTCCGTATAAACACTCCAGTCTGGTTCTCTGTTTCCCCGGTAACCAGACTGATACCCAGCCCACCTGTCGGGGGTTTCTCAAGGTCAATTTGGCACACTGACACCTGAAAATATTAATGTATGTAAACAATACTGGTTTCAAATACTTTTACTCTAGAGCTTTCGATTTCAATCAGAAAAGTAACTAAATCAAAAGTAGAACTAATGTTACAGTAAGCAACAGAGCCTTGTTTCAAGAAATCAATGATCAGATTTGACACAAACTGTACCAGGATGACATCATGTTCAAAGACAGAAGATGGTCAGAGGCTTGAAATTTCAGTTTTAAAATCGCCCTCCAATGTTATACGTGCATCCTTTAGGTTGCACGTTATACGTTGTACTTAGGCTCCAAGAAAGTGTCTGTCAAAAGGATAAGGAAAAGAACCGAAGGACTCGGACTGATTCATTAAATGGCCGCGCCCTGTATAATTGGGTGCAACCCTGTCGCGGCATATTGAAAATATATGCGAAGTACTTTGCTTTCTTCCCACTCATCGTATGTCTAAATTCCCATAATTCATTGCGTGCAAAGTGTGGTTTAGATCACGAGACTGCGTCGCGCACGGACCGCGGAAACACCCTCGCGCATGCTCCCAATCGTCCAATCAATGATGATCTTTTGAATGAACTCGCTAGAAAAGCGGGCTAATCTTTCGACTGCGCAATGCGCATTGGCATGCTCCGCCCACTGACAGAGGTCGTCAGTCAGCTGTTTACCGCCGCCATATTTGAAGCTTTAAAAGCCACAGACAGAGCACTTTTTCAGGTGTTTATTTGATAACTGAACAGATTTGTCACTCAAAAGGATTTGTCATAGGTAACGTGACAGAGGGGGTCGCGCGTTAGCGCGACACCCGACCTGAGCATCACTCCATCAGCCATCACGACCAGCGTAATCTTTAGTCAGATTTGTGCGATCCCAAATCTGTATAATACTCATACAACAAGGACCTTTGGCTACAGTTTTAGATGTTGGCTATGGTCAATTAAGGCGGACACGTGTGGCGTCTTGTTTATGTAATAATCATTTTTTTTTGTTTTCCTGTTACTCCCATCAATCAATTTCTGATTATTCTTGGGAGGTGTACATTGACATTGTACACTCCGGTGTGTTTTGCAGGATGAGCCTACATGCATGAGGATAGAACCTGTGTAGGGATCTTTAACCTGCACAGGGTATGACTGTCCCTGCACATGGGGCCTCCAGTTAACGTCTCGATCCGAAGGACGGCGCACTGTATCATGTCATTCCTGCAAATGACACGAAGGGAAGCAAGTTCGGACCAACAAATTTTCCTTGCCGCCGGCGGGGGATCGAACCCGGGACCTCTAGCATAAGAAACACTCTGCATGATGAAATTGCCCTCTCTTTCCTTCTTTCTATATATACTGCAGCACCCTCTCGCGAGGATTATGTTTCGTTTCATTATAGACTTGTTTCTTTTCTTTCTTCAGATACTGAGTCGATCAATTTCTGATCATCACCTCAGAATATTGAATTGCATAACATAAGACAAAACTTTCTAGCAGACAGCTAAATATTGCATTGATTTCGCTGAGTACAAGCTATTCCCATCTCATAAACTTGTGCATTGCAGTCCGATATAGTCAAAGGAATGACAGAAGAACAAAAAATAATGTATAATCTGTTAATCGCATTGTCGCCCTTGGCTCTGCGTGCGCAGATGTCAATTATAGACCCACTTCGATCGGAGACTATAGACTTTATGCTTCGATACACATCAATTTGTCTGATGTAATTTCCCTGATATCATAGTTCTGAATGGTTTCGCCGGACCATGTATGACCAGGGACTGTTAACCTGGCAGTTCCCTGGTATGACCAACAGTGTTGAAAATATTTCCTGGTCCTTTATAATAATACATTTGATTAATCGAAAAACGATGATCGTGGGGGGGGGGGGGGGTGATTTTGTTACTTTTTCTTGTTTCTTTGATGCATTTTCTCATGTTTTTCAATCCTCTGAAATATTCTCTCTTCTTTATTTTGAAATTTAACAAATACAAGACGGTTGACCATGGGCGCCGCCATATTAGCTTCCATATATACCAACCAAACATTGTTCGACCTTCCGGGACTAGTCTATGGTCTGAAATCGAAGTCCCTCATTCTGTCAGGCCAAAAATAAAAATTTGTTTGTTTGCCCTCTCCCTACCTACTCACCCAAACACCCAAAAAGGGGCCTACTCAAAAAATTTTATTGCCCTTTCTGCAGATTTTTTTTTTAAATTTTTCTGTCAAGATAAATTGTTTTCCTTAGAAAGTAATGTGTTTTCATTTAAACCATGACCCTACTCACCAATTGGATATTTTGTTCTTAACTTCTTATGTTCAAGCACTACAAAACATAAAATGCAACTATAATTGTGAGTAGCTTTGACAAAATTGTAGCTAATTCCTTTGACCAAAAATAACGCAAAAATACAAGATTTCATAAAAATAAAAAATAAGCCTACCTACCTACCCAGCTTTTCTAGACAGGGTAGGAAGAGGGCAAACAGAAATAATTTTAAATGTGGCCTCAGCTAAATAATAATTTGAGGGGTTGAGAAGTTTTCCGTACGCTATATTAACATTGGTAATCTTTAACCAATAGATCTAGCCCTACTGTTCTCTTCTAGATGTTGGCTTTGGTCAATTAAAGTGGCCGCATGCAGACTTATAAGGGGGGGCGTCTTCTCAAGTCAACGTAATAGTTGAGTATATCAATATATTCCACCTTAATTTCTGCTGTATAAACCCTGCATACTCTTTCTTTCGTTTCAAAAATTTCAATACTGATTGCATAACATAAGACAAAACTATCAGATATTTAAAGATAGTATCTCACTGGCATGCGAATTCCTGGCGACTGTTTTGCGAATTTTGTTGCAGACTTTCACACAACATTCGTACCAGTGTTGCTCGAGTGTCACAAGTATTTCATGTGTTGCGAACTGGTCACGAAATTTTTAAACTTGTTTAAAAATTTTATGTGAGTTTTTTTCACCAAAATATTTTGCAAGACTGTCACGCTACTCGTGGGACGTTCGTGGGAGTGTCGCGAACTTGTCGCCGCAAAACTTTGGCAAATTTACAATGCAAAATTTTTGCGACGCTCGTATGAATGTCGTGCGAGTGTGGTATGAAGTTCGCGCAACAGTCTTGAGAAAAAATGCGAACACCTCGCGACTATCTGGCGAGAAAATAAAACTAAGCAACATTCATTCCAGTGTCACGCAACTGTTATACGAATGAAAATGAAAATAAGCTACATTTGTGGGAAAGTCGGGAGACACTCTCATGAATGTCTTGTGACTGTCGTGCGACAGTCGCGAGATATATTTTCAAAATTAGATTGAAACTCCCGATCCAGTGAGATAGGGGCTTAAGCAGATATATCTTTTTTTACGGTTTACCGAGTCGATCAATTTCTGACCATTACCTCAGGAGCTGTGGAATACCAGCTGTTTGACTGCTGAATGCTGATCACTCTTGGATCAGCTCTAGCAGTGAATTGTTGAGTAATAGTTAACTGTTTGGAGATCAGTAAAGAGGATCAAATCACGAGCGCATATTCTTACAACTGACCAAAAAACGGAATAATTACTCATCAATTCACATGTACTTAAGCTGATCTATTACAGTTCTAACACACAATAAGCGGAATAAGTCACTGAAAACGTCAATATCGTTCAGCTTTCCACAATTGCATTGTAGATATCTCCGCCAAGTATTTGACTGTTAAGCAGGTATTTACACATTTATTGTGTTTTTTATGCTATAAAACCACGTTACCCCGTCTAACGATGCTTGATGGAATAGCTGATATCACAGAAGGCGCAAAGTAATTACGCTTATTGGCCCAGTGAAATTATTGCACAATATTATAACACATGTAATATAGGTGAGGTGTGTTAGAATTATCATATGATGTTGTTATTTTCCAGTGTAAGATTCTCTATTTGTTTTTCTATTTTGTAGTGATTCACAGAGGTTAAAAGTACTGTAGTTAGACTGGTGAAACAGTTACAGAGTAATTTGGGTAAGTTTTGTTTACTATCCTTTTAACCTTGGAATGAAACATTGAAACATACAGCTATGGTCTTTAGCCATCATTATGAAAACTTTACCATGGATACAATATGCATCTCTAGATTCTTTTCAGCCGTAAAAATTGAAAATTTCATTGGAAAAATATTGATATTTTTTCTCAAAACATAGGTTGTGGGTACATGTTAGAACCGCCTTGACTAGGCATTTCTAACACCCACAATCTCTGTTTTGTATCAAAAATAAGAAAAATAGGTATACCGCCTGCAAACACCAGTTTCTCTATATATAGAAGTGGGGTTTATGGGGGTATACATACCATTGATATAATGTTATTTCTGATGTTATGCAAGATATTTAAGTTTTTCAGTGATAGTAATGTAACATTGACCACGAAGCATTAATCCCACCCCAGCATCTTGCATTAATTTAATAAATTTTATAGGGAGTACAATCATGACAATGGCATTACGAAAACTTGCCCATGATGCAATATACAGATTTTTTGAGCTTTAAAAATTGAACATTTTCAGCTGAAAAATTAATATTTTTCTTATTATTGCTCAAAACTTAGATTATGGGTACACGTTAGAATTGCCTCGGCGAGGCGTTTCTAACGAGTACCCACAATCTATGATTTGAAGCAAAAATAAGAAAAATAGGTATACCCAGGGCTGCATACCCCAGTTTTGCTATATGAAAGTGGGGTTCAAGGGGGTATACATTGCACAGACATGTTTTCGTGATGGCGTAGTGGTGTCCTTGAGCAAGACACATTAACTCCCTACAGTACTGGTTAAACCCAGGAAGAGTATGACTGAAAAATTGTACGCCTCTATACAAAGCAACAATAAGTTTCATACGGATATATATGGAAATAACCATGAATGTAATATTCATATTTTCAATGAAAATTTACATTGTTTTTACATACGTCATCAATTACGTCTCATATTCCCATAAAAGTGATAATACATGTCATGTGTGTTCATAACACTTTTTATGACAGGAAATTATCCACTAGCATGTGTGAGACAAGCCAAGTTCTGCTTGCGGGTGTGCCAGGTGGTTTTTCTCGGGGTTCTCTTGTTTCTGCCCACATAAAGTACTGATTGGTCATAGATCTAGGGTACACGCTAGAACCGCCAAATATAAGGAAAAATAGATATACGGTCCAAGATGTAACAGCGGTTTTATAAGCTGTAACAATTTAAAATTTCAGTTAACACCTTTTGATAAAACGAAAATCTTTGATATTTATATTTTTGTTTTAGCGATGCCACTGTTGCTGAAACGGGTGCTGAAACCGCCAAATCCCGATTTGTGCCGACAGTATCCGATTATGAGATCCGTCAGCCCTTAGAGAACCATAAGAACAGAAACACATAGAAAAACACAAACTGGGCTGCAGGGGTCTTTTCCTCTTGGAGATATGCTGCTGGACCTGAATTCGTGCCGGAAATACAGTTAATGACAGTGGAGCAGATGAAACATTATTTGAGCAGATTTGTGGTGGAAGCACGGAAGAAAGAAGTCGAACCCTATCGCCCATGGAAAGTATGTCGAGTTCAGTAGACAAAGCTCCAAAACGTACAAAGGGGGCTAAAAGGACTTGGAACTCTCTAACAAACGGATAAGACATTACAGCCTAAAATGGTATGTATCTTTTTGTTATATTTTGTCATTGAATGTCATGCCAACATGGCTCGTATTTCAGAAACTGCGTTTGTAAATTCACCCTTTTGTGGAGCACCTGAAGGAAAATTTGTCATTCTGTCACGTTCAAAAAGTTGTCACATAAATAGAATGAAAACCTGTATTGAAATAAAAAAAAAATCCAAGAATTTCCCGTGGAGAAAATAAATTTGAGAAAATGTTAGCAAGGGAAGTGATTATTTTTAAAAAAGATTCTGAAAGATCGTGTTTGGCATGCGCGGATCCAGAAAATTTTCCCAGGGGGGCGGGGTCCAAATTCCTAGAAGGGGTCTGACGGAAAATTTCAACATGGCAAAAACAAATAATCTGGCAATTCCAGGGGGGGGGGGGGGGGACCCCCTGTCCCCCCTCTGGATCCGCCCATGTTTGGACAGTTAATATTATAGAAATAATTTGTGTAAACAAGTGGAACTGATGTCTGAATTAAATTGTACCAAATAGTCCGATTCTTAGCATTTATACGAAAAATTGAAATTGAGATCATTGCAGCTCTGTAAAAATTGAAATCTCATTAGAAAAATTATGATATGTTTATTTTATGTGCTCAAAACATTAATTGTAGACACACGTGAGAACCGCCTCGCTGAGGCGGTTTTAACGAGTACCCACAATCTATGCTTTGGATAGGCACATCACTGTAAACTCCTGTTTTACTGTATAAAATAGGGGATCAAGGGGGTATTTATTTCACGGACATGTCTTCTTGATGGTTTTTTTTTTTTTTCAGATGAGAAACCAATTGCAGATCTTTTAAGAAATATTTGGTGCCGTTAAATAGAGGCGCTTTCTACCGAAGACCACTAGCTGGACTCTCTATACGCTATGGCAATTAAGTCATTGGAGTAAATAAATAAACATAAAAACATGATAAAAGTAATATGGGCACATGCTGAACTTTCTGGGAATTATACCAGTCATAGCGGTAAAAGAACGTGTGTGACACAACTCTACATGGCAGGGGTGGATGAGCAAGAAATAATGCAAAGGACTGGACATAGATCTGAGAAAAGTGTACAGAAGTATAAGGTTGCTTCAAGTGAAATTCAGAAGCGAGTAGCTGCTGTATTAGATCCTCCAAAGGAAAATCTAGTGCCCTATGAAACCTTAGCTGGAACTAGCTGAACACAATTGCTGCACTCCGCCTGAGCAGTCTGATACAGAGTCTGGTAGGGCAGTGCTTGGCGAGAGACGGCCTTATTTCGCCAACTGTAATGTTTATTTGAGATATTAAATATTTGCTGAAGCCCACAGTTGTTGATATAGCGGATTCTTAAGTTTATGATATTTTTGAGGAAAAATCAAGGCACACAAATTTGATTGGATATAAACAAAATTATCAATTTTGACCAAAAAAAATTGATGTTTGTTATAATAATTGTTGGTTGATTTTATTTTGGTGACTTTGTTTACCTTTAGACTTTAATGAGGGTGACAAGAGACTTTAATGAGGGTTACAAAATGTTGCCTATTTCTGAAACGTAGTCACACTTTTGATTGTATTGAGGGTTGACGAATAAATTGTTTAAATTCATGATTTTAATGAATACCCACAAAGTATGTTCTATTTGTCTTTTTTAGCTCACCTGAGCCGAAGGCTCACAAGGTGAGCTTATAGTATAGTAGTCGAGCCGTCCGTGCGTCCGTCCGTCCGTCCACATTTTAAAACTTGAATATTTCTAAGACAACAAGGCCAAACATGACCAAATTTTATCTAAAGCATCATTGAGGAGGGGGAAAGGTTGTATAAGGTTTTGGGCCAGGTCGGATCAGAACTCTGGTTTCCATGGCAACAGATAGCTCCCATAGACTTACAATGGGAAAAACATATAAAAATCTTCATTTCTGAAACCACAAGACCAAGAGCTCTCATATTTTGTGTGTAGCAATGTCTAGTGGTCCTCTTCATAAATCCTGCCAACCATGCCCCTGGGGTCCATACGGGCCCCGCCCCGGGGGCGTCTTTGGGAAAATATAAAAAAATCTTCTTCTCTGAAACCACAAAGCCCAGAGCTTTCATATTTTGTGTGTAGCAGTGTTTAGTGGTCCTCTTTATAAATCCTGCCAACCATGGCCCTGGGGTCAAAAATGCCCCCACCCCGGGGGTCATTAGCTCCCATAGACTTACAATGGGAAAAACATAAAAAAATCTTCTTCTCCGAAACCAAAAAGCCCAGAGCTTTCATATTTTGTGTGTAGCAATGTCTAGTGGTCCTCTTTATAAATCCTGCCAACCGTGCCCCTGGGGTCCATACGGGCCCCGCCCCGGGGGGGGGGGGTCATGGGGAAAATATAAAAAAATCTTCTTCTCCGAAACCACAAGGCCCAGAGCGTTCATATTTTGTGTGTAGCAGTGTATAGTGGTCCTCTTTATAAATCCTGCCAGCCGTGCCCCTGGGGTCCATACGGGCCCCGCCCCGGGGGCGTCATGGGAAAAACTTTAAAAAATCTTCTTCTCCAAAACCACAAGGCCTAGAGCTTTCATATTTTGTGTGTAGCAATGTATAATGGTCCTCTTTATAAATCCTGCCTACCGTGCCCCTGGGGTCTATACGGGCCCCGCCCCGGGGGTGTCATGGGAAAAACTTTAAAAAATCTTCTCCAAAACCACAAGGCCCAAAGCTTTCATATTTTGTATGTAGCAGTGTTTAGTGGTCCTCTATATAAATTCTGCAAATCATGCCCTTTGGGTCAAAAATGGCCGCGCCCCGGGGCTCATTAGCTCCCATAGACTTACAATGGGAAAAAATCTTCTTCTCCGAAACCACAAGGCCCAGAGCGTTCATATTTTGTGTGTAGCAGTGTATAGTGGTCCGCTTTATAAATCCTGCCAGCCGTGCCCCTGGGGTCCATACGGGCCCCGCCCCGGGGGCGTCATGGGAAAAACTTTAAAAAATCTTTCTTCTCCGAAACCACAAGGCCCAAAGCTTTCATATTTTGTTTTTAGCAATGTATAGTGGTCCTCTTTATAAATCCTGCCAACTGTGCCTCTGGGGTCCATACGGGCCCCGCCCCGGGGGCGTCATGGGAAAAACGAAAAAAAATCTTCTCCGAAACCATATGGCCCAGAGCTTTCATATGTTGTGTGGACCAATGTATAAAACTCTCCTTTATAAATGCTGCCAACAGTGCCCCTGGGGTCCATACAGGCCACACCCCAGGCATGTCATTATCTACCATAGACTTATAATGGAAATCTTCTCTGGAACAGCATGACACGAAGCTTGTATATTTGATATACAACATTGTCTTGTGGAGCTCTACATAAATCCTGCCAATCTCGCCCCTGGGGTCAAATATGGCCCCACCACGGGGGTCATTATAGGACCCTGACCTTGTTAGATGATTTTTTCAAGTGAACCAAAATGGCAGAAAAGAGGATACACAATCCAGACAAGAGCTCTTCTGCTGATTAAGTAGGGTTTCAAGGTCACATGACCAAAATGGCCACCATACCCATATATGGTAAAAACCCAAGTTACTTTGTCCAGTGACTGTACTTGTTGACTCTCAGGTGAGCGATCGTTGCCCCTGGGCTACTTGTTTAGCTCACCTGAGCCGAAGGCTCACATGGTGAGCTTGTAGGATAGCCATGCTCTGGCGTCCGTCCGTCACCTGTCGTCGTCGTCCATCCACAATTTCAAAGATCTTCTCCTCTGAAACCACTTGGCCAATCAAAGCCAAATTTTACATGAAGCATCTATAGGAAGGGGGAACCAATGTGTATATAAGAAATCCAGGTCACATGACCAAGATGGCCACTACGCCCATATATAGTAAAAACCCTTCAAAAATCTTCTCCAGAACCGGTGGACCGATTTCAAAGAAACTTGGCATGAAGCATTGACCTATTTTACTGCAAGGTCAACATAGGTTGCCAATGCATTTGAATGAGGAAAACTTTTAAAATGTCATTTAAAGTGAAAGTCTTGCAGGAAATGGGCAGTAGGACTGAATATTAATGATTCTGAAAAAAATTGGACCATAGAGGCTCATGTGCCCCACCCCGTGGCAATATACATGTATATCTCCATAATATTCAAACATCTCTGAAACCGCTTGGCCAAACAAAGCCAAATGTTATGTGAAGCATCAACAGGAAGGGGTAACCAATGTGTATATAAATATAATCCAGGTCACATGACCAAGATGGCCGCCATGCCCATGTATGGTAAAAACCCTTCAAAAATCTTCTTCTCCAGAACCAGTAAAACGATTTCAATGAAACCTGGCCTAAAGTATCGATGGCTCAAGTACTACAAAGTGTATATGAATCATGACCCTGGGATGATCTTGGCCTATTTTACGGCAAGGTCAACATAGGTCCCCAATGCATTTGAATGGAGAAAACTGTTAAAAAGTCATTTAAAGCAAAGTGAAAGTCTTGCAGGAAATGGGCAGTAGGACTGAATATTAATGATTCTGAAAACAAAATTGGACCCAAGGGCCTCATCTGCCCCCACCCCGGGGTATTGTATATGTATATTACCATAATTAATATTCACACATCTTCTCCTGTGAAACTGGTTGACCAATCAAAGCCAAATTTTATGTGAAGCATCTATAGAATGGGGGAATCAATGTGCATATAAATAATCTAGGTCACATTACCAAGATGGCCGCCATGCCCATACACGGTAAAAACTCTTCAAAAATCTTCTCCAGAACTGGTGGACCGATTTCAAAGTTTGCTTTGGTCATAGTTTGATGTCTTTTTTTTTCTCTTTATTTTTTTTTTTTTTTAAATTTTATGACTACCCAACTTTTATAAATGAGAATTGTTACGTTACCATCTAGTTTATCACACTGTAAATGCATCATGAGCAGTACATTGTTCTTAGAAAGTATAAATGTATGAGCTGTGTTATGAGAAAATTGGTATTTGGTTGTTCTGACCAGGTCCTGTGTGTTTTGACCAGATCCGAAAGCTATTATACAACCACAGAAAATAGCTCTAGATTTGGAAATTTGGGTTAACAAACGTTATAGGGATTGAACAGCTATGCAAAAATCCAGTTTTTCAGATGACGCAGGTCAGTCAATACCAGGGAAGGGGAAGCTCTCACTCACACATACATGTACTATCAGGGCCTTTGATTTGATTTAATTATGCAATGAAAAGTAATCAGGCTGATTTGTTTTGTATGTGATTAAGCTGATCTGTGATTGTGTTTGATAGTTGGATGTTTGTATCAAATAATCAGGGTGTCAGGTGTCGTATATGAGCCTTCGCACGAGAAAACCAACAATCTGGGTTTCTTACCAGGCCTGACAAATATCTGTCTGTACAGTCCTAGATTTAAGAAGCTTGAAAATTTTATTTAACAGGAAGAGGGATTTTACTATTCCTGTACTGAAAAGAAAGGCGCTGATCAGCTGTACAGTTACTGCACGCCTGACCTGTGCCTTTGGTTTCGCATATGCAGATTGTTGGTTTTCTGATGCGGCGGCTCATATATGAAAATTAATTGTTCTTTAATGTTTATCACATGATTATTTTAATAAAGAATGAAACTTTCATTTTTGTTTGACTAAATCGAAAATGCAAAAGTGGGGAATGGCAGAAACTTACCAGGGAGTAATTAGTCAAATTATCCCTTGTATAGTATCACAATAGACAGTATTTATTTTGCATTGTCTGTTGCAAAATTTTAGCTGACCTGAGCCGAATGCTCATGGATAGCTTATAGGATGGTACTCGAGTCGGCGTGCGTCCGTACAGTCACATTTTCAAAAATCTTCTTCTCTGAAATCCCTTGGCCAACCGAAGCCATTTTTTTATCTACACAAGCTCTAAGGGAGTGGTTATCGTTCGTACACACGGACGAACCATATAATAAGTTGCTTATTGCACTTTAAGCACCCTGCACCTTGTGCATCTCCGGGTTTCTGACGTTGAACACTTAAAAGGGTGCAATATTTTTCTACATTATTATGGTAAGGTATTTCGGTATTTCAGATATCTAACACTCATGGTCATATCATATGAAACTTATTTAAGAATACTTTGGTGAGTTGTGAAATAAGTACTCGTGTAAGATCATTTATTGCATAGCATTTATATTATTTTATTTTAAAGTTTTCATTGTTGTGTGTTTAGGATGCACGGCAATAGGTAAAACCTATTTATTTCATATTATAGACAAAACAGTTTCAGAAGGTGTTGTTCTGTGCCTTTGTTTTTGCAGTCTTTCTGATAATTACATTCTGCAGTCTAGCCTACATTTTAATCTCATGTTTTTGCAGTCTTTCTGATAATTACATTCTGCAGTCTAGCCTACATTTTAATCTCATTAAGTTACTCACCTCTGGAGAATGTGGAGACTTTGAGGAAGATGGGATAGCCTCCTTCTGAGACAACCCAGCATCTGATTGGTTCTTCCCGTCATTAGCCCCGCCCTCGGCTGGAGCTCGGCTTAATGTTTCCTCCAGAAGTCTGGTTAGGTCTTGGACTGGACTCCTGTCCAGGGTTTCATTGTCCAGACTGTCCGGCTCATGGACTGCTTCCACTTTGTGGACTGGTTGTCTGTCTTCAGTTTGACAGACTGGTGCTCTTTCTTCACAGACAGGCTTCTTGACATTTTGTTCCCTGTCATGTGAAGAGCCTTCACTCTCAATCTCCGAGCTCTGCTCATCAAAGGATTCTGTGTCCAAAGTCCTCTCTTTCTCATTTCCATCCTTCTAAATGTATTAAAACATACACATATAAAACTGGATATATTTTAAATAGAATAGAGGAGATAAGAAATTCAGGATATTATGATATACAGATACCAACCTACGCATGTAAGTTCCATTTATCAAACCTTTTGGCCATGACTTGTTTCTTACAAGACAAAATTGACAAAGATTAGTAAGGTCAAGTTTATTTCAGACTGATTTTCATGTTCTTGTTTTTGCTGATTCAACAAAATTGTCAACAACTGCAGAAAGATTCCTCACAGAACTGCTTATCATAGTAATGAGCCACTGCATGAGAAAACCAAAAATCTGCATAGGCGAAAACAAAGGCGCAGATCAGCTTCGCAGAAACTGCGAAGTTGATCAGTGTCTTTGTTTTTGCTACACGGATAGTACAATACTTCTTATTCTTAAATCTGAAATTTCAAGTCTCTAGTCTGCTTCTTTGACTGTACAGCCTGGTTTGTGTCGGACCTGGTCGGAATCCCAAACTGTTGGTTTCCTCACGCACAGGCTCAGTAATATATTTTGTGTTCATCTGTCATGAACAATATACATGTACCAACCACTTTTCAAGATATTGTAAGCTAACATATTTACAGGGCTATAAAATACTTTAACTTTGTCTCCATGCATATTTTACCAGTGATTTATTTTCACTGACAAAGAAATAGCCTGTTATATGCAAGAATTACATGCATTCTGTCAAAAAGGACATTTCTGAGACTATCTGACTATCTACTGCTCACGAAAATAAACTGGTTTACAGTAGCTCACCTTGTTCTGTCCTTGAGGACTCCCAACATAGGCCTGACCCTGGTTCCCATCTCCGTACACTGTATCTAGGTCAAGGTAATCTTTTGGTTCCCTGTATACTCTGATAAGAACCTGGTCAGCCGCCTCTCGTAGCACCGTCACTGCCTCGAAATGGTTCAGTGACCGCATATCAATACCATTCACCTGTAGAGTTCAAACAACTTTGAAAAAAGAAATCCTTTCAAATGATCAGATATGGAAACAACACCTATTATCTACATTAGCTAAACTCTCTAACCACTATCCGCTAGTTCAATATAAGGGAGAATCTAACTTTGCAAATTATATACTGATGCCATAAAATGGCAGCAAGACTCATTTGGATTTCCTTGTTTTCAGAAGAATATGTAATCCTGTGATCATATTTTTCTTCAAAGAGACACATGCTGGTCCATCTAAAATCTTTGTAGAACACATAATAATCATAATTTTCGTTGTACCTCTTCAAGAAAAAAGTCTTTTTCCTCTCTGTAAAAAAAACTACCAAATAATAGAAATGATGCTGCCTTAATGAATGCTAGCTTGCTGTAACATAATTTGGAAGCAAAAAATTCTCACCTTGATGAGTCTGTCTCCTGGTTTCAGTCTACCATCAGAAAGTGCAGGGTTCTGTAGCACAGCCTTGATATAACAGCCCCCTGTTGTAATGGCGCCTCCGGCCACCGTGAATCCAAGACCTTTACCGTCAGGTTTGGTCAAGGTCACTTCAACCTCCTGCAAATATAGCAAAAAAAAAAAAAAAAAAAAAAAAAAAAAAAAAATTCGCTCAGCTTCAACCTTCTATCAGAAAAGAGGAAATTCATTTGGAATTTGTAACCTTGAATTGAGCATGTGCAACCTTAGCATTTCTGCATAAACACCTTATCTTTCAAATCCATATCAGGAGTTTAAAGACCTATCTTAATTTGCATCTGCATATTGCACTTTTGAAACTTAACAGAAAATTAATCTCAATGAAATAAAATAAGAGCTGTCGCACGACAGCGTGCTCGACTGCTTCTGACCTTCGTCAAACATAAGGCCAAAGCCGACCAGTAACCCAAAGCATTATGCTCATACATCTTTTTGCCTTGATGCACTAAGGCAAAATCAATGAACCATGAAAGTGAACTATAACTACCTAAGATTTAAAGGCCTCACTCATATTGTGAAAGAAGTGTGTTCATATACCAACTGAGTGCCAAGACACAAGGCAAAATCACTGAACCGTGAAATAAGGTCACACTGACCTATAAGTATTCCAGGGTCAAAGGTCTAGTGATACTTACTCATAATGTGAAAGAAATATGATCATATACCCATTCAGTGTTGAGATATAAAGCAAAATCACTGAACCATGAAATTAGGTCATAGTGACCTATAAGTATGTTTGGGTTAAAGGTCTGGTCATACTCATTCATAATCAGAAAGAAGCATGAACAAATACCAACTGAGTGTCGAGATATAAGGCAAAATCACTGAACCATGAAATTAGGTCACAGTGACCCAGGAATACTTTACGGTCAAAGGTCTTGTCATACTCATACATATCGTGAAAGAAGTATGTTCATATACCAATTGAGTGCCGAGACATAAAGGAAAATCACTGAACCGTGAATTAGGTCATACTGACCTAGGACTACTTTAGGGTCAAAGGTCTTGTCATATGCAAACATAGTGTGAAAGAAGTTTGTTCATAAACCACTTGAGTGGCGAGATATAAGGCAAAGTCACTGAACCGTGAAATTAGGTCACAGTGACCTATAAGTATATTGGGGTCAAAGGTCTGGTCATACTCACTCATAATCTGAAAAAAGTATGAAAATATACTAATTGAGTGTCAAGATATAAGGCAAAATCACTGAACCGTGAAATTAGGTCACAGTGACCTAGGACTACTTCAGGGTCAAAAGTCTTGTCATACGCAAACATAGTGTGAAAGAAGTTTGTTCATAATCCACTTGAGTGCCGAGATATAAGGCAAAGTCACTGAACCATGAAATTGGGTCACAGTGACCTATAAGTATATTGGGGTCAAAGGTCTGGTCATACTCACTCATAATCTGAAAAAAGTATGAAAATATACTAATTGAGTGTCAATATATAGGGCAAAATCAATGAACCGTGAAATTAGGTCGCAGTGACCTAGGACTACTTCAGGGTCAAAGGTCTTGTCATACGCAAACATACTTTGAAAGAAGTTTGTTCATATACCATTTGAGTACCGAGATATAAGGCAAAATCACTGAACCGTGAAATTAGGTCACAGTGACCTATAAGTATATTGGGGTCAATGGTCTGGTCATACTCACTCATAATCTGAAAAAAGTATGAAAATATACTAGAGTGTCAAGATATGTCAAAATCACTGAACCGTGAAATTAGGTCACAGTGACCTATAAGTATATTGGGGTCAAAGGCCTGGTCGTACTCACTCATAATCTGAAAGAAGTAAGAAAATATACTAATTGAGTGTCAAGATATAAGGCAAAATCACTGAACCATGGAAAGTAGGTCAACCAACCCTTACCGTCATGACACACAAGTCAGTGTCACAAAGTCAAAAGATGAATGACCAACCATCTTCCTAAGTTGTTTCTATTAAGAAATAAAAAGAAAAAAAAAATCGGGGAGTTCTAGATTTTGACCTCTAGCCCCACCCCCCTGACTCCAACCCAGAGGTCCAATGTCATGGAACCTAAAGTGTATGAAGTATGAATGCTTTATGATAAGTTGTTGTCAAGATATGGACTCTTTGTAAAAGTTTCACAGCAGTACATCTATATTTTACAGTGTTCTAGTTTTTAACCTCCAGCCCCACCCCCCAGGCATGGACCCAGAGACAATGCCATGAAATGAAACTCAACCCTACAGGGTACCTATGGTCCGAGTATGAAAGCCCTCTGATAAAAAGTTTTCAAGAGATAGACTTCTAGAATACTATATCACAGAAAAGCCATTATTATTAATGGTGTTCTAGATTTTAACCTCTAGCCCCACCCCCTGGCATGGACCCAGGGATCTGATGCCATGGAATGAAGGTGTCAATGGCCCAAGTATCAATGCTTTCTGATGAGTGGTTGTCAAGATATGGACTTCTAGAAGACTTTAACACAAGAATTGCCATTTTTGAAGGTGTTCTAGATTTTAACCTCCAGCCCCACCCCCTGGCCTGGACCCAGGGGCCCGATGCCATGGAATGAAAGCTTACCCTACAGGGTATCTATGGTCCAAGTATGAATGCTTTCTGATGAGTGGTTGTCAAGATATGGACTTCTAGAAAACTTTAACGCAAGTGTGACGTGCACGAGAACGCGCACGGGAACGGGAACGTGGACGACCGGGGTGACTGCAATAGCTCTATGCACTTCGTGCAGTCGAGCTAAAAACATGTAAATTCAATTCCTTACCCCTGGTTGGAGAGTGTCTTCTAAACATTGAGAGAATGTCTCTCTCACTGACGACTGTTCGTCGTCCGTCGATGTTGATTCTTCAGATTCAGATTCATCGCCATTCTCATCTTCTTCATCAATTTCCAAATATTTTTGTTCAAGAAGTTTTAAATTAGCATCAATTTCATCATTATTTACATCAACATCCTGATTTACATATTTTTCTTCATTATTAACATTATCAACAATATCAACCGATCGTTCTTCAGAAATTTCATTTTCACCACATACATTAAATTTATCTGTTTGTTGTAAGGTGTAAGTTCCTTCCAAGGTCGTTTGATAATTGTCTGTTTCTGATTCTAGCTCAGAGCTTGTGTCCAATCTAGAATCAGCTAATGACATTTCAAGCTTTGAATCAGCCAATGAGGTTTCTTGTTTTGAATCAACCAATGAGGTATCCAGTTTTGAATCATCAGCCAATGATTTGCTTGTTTCAATAAATGAGGTAGATTTTTCACTTGCTGAACTCTCAGACTCGGTATCCGATTGGTCACAAGCATCACCACGTCTTAATACACCTTGAGGAACTACTTTTTCTTCAGTGTTTTTAAATTGAAGAGTTGAAGTTTCAGACAAGGTGTCTGTGTCATTCAAGGAAACAATACCAACACTGTTGAAACCTTCAGACTCTGCCGTACTACACTCAGCAACATTTATAGGAGTATTTTCACTTGGAGTCTCAAACCCTAGGGTAGAAAATTCTCTAACAATGGGAGTGGTGTCTCTGTCGTCTGCTTTCACTTGTGCCGTCTGCTGAATTTCCACCATTTCAGACCTACAGCTGTCCATTAATTCTGCCACGCCCAATTCTACTGTTAAACTAGGGGGCGTGACCGAGCCGCTCCGGATCAATGTCGGAGGGGGACTTTGGGGTAGTGTGGGTGGGGGACTCTGGGGTAAAGGTGGTGGTGGACTAGCAACTTTGGGCAGGACTGATCCATTCTCATCCAAGGGGTATTTCTGAGGTGAGAAGCCTGTGGGTGGGGTAATAAGCATCTCTCTAGCTGGGGTTGTGGTCCTGTCAAATTCATCACTGTGATCATCACTGTCATCATCATCACTGCTGTCGGAGGATGAACTCTCGGCAGGGGTCAACTCAAAAGATTCTTGGCTCTCCTGAAAGCAGACAATGCCATGTTTATTGAAGGGTATTTACCTTGTGACATAAAGTATCTTTCTATGGGAGACACCATGATCGTCTTACATACATGGTTGGGAAGAGTTGATTAGATTTTGGTGACCTTGACCTATTTTCAAGCTCACCAGCCCATGAAAACTGTCAAAATTAGCTTTTCTGACTGTATAAATGAATGGATTTTAACCAAACTTGCACAGAAAGATTTTTGGAAGAAGACTTAGAGTTGTAGATGTTCACTTGATTTGAGTTGGTCTGACAGCCCTAAGGGTGCGAATGGTTTGCTGTCAAAATTGTTTAAACTGAACGCATTTATAGGTATTAACTTGCCTGTTGTAAGAATGACTTGAGTAACTGAGCTATAGCTGTTTCTGTGCAAGTTTGGTAAAATTCTATTAATTTGATCAGAAGATATGGTATCAGAAAGATATGGTATCGGAAATGTTTATCTAAACAGTTTCAATGGGCTGGCGACCTTGAAAATTAGGTCAAGGTCACCAAAATCTAATAAACTCGGAGTCTCCTCCCAGCAATGTTTCAGTGCAATTTTGACAGTTTTCATGGGCTGGTGACCTTGAAAAATAGGTCAAGGTCACCAAAATCTAATAAACTCCAATCTCCTCTGTGCAAGTTTAGTTAAAATCCATCCATTGGTTCAGAAGATATTGTGCTGGAAAGGCTAATTTCAACAGTGTTCATGGGCTGGTGACCTTGAAAATTAGGTCAAGTTGACCAAAATTTAGTCAACTCTAAGTCTTCTTCTAACAATCTTTCTGTGCAAGTTTGGTTACAATCCATTCATTTATGCAGAAGATATGCAGAAAAGCTAATTTTGAAAGTTTTCATGGGCTCGTGAAAAATAGATCAACTCTTTCCCCCCTCCCAACCATGTATGTATGCAAGTTTGGTGAAATTCCACCCAATGGTTCCAAAAGATATTGTGTCTGAAAGAAGATATGCAGATGCCGACGGGATCCGCACCAAAAACAATATGTGCCCCACCTTCGGTTGGGGCAACATAATTAGTTCATAAGCTACAGGTTTTGACAGTACATGTATCTACATTTGTGTATGGCTGGTATTCTCAAATTCTCATATTTTAGATATATATTTTAGACACAAGACTGGTTCCAAAGATTAATTGAATAAACATTTCTTCATGTCTTTTATTTAGCAAGTATAATTAATATTCACTTCAAATAGCTGAACATGGAATAAAAATTAGGCTTTGGCTGCAGAAAAGCATTATTTGTAAATTGCATTGCAATGTTTATTCACAAGCAAAGCATTGGCAAAACTATCATCTTAATGATTTCAATGTACTGCAACATTTCAGTATTTTTTATTATTTGGTATCCTTTTCTTATATGGACGAACAAACAACTACATGTATAGATGGAAGGTCACTCTCTAAACACACATCACACAAAAATAAACAAAATCGCACACAGAACTGAATCTTGTGAGAAAATTTGGTTAACTCTTATACAATGATTCAAAAACGTCATGAACAAAAATCTATAATATTTAGCCAGGGGATAGGATATCATACGACAAACCTATGCTAATTTTTTATCATTTCTACATTTAATTAAATGTTGTTTCTTGCTGTCACATGTGTGACTTTACAATGTAATAAAATTTAAATGTGATAAAAAACTAGAACTAGAAATGCGTGTTTGTAAAACACTATGCCCCCAACTGTATGCTTGTCCCTAAACTGGCAGTTTGTATGAACCATTAATTTCATTCAAATGAAAAAAAAAAAAATAATAATAATTTCCTGAAGAAGCTGTTCGACTGCCTCTGTTTTGACCTTGATCCTGAAACAGAATGTAAGCTTTTTGCAGACAAGTTAGAAATGGAGTAAAAATTAAAAAAAAGAGAAATTTTATCAACATTGGATGGAAAGTCCTCAAAAGTTAATCAGGTGGTCTTCCTCTTAGCCCCAAACAGTATACCAAATATGAAAGCTCTCGCTCAAATACTTTTTGAGACATCTTGTACACATGATTTTCAAATTTTGATTTCAAAGGGACATAACTCCAAAAAGGGGCATAACTCGGACATAAAAAAATATGGGTCAACTATTATTTCATGAGGAATTTGTATGTGTAATTTCTAAACCGTAGCATTCGCCGTTCAAAAGTTTCAAATTTCACTGAAAAGTGGAAAAATCAATCAAAATTTCAAAATTGAATATTTTTGTCAAAATTTGACAGAAAGTTTTCAAAAGTTGATCAGGTCATCTACTCCGCAGCCCTAACCTGTATGCCAAATATGAAGGCTCTAGCTCAAATACTTTTTGAGATATCTTGCACACAAGATTTTCAAATTTGATTTTTCAGAGGGACATAATTCTAAAAAGGGGCATAACTCGGACATGAAAAAAAATACGGGTCAACCATTTTTTCATGAGAAATCTGTATATGAAATTTCAAAACCCTCGCATTCACCGTTCAAAAGTTTCAAATTTCACTGAAAAACTGGACCAGAGGACCAATGGTCCTGTAAACGCTCACCTGAGATCTGCTGCATATACCCATAAACATGTTTGAATATTATCGTATTTAACTCCAGTGCAGGGGCAGATGAAGCCCTTGGGGCATTTTCTTTTTTTAGAATCTTCAATATTCTGTCCATTTGCCAATTTCCTGCTGGCCTTTCCCTTCAAATGACATTTTAACAGTTTTCCCAATTCAAATGCATAGGCAACCCATGTTGGCCTTGCCATAAACTTGGTCAAGGTCATCACAGGGTCATGATTTATATATACATTGGAGTACTTTAGCCATCCATGCTTCACGCCAAGTTTCCTTGAAATCAGTCTATTGATTTCAGAGAAGAAGATATTTGATGGGTTTTTACCATATATGGGCATGGTGGCCATCTTTGTCATGTGACCTAGATTATTTATATATACATTGATTCCCCCACTCTATAGATGCTTCACATAAAATTTGGCTTTGATTGGCCAAGCGGTTTCAGAGGAGAAGACGTTTGAATATTATGGCAATATACATGTATATTGCCCCGGGGTGGGGGCACATGAGCCCCTGGGGTCCATTTGTTTTTCAGAATCATTAATATTCAGTCCTACTTCCCATTTCCTGCAACACATTTTGAAGTTTTCCCTATTCAAATGCATTGGTGACCTATGTTGACCTTGCCGTAAAATAGCTCAAGGTCATCACAGGGTCAGGATTTATATATACATTGTAGTGCTTGAGCCATCGATGCTTCATGCCAAGTTTTGTTGAAATCGGTCCATCGGTTCTGGAGAAGAAGATTTTTGAAGGGTTTTTACCATGTATGGGCATTGCGGCCATCTTGGTCATGTGACCTGGATTTCTTATATACACATTGGTTCCCCCTTCCTATTGATGCTTCACATAAAATTTGGCTTTGATTGGCCAAGCGGTTTCAGAGGAGATGATGTTTGAATATTATGGTAATGTACAGGTATATTGCCCCGGGGTGGGGGCACATGAGCCCCTGGGGTAAAATTTTTTTCAGAATCATCAATATTCAGTCCTACTACCCATTTCCTGCAAGATTTTCACTTGAAATGACATTTTAAAATTTTTCCCCATTCAAACGCATTGGCGACCTATGTTGACCTTGCCTTTAAATAGGTCAAGACCATCACAGGGTCACGATTTATATACACATTGTAGTGCTTGAGCCATCGATGCTTCATGCCAAGTTTGGTTGAAATCGGTCCACTGGTTCTGGAGAAGAAGATTTTTGAAGGGTTTTTACCATATATGGGCATGGCGGCCATCTTGGTCATGTGACCTGGATTTCTTATATACACATTGGTTCCCCCTTCCTATTGATGCTTCACATAAAATTTGGCTTTCATTGGCCAAGCGGTTTCAGAGGAGATGATGTTTGAATATTATGGTAATGTACAGGTATATTGCCCCGGGGTGGGGGCACATGAGCCCCTGGGGTCAAATTTTTTTCAGAATCATCAATATTCAGTCCTACTGCTCATTTCCTGCAAGATTTTCACTTGAAATGACATTTTAAAATTTTTCCCCATTCAAACGCATTGGTGACCTATGTTGACCTTGCCGTAAAATAGGTCAAGGTCATCACAGGGTCACGATTTATATACACATTGTAGTGCTTGAGCCATCGATGCTTCATGCCAAGTTTCGTTGAAATCGGTCCAGTGGTTCCGGAGAAGAAGATTTTTGAAGGGTTTTTACCATATATGGGCATGGCGGCCATCTTGGTCATGTGACCTGGATTATTTATATACACATTGGTTCCCCCTTCCCATAGATGCTTCATGTAAAATTTGGCTTTGATTGGCCAAGCTGTTTCAGAGAAGAAGATCTTTGAAAATGGTGGACGACGGACGACGGACGGACGGACGGACGGACGGACGACGGACGGACACCGGATCATGGCCATCCTATAAGCTCACCTTGTGAGCCTGACGGCTCAGGTGAGCTAAAAATCAATCAAATTTTCAAAATGCCATATTTTTGTCAAAATTTGACAGAAAGTTCTCAAAAGTTGATCAGGTCATCTACTCCACAGCCCCAACCAGTATGCCAAATATGAAGGCTCTAGCTCAAATACTTTTTGAGATATCTTGCACACAAGATTTTCAAATTTTGTTTTTAAAGGGACATAACTCAGAAAAGGGGCATAACTCGGACATGAAAAAAAATACAGGTCAACTATTTTTTCACGAGGAATACATATAAGAAATTTCAAATCCCTAGCATTCACCGTTCAAAAGTTTCAAATTTCACTGAAAAGTGGAAAATCAATCAAATTTTCAAAATTCCATATTTTTGTCAAAATTTGACAGAGAGTTCTCAAAAGTTGATCAGGTCATCTACTCCTCAGCCCCAACCAGTATGCCAAATATGAAGGCTCTAGCTCAAATACTTTTTGAGATAACGTGCACACAAGATTTTCAAATTTTGTTTTCAAAGGGACATAACTCAGAAAAGGGGCATAACTCAGACATGAAAAAAATACGGGTCAACTATTTTTTCATGAGGAATACATATATGAAATTTCAAATCCCTAGCATGCACCATTCAGAAGTTAACAGACGCACAGACAGACAGACAGACAGACAAGCCGAAAGCAATATGCCCTTCCAACTTTTTCAAAGTTGGGGGCATAAAAAGTGCCTAGAGAGGCATGTATACTCCCGGCTGGTAGCCACCAAGCCCCCTCCCTACCCCCTACCTAAACAACCAGGCACATGCTCACAACTGACATTGAACCTAACATCCCCAATGAAAGACAGTACCCTTATAAAGAACATTTTGGAAATAATCAGTGTTAAGTATGTTGCATATAAACATGGGGGAGTGTAGTTTTAGAATGACAGATCTAGTTTAGAGCGGTATACAGTTTTAGAATGACAGATCTATTTTAGAGCGGTATACAGAGCTGACTTGTATACTAGGGTATAAGCACTCACATTGTGGGTCAGGTCCTCAGTCCTAGATTGAAATGAAAGTAGAAATGTCATTCTTAAAAAAAAAAAAAAGTCCTAGATCTTAATCTCAGGTCCCACTCCACCCCCATGCATGGACCCTTGGGTCTAGCCCTTATGTGGTACCTATGTTGTAATGTAAGCATGAACACTTTCATACACATGGTTGTCAAGATATAGACATACAGAATATTTATCTTGGTAACTATTGTATTTTATAAATTGTCCTAGATTTTGACCTCCAGCCCCACCCCTAGAGTTTGGTGCCATGGAATTTAATTCAACCCTAAAGGGTATCTATAATCCAAACAGGAATACATTCCTATAAGTATTTGTTAAGATAGATAAGTAACTTAGAGATGAAAAAACACTATGTAAATAGCACATTTTCAATGTGACCTTGAACTCTAGCCCCACCCCCGAGCAAGGACCCAGTCCGAACTCACAGAAATAAAGCAAACCCTACAGGGTACCTATGGTTAAAATATGAATAGTTTCTGATCATTGGTTCATGAGATATACACCACCAGCGAAACTTAAACCAAAACTTTGACCCAAAGTACAGGTGACCTAGACTTTGACCTCTAGCCCCACCCCCGAGCATGGACCCAGGGTCCGAACATATAGAAACAAAGCAAACCCTTTTGGGTACCTATGGTTAAAATATGAATGGTTTCTGATCATGTTTCATGAAAAACTTTAACAAAAACTTTGACATAAATTCCACGAACGTTCCTGAATAATGAACGAACGAACATACGAATGGACTAACAGGCGAACAGAAAAGCGAAAACTATATACCCGTCGGCATAAATGCCGGGGGGTATAATAACTCTTTTGAGAGAGAAGTGTATACTTTGGGCTGTTTATTGGAGACTTACAGCAAATGCACTCTGCAACTTTAAAACCTATTCACAATAAATACACAGTCCTTTACCCAGTGATCTGTCATAATTAGTGATGCATTACATTTATTTCTTTATTAAGCTTCCTAAACAATACATTTATATTTCCAGTCCACCAGATTTTAATAGAAATACAGACAATTTTGTTCACCTGCAATGTGGCTATTTGATTCAACTTCAGCTTTTTCTGGAAATACATTCATTTTTATCGCAATTATGTTGTGGCCTGACTTCACTCTCATCAAATCTATACATTACGAAAACACGCCCATGCAATAGACAGAAGTTAGTTTAGCAATAAAAATTGAAAATTTTCAGCTAAAAAATTTTGATATTTTTCTTATTTTTGCTCAAAACATAGATTGTGGGTACACGTTAGAACCGCCTCGGCAAGGCGGTTCTAACGAGTACCCACAATCTATGTTTTGGAGCAAAAATAAGAAAAATAGGAATACCCCTGCAAACCCCAGTTTTGCTATATAAAAGTGGGGTTCAAAGGGGTATACATTACACGGACATGTTTTCGTGATGACAACTAATGGGAAATAAAATGGATTTTAAGAAAACACTGGTGACATTCTGATGAGAAGCAGAAACTCTACAGCAGCAGCAATGTTCAGAGTGCAACCTGACTTACTTTGTACCTGTACAATCTATCAAATATTTTCTGATCCTGGAAGAGCCATATCAATATACATGTACACTTAACCTGTCCTTATAACACAGTATGTTAATGGCTCCTTACAGAGCATACTTTTCTTAAACATATACATGTACTTTCATAAAACTATTCACAAGAGATGTTTTTCGAACATCCCATTCTTTCAAGATTAAGATGGTAGTCATTAAACACCAGTAATATCTTAATTGAATTATGAACATGCCTCTATGAAACACCTCGTATTATTGCATAAATACCTGTGTAACATGATAGTCCATGATATTAACAGGCATATATTAATGACGAAAAAATTGTGCATCTATGAGGCAATCTGCATGCAGTTAATACAAATTTATTCAATGACATGCTTGTTATCGGGCGCCCCGAAAAGCTTGTTCTAATAATGAGTAACTGAACTCCCGGAGCGACCATAAGAATGAATGCCTTTTACCGGCATGAAAATGTGACACGGCTGTAAAATATAGTGCAACATTATTTCTTTCATTTTTCGCAGAATTTATGCCAAAAATTGCAATCAAAAATCCGCTAGGTTGCTCGGGGAGTGATGAAAACTTTGTGCTATGCCCTTGGGTTTCAACACTCCCCTAGGGACCTAGTGAATGTTAATACATGTAAATGGAAAATCATATCTGGGGCTAGTTGTTCAAAATTAACGACGTCGTTAGTTAACGTTTCGTTAAAATTTCAAACATTAGCATAACAAATACACTGTTATTTTTTTGTTGAAAAAATGTGAGAATCCTTTGCACTGCAGTGCAAAGGATTCTCACATTTTTTCAACAAAAAATAACAGTGTATTTGTTACTTTAGCTGATATTTGCTTAACAAATTTATGTCTTAACGATATCGTTAAGCTAACGATGCTTTGAACAACTGGGTCCAGATCGCTATATTCATGCACTGAAATGTTATTAGCATCTATCTCCTTTAATCCATCATTAAACACAACCATTTCATGCAGTTACATTACTCATAACAGTGAATGTGTTAATCAGGGAAAATGTATCATGCAATGTTTTCTATTACAGACTGTACTCACCAGAAAGAGTAGAGGTGGCAGTATGCCTGGTTCTGGTCTACACAGGATCAGTGTCACTATTTTTCCTGCAGTTCTTAATGCCAGTAGTGTACCCTGGTAAAAAGTACATATTTACATGTAGGAATTATTTAAACAAGATACCAGTTCATTATACACCAGTCATTTGTAACCACACCCCTCCCTGGGTCCAGAAGAGGGATAGTCGTGGAATTTACCTTTGTATTGTCCCCACAGAGTGAAAGAACTATCAGTGGTTTGCACTATACATGCATATATGGTAATGTAATGAAAACTTAACAGACTTGGGGGTGGGGAGGGAAAATTAGCAAGGACTTTAACCAAAGTGCAATGCAGAGCTTATAGCACGGGTTTGTTGGATAAAAAGCCAAGATCCCCAGTATCCCTGGGCATGAGGTGGCATGGTTGCAAATGACTAGTGCATTATTAGAACCTGTATGTTCTTCATCAAAAACATTAGCTGTCAACACAAGGTGTGGAGTTTAAATCTATAAAGGGGTTGCCACGCTCAAGGGGACACAAAATTCCCTGACATTTCCCTGACAATTCCCCGACGGAATTTCAAATTTCCTTGACAACGACATCTTGCCATGTGGTCTCTAACGGCAGCTAAATTAGTCAATTCTTATTTTTTGCAAAGTTATTAATAACTACAACACACCAATCGGAACATAATTCAACATAAAATGCACTTCTAGATACCATCTGGTTTATGACTACATCAAAAACATGGATGGAATGATGATGAGTTCACTCATTAACTGGACTTGAATCTGGTATTTTCAAAATTCCCTGACATTTACCAAAAATTTCCGATTTCCCTGACAGTTTGCAAAATTCCCTGACAATTCCCTGACCTTGAAAAAATTAAAATTTTCCTGACTTATCCCTGACGTGTGGCAACCCTGTAAAACCACCAGCGATTAGTCAGATTGTAAGCCACCTTCAATTTTCTTGCAGACTACTGATGGGCGAATTGGAACCACACATTCGATTATTCATTAGAGGTATAAAATAAATCAACTTACAGCATGTGTCAGTGTCCTCATATACTGTCCAGTCACAGTCAGTATCACATCTCCCGCTTCAATTTTGCCGCAGTCCGCGGCAGGGCCGATTGGGAACACACATTTGATCTTTGTAAGAGAAGGTATGTTTCAATTCCTTATTAAAAGTCATATGAAGAAAATCAACTTACAGCATGTGTGAGTGTCCTCACATCCTGCCCATTCACTGATAAAATCACATCGCCAGCTTCAATTTTCCTGCAGTCCGCCGCAGGACCGATAGGGAACACACGTTTGATCCTTGTTACGTAGTGCAACATATCAGGATCGCCTTCCTGGGTATCCCCACCCACAATGCTGAATCCAAGACCCTGGGGGCCTTTCTTCAGCTGCACTTGATAACAGTTCTCTGTAACACATGGGAATAGTATACTGTATATTTAGAAACTTTCTGTGACTTTTACTTCTAGAATTTTCCATAGGGGCCGTCACATGTTTTGGTTGATTTGTGACACATATTAAGCGAAAACAGGTATACATTGTAAAATTATATTCAATAATTTTACATGTATACCTGTTTTCGCTTAATATGTGTCACAAATCAACCAAAACGTGCACCGGGCCCCTATGGAATTTTCTATTTCCGAATTGTAAGAGAGTTCCTGAATTCCCAAGAGGGTAATCATGTGGTTTTTTTTTAGCTTATCTAAGTTTTTATCAGGAAGAACTTTTGAGTGCATGCTGCATCAAATTCCCAATAATTAAGTTCTAACAAACATTTCCGAACTTGCTGAAACAAATCAGTGAAAATTCCGAAAATTCTCATTATAGGGTGCAAATTGAAAATATTAATACAGGGAACCAAGGATTTTCAGTAATTGTTCAAAAAACAACATCTGTAAACTACTGTGAATTTGGTTTAAACTATGATTTACATATCCCACTGTTTCAAAATTATTATTCTTAAGAAAGACCTTTACTATAAATCTGTTTTAATATATGAGCCGCCACATGGGAAAACCAACAATCTGCCTAGGTGAAAACAAAGGCGCAGATCAGCTTCGCAGTAACTGCGAAGCTGATCAGCGCCTTTGTTTTTGCTACTCGGATAGTACACTTCCTCTTCTTCTTATATCTGAAATTTCAAGCTTCTAGCTCTTTTCTGTGACTGTACAGGTCGAATTGTGTCGTACCTGGTCGGAAACCACACTGTTGGTTTTCCCTAAAGGCGGCTCATATTTTATGAAACCACTCACCATTAGTGATAAAGGTCTCATACAGCTGATTTATCGCCACTGCCAAATTTCTCTGTTCTTGACTGAGTCCTGGATCAATTAGCATTTCCTCCACATTCACAAGGTCACCTGGGTCAATCTGCCCCGCCCTGAATTCCCCAGTCCCCCCAGTCTGGGACAATTCCAGCACATTGACATCATCAGTTAATGAGCCCATAGCATGAGGTGCATCAGGCCCATCTTTTAACCTCTTCGCCTGTGTGGACATGGCTTTCAGCTCGGATTCTGATCTCTGTGACATCCGACTGCCAGCCGAGGTAGGGCGGGATGGGATGATCAGTCCCCGCTCTATCACCAGTTTACAGAAGGGGGGAGCCTCACAGAGGGTCTGGACGGCCTGTTTGTGGGTGAAACCTTCCAGCTTGATGCTGTCTACCATTAGGATTCTGTCACCTATAAGATCAGGATTAAAAACAGCCTATAAATTTTAGTGGCTTTCCTGGTGTTTTGTTTGTTTATTATTTTTTGGGGGGAGGTGATTTTTTTCTTTTTCACTTTTCTCTTCTTTTGCAATCTGTTCTAGATCAGTCCTTCATTATTTTTCATGGTCACAATGATCAAACACTAGTTTGTATTTTTAATAACCAAAATTAATGTAAAAGATCACAGACTTTTCAGAAATGCTGCTGATAAAGGCATCAATAAGACGGTACAGTTATGTCAATGTAACAGAATGCCTGACCTTTCTGTATGGTTCCTTCTTCGTCAGCAGCACTGTCAGGTACCACACTCTTCACATAGATTCCACCATACCGTACACTCGTGTTTACACCACCCTGCAGGAACAGATTTAAGTCCAGTCACTAAAGTAGTCCTTGGACATGTCGGAGTTTGTTAATTATTTAGGTTCGGTTAACCAGGCCAATTAATAAATTGAGCCAAACAATATTGTTCCCAAGTAAGCCTTATTGGCAGTTTACAATTGTTTAGTGCTCATTCTTTTGCCAGCAACCAACAAATTGCTCTTCTTGTATGAGGGAACGAGTAAGAAATCTTTTAATCGAAGAATGTGACAAACATGGGAAATAATATGAACCTCAACGCGACAAAATGTACCTTCGGACATTCTGACATTACTAGTATAAAGCAGCAAAAAGCGAAAACATTATGTAATATGCGATATAGAAATAACACTGTATTTGTAATCTTTGAACACTGGGCTACCAAACGAATGAATTCTAAAACATATTTATTATCAATATTTTGAGTTATCTGCCCTTGTTTTAGCCCATAATACGCTTAATTTTCCTATATGTATCATTAAACGGTAACCATAGCAACCGCATCATCATAAAAATAGACAAAATAATTACGACAGATTGCCTGTAAGGTTGTTATGCTTCTATCTTAGCAATAGGTTCTGACCAGTGCTTAAACAGTTTTAAGCAAATGTATCGAGTCTTGTAAGCTCTGCTAACATGCAGAAATGCATTACACATTTTTGACGTCATTTTTCAGGACAATGACGTCTGTAGGATTCATACAGTAAATTGGTCATAACTCACAAAATAAATGAAATAATCTGGTCAAATAAAGAGTAACGGACTCTAGAAAAATAAAACATTCAGCGTAACTTTGTTTGTCTAATACTCAAACAATTGTCCGAAGGTACATTTTCTCACTTTGTGGCCCATAAAGGGTGCCTGCTTCCCAATTTAATATTGTTTGATTTAATGCTTTACATCTACGGCCAACAGCTAAGGTCATGTTGAAACAGTATAACAGACATGCTATCAACTGAACTACTGCGCTTTGTAGTTCATAAATGATTAATATGGAAAGTACATAAAACATGTTGGCATCACACCACAACTCAGTCACTAACTTTACCCTTACAATCAGCCAAGTATTTTTTTTTTTTTTTTGTATTGAGGCTTAACGTCCCAGTCAACAATTTTTCAGTCATGTCAGGATGGAGCCAACCCTTCCTGGGTTTAACCAGTACTCTAGGGAGTTAAAGTGTCTTGCCCAAGGACACAAAACGATGACCCTCGTGGGGCTCAAACCCAATAATTAACATGGAAAAAACATAAAACATGTTGGCATCACACAACTACTCAGTTACTTACTTTTCCCTTACATGAGCTAAGTATGCCCTAACAGGGGCCAAGTATGTGTGTTTACAATACTGGCTCTATCGCAATTTGAGCCTGTGCATGAGAAAATCAACAATTTTGGTTTCCGACCAGGTCCGACACAAACCGGCCTGTGCAGCTACAGAAGATGGATAGGCCCTTGCAATTTCGGCTTTAAGAAAGAGAGGAATTGTACTATCCATGTAGCAAAAACAAAGGCGATGATCAGCTTCGCAGTTATTGCGAAGCTGATCTGCGCCTTTGTTTTCGCATATGCAAATTGTTGGTTTTCTCATGCGGCAGCTCATTTTAAAATCCAGTATAAACATACGGTGACATTCAACCCAAAGCTGCCCCTCTTCTTCTCCAGGAAAACCTCAAATGTTTCTGTAGGTGTTTCTGTCGAGCTCTCACTGGGGTTCCTGAAATTAACAATAAACAGCATTTCAGATGGAATATGTTCATCCATGACTGGAGCTGCATTTATCAGAATATCTATTCCAATATCAGTCTGAGTAATCAGTTTTGAATCTGAATCATTATCTGAGCTATCATTGCAAATGCTGCAACAGTCTGAAACCCTGTCTGATTTTGTATGCATTATCCTCATGCTAAAAACAGTATAATCCTACCTGTTTGCATTAACAGACATAACTGTTTCTGCAGTTTCAACAAGAATCTGTTCATCAACAACTGGTGTTTCATTGATTACAGCATCAATTCTACTATCAAAGTCTGAGTCAGTGTCTGATGAGTCTTCATGGATTTCAACAATGTCTGTAAAATCATAAACAATATTTATATTATTTTACTGATGTAACTCATATTTTTATCATTCCAAGTATTATACAACATTTTGTTTGTTGTAAATTTTTGGATGGCTGAATGTACAAGTCAAACTTTTTTCAGCCATGTTGGGATGGTCCCCCACTAATTGAGTTTTAAACAGCACTATTGAAGCTTAAAGAGTTTTGCTCAAGGAATCTACATGGCAAAAGTAGGAATTAAACCTAGTATTCTACCAGTATGTTAACAGATCTCCGTGTTATAAATGAAATAACATTTCATTCAAATATCAATGATCACATCAGAAATATTTTGATCAAAAATAAATTTGACAAAAGGCAATGACTCTAAAATTTATCAGAATGAAAGAACTAACAATGCTACACAACATATTAATTTTACCGTAAAAAAGATAATATAGTTATAAAGAATATCTTACTGTTTTGTTCACCGGCTTGGGATTCTTGATCAGCAAGTTCGCTGTTTAACGAGTCCAACTGAGATAAAGTGGAATGTACATCTACTGGATCAGCTGTCACAATCACTTCATTTGGAATGCTTCTCATTTGTCCATCAATTTTTTTGTCATTTTCATCATTTTCGTCAACACTATGTACAGAATCACACTCCTCTACATTAATTACAGGTGTAGTAATACCATCAGCACTTTGGGAGGGACTACTTTTTCTGTCCAAGGGACTACTTTTTGTGTCCATTGTAATATTATCTTTTTCAGGTTCACTCATAAATGAACCTTTCAGTTTCGCTTGAAAAACAGGATCATCATTGTCTTTCTTGCGTAAAGACCTCGGCGGTCTGACCTGGGCAATTTTTAATTTAACATGAGAGGATGACTTTTTGATAATTTTCACAGCCTTGTGATGAGGCAGTCCCTCTACACTACGATCATTAATGGCTAATATTCTGTCACCAGGCTTGATTCTGCTGTCCCGATATGCTGGGCCATTAACTGTCACAGATTTCACGAATAGTCCTAGGTCATGTTGTCTATTGCTGTCGCCACCAACAATTGTAATTCCAATTCCGTATTCCGGTTCTTTGGCCAAAATGACTTCAAAAACTTCTCGTTCAACTGTGGACGATGGTTCAGGAGAAAGTAGGTCATCCTTGAAGCGCTGATGGAGGGTATCTGTTAAGTAGTGAAAATTAATCAGCCATTTTCATTGATATAACCAGTAGTTTCAGTAGATGGTTAATGCGGCAAACCTTCGGAGCAAGTTTAGACTATTTACAAGTCTTATCAGAGTATAAACTAGTCTTTTCATGTGGATGCATTCTTTTACAATAGGACTTTAGTGTTTGTATCTCTTGGTAAAAAAGAGCTAAACATACTACATCCACTAAGTTTCAGAACAGCCATCTGTACACAACTATAATGCCACATAAAGGTGATCCAATGAAATTATTGGCCAGTACATGTACTAAGGTATACCCTGAATTTTAAGCCTCAAGTCTTCTTCAGCAGCCTAACTTTACTAATTGATACTCGTCATGAGAAAACTGGATTTTTGTTTGAGCAAAAACAAAGACGCAGATCAGCTGTGCAGTAACTGCACAGCTGATCAGCGCCTTTGTTTTTGCTACACGGATAGTACAATCCCTCTTCTTCTTGAATCCAAAATTGATACTTACTACTAATGGTTTCGTTGCCAGAGGGAGGAGATAGGGTCTGGTCCATCGACCCAGTACTCATATCTGAAATATACAAATTACACATTTTCACTGTAATGGTCATTTCCTGATCATTGCCTACTTTTACCTGTTTGTAATCTATCTACTACTGGTTATGATTATCAAAGTTCCCTATCACTATTGTGCTGATTGAGCCTTTGGGCTAAATGTCACATTTCAGTCCTCTTTAGCAACTGTTTATTTTCAATTCAAGTACTTTTTAAAACTTTCAAAGTGCTATAGATCTCAGACGATCGTAGTAGACTTACGTCACAGATTTACCGTTATACATATGAATGAAATGAATGTATCCGACCAATAGGAACAGGCGTGGCATTCATATTTATAACGGTAAATCTGTGATGTATCTGACCAATAGGAACAGGCGTGGCATTCATATTTATAACGGTAAATCTGTGATGAAAGCCTACTACGATCTTCCAGGATCTATATCATCAATTTTAAGGACATGACAAACCTCTTTCCAATCCTTTTCAAGTATAGCCATGCAGGGCAAAATGCATAATAGGAAAAATTTCAAACAATAATGCATCTATCAACTATAACAGTTTCCTTAAGGTACCATGCAATAAGATAAACTTCATCATGCACACAGCAGCATTTCTGCACAGACAGGTTGATGCACAGATATTTGAGCTGCCTCATGAGAAAACTTTGTGGTTTCCTAACAGGTCCGACAAAAACTAGTCTGTACAAGCACAGAAGATGGCTAGAAGCTTGAAATTTTAGATTAAGGAAGTAGAGGAATTGTACTACGGTATCCGTGTAGCAAAATCAAAGGCGCTGATCAGCTTTGCGGACCGCAATTTTTTTTTTTTTACCGACTCATTTTTTTTTCTTTTTCTGGAAAATAAAGGCAGATTGCCTTGTAGATTAAATACCAAAATATCAATCCAATAGCTTTTATAATTGAGCCGTCACACCAGAAAACCAACAATCTGCATATGCGAAAACAAAGAGGCAGATCCGCTGTGCAGCTGATCAGCGCCTTTGTTTTCACTACAAAAATAGTGCAATTCCTCTTCTTCTTAAATCCAAGACTTAGCCTCTAGCCTGCTTCTGTGACTGTACAGGCTGGTTTGTGTTGGACTGGTCGGAAACCCAAATTGTTGGTTTTCTCATGCGAAGGCTCATATAATATAGTTCACTTTTAGAACCTTATACATGTTAGTAGTAATGCAGAATAACAAGCATGCAAACCTATAACAAAAGCCTTGTTTGTATCTGAAGCCTGACTGGGCGTAATCTTCTCTTCCACAATGTGCTCCCCATCTCCATCCTGTTGTACAACTTCTTTTGACTGTCCTGCATCATCCTCATGGCCATCCTGAGGCTTTGGGGCCCTGGGAGCAGGGTCTGGTGCTGTGGTTCTCAGTTTAGGCCCCGGCAGGTCGATCAGCGAGCCAAAATGGGGTCGGTATGGAGGAGGGCTACAGGCAAAGCCAGAAACATCATGCAGCATGCACAAACTTTTTCTTTCCTTTTTTGTTCCATTTTACACAGCTTTTGAGATTATTTCAGTCCATAGGAGATGGACCAATCATATGGTTGACAAAAACAGGCTTACACCAAGAAAAAACTTCCGGCAAAACCCTTAGCAAGAACTTGGCTTGTCTTATATGTGACAGTATCTGACATTTTGGGTCTTGTGGAGTCAAAGTTGGAAATTTTTACCATTTTTATTATGTTGATAATCTATGTCCAAAGGCTTTAATAAATAACCCTAAGGATTAATAAGAAAAATAGAGAAACTAGAAATGCGTGTTTGTAAAACACTATGCCCCCAACTGTATGCTTGTCCCTAAACTTGTAGTTTGTATGATTCATTTATTTCATTCGAATGCAGTCAAATTTAATTTCCTGAAGAAGCTGTTCGGTTGTGATTGTTTTGACCTCGATCCAGAAACAGAATGTAAGCTGTTTTGCAGGCAAGTTAGAAATGAAGTAAAAATTTAAAAATGGAGTAATTTTGTCAAAATTTGACAGAGAGTCCCCAAAAGTTAATCAGGTGATCTTCTTCTCAGCCCCAACCAGCATACCAAATATGAAGGCTCTAGCTCAAATATGTTTTGAGATATCTTGCACACAAGATTTTCAAAATTTGTTTTCAAAGGGACATTATTCCAACAAGGGGCATAACATGTACATGAAAAAAATACATGCCAACTATTTTTTCAAGAGGAATCTGTATATGAAATTTCAAAACCCTATCATTCACCGTTCAAAGGTCTCAAATTTCACCGAAAAGTGGACAAATCAATAAAAAATTCAAAATTCTGTATTTTTGTCAAAATCTGACGGAAAGTTCTCAAAAGTTAATCAGGTCATCTACTTCTCAGCCCCAACAAGTGTACCAAATATGAAGGTTCCAGCTTCAATACTTTTGGAGATATCTTGCACACAAGATTTTCAAATTTTGTTTTCAAAGGGACATAACTCAAAAAAGGGGCATAACTTGGCCATACAAAAAAATACGGGTCAACTATTTTTTCATGAGGAATGTGTATATGAAATTTCAAAACCCTAGCATTCACCATTCAAAAGTTTCAAATTTCACAGAAAAGTGGAAAAATCAATCAAAATTTCAAAATTCCGTATTTTTGTAAAAAATTGACGGAAAGTTCTCAAAAGTTAATCAGGTCATCTACTCCTCAGCCCCAACAACTGTACCAAATATGAAGGCTCTAGCTTAAATACTTTTGGAGATATCTTGCACACAAGATTTTCAAATTTTGTTTTCAAAGGGACATAACTCAGAAAAGGGGCGTAACTCGGACATGAAAAAAAATACGGGTCATCTATTTTTTCATGAGGAATGTGCATATGAAATTTCAAAACCCTAGTATTCACCATTCAAAAGTTAACACACACACACACACACACACACACACACACACACACACACACACACACACACACACACACACACACACACACACACACACACACACACACACAGACAGACAAGGCAAAAGCAATATGCCCTTCCAACTTTTTCAAAGTTGGGGGCATAAACACACACCACCCACAGTTTGCATCTTAGGGTTCTTAATTGGTAACGAAATTAATTGGCCTTGGAAAATAGTTGGTAACACAGAGTTATAGTATCCCATTCCGTTGTTCTTCACAGTGAATGTCGTCTAAATATTATAGAATCGCAAATTGCGAAGGTCTTGCTATAAATAGCCAACATATCTTATTAGGCGGCATTTTGAAACTAATGACTGAGAGCGCAAAAAATCCAATTAACGTCGCATGCAGTTTTGCGACGTCAACGTCGTAACTCCACAAGACCGAAAATCTCAGAGAATGTGTCATATTTGCCGTAAGCAGAGCATGAACCCTCACTGGACACAGTAGTATTTGAAACATTTTCATATACAAACTAATGGTATCATAATTCGCACATATGACCTGTAAATTGATGCACATATATATACAATTTTAACTTTTTCAAATATGCATTTGGACCTAAAAATATTGATCTTTAAAATGGGTTGAAAAGCAACAACATGCAGGAAATAAGGCAAATACTCTTTCTTGAGAAAACATGTTTTACATGGTGATATTCGAATTTTTCGTCACTATTTCTCCATAAATCATGCAGTTTGGGTACTAATTTGATCCTCCTGTATTCCATGAGTATTAAACCACGACAAAGAATTTCCTGACAATTTCAAAATACCATCAATATTAAGTCTACCTATCATCAAACATATCAAGATGCTTGTCAAAATGCATATAAACATAAATGAACCTCAACGCGACAAAATGTACCTTCGGACATTCTGACAATACTAGTGGAAAGTGTCAAAAATCGGAAAAATCATGAAATTTTTGTTTTAGAAATAACACTGTATTTGTAATCTTTGAACACTGGGCTACCAAATGAATGAATTTTAAAACATATTTTTTTCAATATCTTGAGTTATTTGCTTTTGTTTTAGCCCAGACTATACTTATTTTTCCTATATCCATCGTTAAATGGTAACCATAGCAACCAAATCGTTATAAAAATAGTCAAAATAATATTAACAAATTACCTGTAAGGATGATATGCTTCGATCTTAACATTAAGTTCTTCCCATTGCTAAAACTGTTTTAAGCAAATGCATCGAGTTTTGTAAGCTCTACTAAAATGAAGAAATACATTACGCAACTTTGACGTCATTTTTCAGGACAATGACGTCTGTGGGGTTCATATTGTAAAATGGTCATAACTCACAAAATAACTTGAATAATCTGGTCAAATAAAGACTATCACTCTAGAAACATTAAACATTCAAAATGACATTGTTTTTTTTCTAATACTTAAAAATTGTCCGAAGGTACATTTTCTCACGTTGTGGCCCAAATATATACAAGCAAATTCAGAGAATTTATGTCCCCCGCCTTGATAGTTTAGTTACACAAATATAATCTTAGAATAACATATATCCAAACCATATGCACTTTCTTAGTGTAAATGCCTGAAAAACGACTTAAGTTCAAATTTTGAAAAAGTGAGAAAAATTAAAGTGAGGATTATATCCAAACCATATGCATATCTTTAAAGCATGGTCAAGACATCTGTAAAGTTTCAAAAGAATTCAAATATAACTGTAGGAAGAGTTGCTTGCACAACGTACCCAGCGTCCATTCACTTTCATTGTCAAAATGTCCGAAAAAATGACTAAGTTCAAATTGTGAAAAAAGTGTCAAAAATTAATCTGAAGATTATATCCAAATCACATGCACATCTTCAAAGCATGATTAAAACATCTATCAAGTTACTAAAGAATCAAAATAAAACTGTAGGAGGAGTTGCTTGCATAAGGTACCCACCATCCATTCACTTTCACTGTCAAAATGTCCGAAAAAATGACTAAGTTCAAATTGCAAAAAAAGTGTCTAAAATTAATCTGAGGATTATATCCAAATCACATGCACATCTTCAAAGCATGGTAAAGACATCTGTAAAGTTTCAAAAGAATCGGAATAAAACTGTAGGAGGAGTTGCTTGCATAAGGTACATACTCCTATAGGGTGACAGAAGGACGGAAGGACAGACGGACGGACAGAATGACAGAAAGCCAAAAACTATGTCCCTCCGCTTTTCTTCGAAAAGGCGGGGGACAATAAGTACACATGCATACTTACTTTCTATACATCGTAGGTTGATTCTGAGGAGTATCATTTGTTCCGGAATAGCCTGCAGCTTGCATCTCAATATCAGCCTCCTGAAAAAAAGTTAAATTTTTGCATTATGTCCATGGTTATTGTACCTTCAACATCAGTACTATGATGGTTCATATCTTCTGTTGGCCGATTCTTGGTAGAACCTCGCCATTTCAGCCTTAACTTAACGTAAGGCGACCAGTGATCGATCAGGGACCAGTGATCGATCAACAAGTGGTTATCGGCTTTTATTTCTCAAAGGATACCTGAAGTAAATCCTATGTTAGTCTCAACTTAAAGTGCATTATATTACCTTACAAACACTAATTTAAATTTATTTGGAAAGTTTTTCTATCTTGCACTTTACGAAGAGGGGGTCTTCATTTTACTGCTTATAAGTGGTGATAGTTCAATAAATTCTTCAAGTTCAATAAATTCTTCAAGATGAAACGATCTGCATTCGTTCCGAGTGGCTAAATTTTTTAACTTTACTGCATACTAAACAAATCTGATCCACATTCCAAATTGTATAGGATAATGCTGCAATTAATGGACAATTTCTGTGACTTTCGAGCTATTTTTTCAACAGTTTTCCATTGTTTCTATGGGCGTTTATGCTTTTTTACCATCTCATTTCGCTGCTTTACATCTTTAAACTATCTGAAAAGGCCTAGGGAATTTAAGGCCTGATTTCGGCCTCATGTATTGGTAAAAAATTGAATTTTGGAATTTTGAGGAGACAAGTATTGCAAATAGCAGGCATAGGTCTCTGCTTATAAATTCTAGTACAACTATCACATTCAAATTACACGTTGCCATGGCAACGCTCCGAAAAGCATAGAAATACCACTTTTTTGCAATTTTGTGTCATTTTTCACCATTCAACATCAATTTCAACTACCGGCCCACGCGACGAACAATTTCTTATTATGAAATAATTATGAAGTATTATCCAGAGATATTGTATGCTAAGTATCATTTTGTTCGTCGTGTGGGCTGGCACTTAAAAATTGAAAACGTGTTCAGAAATGGTAAAAAATAGACCAAAAAGTGCAAAATGTGCTCTATCTATGGTTCTTTTGGGCGTTACCATGGTGACGCTTGTAGGATAAATGAAGTACTTGTTCTTGTTTTTAATAGAGGAGATATATGACTGTTTTAAGGAATAGTTTTCTCACCTTAATTCCAAAATTTACTTTTTAGCAAAATCTGAGGCCAAAATCAGATGTTAAATGCCCTAGTACTTTCCAAATTGTGTTTCGTAAACAATAATTATTTTTTCTAAAAATGTACATACCTTTCAAGTTAGCCGCGGTTTTGGAGAGAAAAAGATGGTGATCGATCACTGGTCCACCTGACCCTGATTCATGCTGTATAATGGTGGGTGTGTTAAAATGACATCACTGAGAATGTGACGTGATGTCGTCATAAATTGACATATTGAAAAACATGACGAAGGTTCAAGCTTCAATATGGTATGTACACATGCATTCTCTAATGCATGTCTGATCCGAAAATTTATCAAACATGGCTATTTTTGATCGATCACTGCTCCCCTTATCCTATCCTCAACATGATAAACCTGTTTGTTTTTGGTCATTGGGTAGATATTTACTATACATCAACCTTACCGTAGGGTTGATATGTTCCTCTGTAATTGTTCCCTCATCATCTGTACTGTGATGGTCCATGTCTTCAGTGGTGCCGATACTTTCATGGTCAGGAATTGATGGGTCCAAACCTATCAATGTGAAAATAAATCCTTTTAAAAATACTGTAAGTTCATAAATGTTCATGAGAACATTATAAATTTTGAATAAGAGTCATGAATTTGTTGTCTTGTGAATTTAATATTTGCACTCATTAAACTTATTTGATTACTTAACAGAATTCATGTCAATCTAAAATAAATTGAGGAAAAAGGTATGAAGCAATACTTTGCCAAGCACCTGAATCCTATTTTCCTACCTAAGAAATTCAATCAAATTTATGCATTGACGTTTAATACTATTCATCAAACCTGAAACAGTAAGTTATTATCCAATCTGGGAAGGATCCTAAAATGGCACATCATAGGATTATTGTTTTTTCTTGCATTTTTTGTGTAAAACAGCACTAATAATTAGTTCTGACACCTACCTGTTTCACCCGTCATGGCCAGTCTTGATTTCATTTTCAGCTGGAAACTATGCTGGGCTGTACAGAACTTCAACAAATACTGGCCTCTGAAAAAAAAGCAGCATTTTTGCTTTACCACACTTTTTGTGACCAACAGACCCACTCAAGTAAAAAGTATTTTTCCATATATACCATCAGTCAATAATGGATGCCATTGTTATAAGGTTAACAGACTAATAGTGTCCACTTTAAGGACTTAAATGCAATATTTCAGCTATCTAAAAAAGCAGGATTTTCGGTTGACATAAGAAGTGCTTTTTTCATAACTTTGGTGCATCCTACCATTATAACCAATTTTGATTTTTTTTTATGTTTTACATTTTCTCTCCTTGATTTCTCCTGCAAAAGCAAATTCCTTGCAAATTTAGTAATTATAGTTAATCAAAAATGCAAATACATCAACAAGAAAGCTAGAGGAAGATAAAGCATGAGAAGAAGGCAGACTTATTTACATCATTAGGCAACTGCCATAAAAGTATACATGTTAACCTTTTCTGTAAATGTCTTACTTTCTGTAAGTATTGGTGAAGAAGTTCATCTTAATCGGCTTCACTTGACCAATGTCTGGCCGTGGCTGGACGCTAAATCTCCGACGATTAAATGAGATCTTCTGTATTGCACCCCAGGGGTGATGCTGTACAATAATCCTCTGACCCCCAGAATTCTCCGCCAGCACCATTTCATTAATGTTCAGTCCTACCCAGATAGTGTTGGACAAATCACCTTTCTTTTTGAGAAGTTTGTGAAAATGTGTTCCATATTCCGGTAAATGCTCCTGAACGAATTTTATGAACTCAACTTCAGCTTCTGTTTCAGTCAGACCTCTAATGTCCATGTGGGCCTCTGGAGTGTTGTCCCTTACGTATCCCGACCCAAGCCTCTTCACAGCTCTAGCAGGAAAATAGTGCTCTGGCACAAAATAGTTCCTGCCCATGTTTTGCTGATTGTAGTCCCCATATTCCGCCTGCAGGGCCAGACCTGCCAATGCAAGGGCTTTGGTCTCATCACACTGACATCTCTCTTCCAAGATGTCTCTTCTGAGTTGCAGGTAGAGTTGGTGTCTGGTTGTTTCATGTCTGTAAGAAGGATAAAGTTGTACTAATTGTATAGATTGAAATTTCCTACACAGGGTATTTGCTGTACATTACGAAGTTTTCATAAAAAACATAAGTCAAAAATCTGAGATGTTGGCCTCTTTGGTACCTTGCCAGTTAGCTTTTATAGAGACATTACTCTTTTGTTAGTCCATATCAATCAAATTGAGGTGACAACAATATTTTCAATGTGTAAAAGAGAGTCTATATGGTACTCACACATACTTGAACTCTGTAATATTTTCTGGATAGAATTTCACCCGGAGATACACAACAAAGGTAACAGGGGTCCAATCATCTGAGGCCACTTTGTGTGGCCTATGACTCCTCATCTGAACACCCTAATCCCACAACCCAAAATATCTACTTGACCTCAGCAATATTTTCTTGAGAAAACTTGACCCAAAGTATACAGTGAAGGTGATAGGGGCCGGCTGAACTTTCCAAATCTCTTTCCAACCATCTTGGGCCACTTTCTGCCCTTTCAACTTCAACCCCTAACCCCACTACCCAAAATACCTACTTGACCTCAGCAATAGTTTCTGGATAAAACTTGACCCTGAGATAAACAGTGAAGGTGATAGGGGCCGACTGTACTTTCCAACCCTCTTTCCAACCATCTTGGGCCACTTTCTGCCCTTTTTAAATTCAACCCCTAACCCCATTACCAAACATACTTACTTGAACTCAGCAATAGTTTCTGGATAAAACTTGACCCTGAGGTAAACAGTAAAGGTGATAGGGGCTGACTGAACTTTCCAGCTCTCTTTCCAACCATCAGGAGCCACCTTGTGTAGTTTAGAATCCCCGGGGATGAAGAAATGCTCATCATCTGAAGTACAGAAAACAACAAATTCTGAAATTAGTTGGAAAAAAATTGATTTATTGGTTTAAGATAAGGTAGCAGATTTAGAAATAAAATTTGGAATCTAATTTATTCAATTATCTAAGCAGATTCACGTAAAGGATTTGATCAGCCCTTGTAGTAAAGTGGCTGTTCTACTGTTTTGTGTTTTTACTTCAAACAATTTCATGATCAGAAATTGATCGACTCAGTATCAGAAGATAAACAATAGCTAGCTTGTCATACCACCAAGACAGCAAAACACTCAAATATATGAGCCGCCTCGTGGGAAAACCAACAATGTGGTTTCCGAACAGCTCAGACACAAACCGGGCTGTACAAGCACAGAAAAGAGCTAGAAGCTTGAAATTTCGGATTTAAGTAGAAGAGGAACTGTACTATCCGAGTAGCGAAAACAAAGGCGCTGATCAGCTTCGCGGTTACTGCGAAGCTGATCTGTGTCTTTGTTTTCGCCTAAGCAGATTGTTGGTTTTCCCATGAGGCGGCTCATATCACTCACAACTGACATATATTAGGGCAAAGACGTAAAACTCTGGTAACTCTATATAAACAACAATTTTCAAACAATTACATGTATTGACCTGTCTTGTAAATTTCAAACCTCAGCCTCGCACCACCCAGGGATATCATAACATTTCAGCCACCTCGTGGGAAAACCAACAATGTGGTTTTCGAACAGGTCTGACACAAATCAGGCTGCACAGCCACAGAAGCAGGCTAGAAGCTTGAAATTTCGGATTTAAGAAGAAGAGATAGTGTACTATCCGTGTAGCGAAAACAAAGGCGTGATCAGCTTCGCGGTTACCGCGAAGCTGATCTGTGCCTTTGTTTTCGCATATGCAGATTGTTGGTTTTCCCATGAGGCGGCTCATATGTTAGGGCAAAGGCGTAAAACTCTGGTAACTCTATATAAGCAACAATTACTTCAAACAATTACATGTATTGACCTGTCTTGTAAATTTCAAACCTCAGCCTCGCACCACCCAGGGATATCATAACATTTGAGCCGCCTCATGAGAAAACCAACAATCTCCAAAGGCGAAAACAAAGGCGCAGATCAGCTTCGCGGTAACCGCGAAGCTGATCAGCGCCTTTGTTTTCGCTACACGGATAGTACAATTCCTCTTCTACTTAAATCCGAAATTTCAAGCTTCTAGCTCTTTTATGTGCTTGTACAGGCCGGTTTGTGTCGGACCTGTTCGGAAACCACATTGTTGGTTTTCCCACGAGGCGGCTCATTTGTAAGTATATCACTCACCACTGACATATGTGAGACCAAAGAAATAAAACTCCGGCAACTCTATGTGTGTTACAATAGCCTCAAACAATTGTTGGCCCGTGGTGGAAGGTTCACACATAACTTCCAATTTCTGCCCATTCAACAGGACGATGACCACTCGGCATACACGACCTGGATTTTTGCGGCTCTGAAATATGATACAAAATTACTATATTATTTTATTGTATTTGGAAATGTTCCATCTTCGACAATTTATCATATACGTTTCCATTCATGACACTTTTGGACAAAATTCATACAATTTTTGTCATAGTTTAAGTCAATTTCAAAAGGTTTATGAGCAGCATAAAAGTCTTGGTATGATTGGAAATTCTTTTGTTGTTGTTTTTTGTGTGTTTTTTATTCATTATTACACCTATTTCAAATTTGTTTCTGCTCATATGAGATGGCCAAATCCGTAGGTGGGGGGAAAAACGTGGGAACCCCAAGAAAAACCACCTGGCGCACGGCAAGCAGCACTTGGCTTGAGTCACAAGAGCCCCGTGTGGGGCTCCAACATACACAAGATAAAGCGGTGAGATGATTGAATGATTAAGAATGTGAATGAAATCAGTGCTCTTTAAACCATTCAGCCACTGGGGCCAGTGATTAAAATTTCGATTTTAAACTCCAATTGCAACAAGTTACATTAATACTCTGGCATGATTTTTCAATTTAAACAGAATTTGTATTTAATACATGAAAAGTGTATGCTTCTGAAAATCAAAGTCAATGTGCAAAAATGAGATGGGTGGGTCAATGTGGGTGAAAGGTACTAGCACACGTTTTAAGGACATTTTTTATAGTAAAGTTTTAAGTGGCATTTACTGGTCTCATATTTGTTAAGTATGACACAATCTCTTGTCTTACTTAATAAGAGCTGTCGCAGGACAGCGTGCTCGACTGCTTCTGACCTTTGTCAAACATTAGGCCAAACCCGACCGGTAACCCAAAGCATTATGCTCATACATTTTTTTGCCTTGATGCGATAAGGCAAAATCACTGAACCATGAAAGTTAACTATAACTACCTAAGATTTAAAGGTCTCACTCATATTGTGAAAGAAGTGTGTTCACATACCAACTCAGTGCCAAGACACAAGGCAAAATCACTGAACCGTGAAATAAGGTCACACTGACCTATAAGTATTTCAGGGTCAAAGCCTCAAAGGTCTAGTGATACTTACTCATAATAAGAAAGAAATATGATCATATACCCATTCAGTGTTGAGATATAAAGCAAAATCACTGAACCATGAAATTAGGTCATAGTGACCTATAAGTATGTTTGGGTTAAAGGTCTGGTCATACTCATTCATAATCAGAAAGAAGTATGAAAAAATACCAACTGAGTGTCGAGATATAAGGCAAAATCACTGAACCATGAAATTAGGTCACAGTGACCCAGGAATACTTTACGGTCAAAGGTCTTGTCATACTCATACATATCGTGAAAGAAGTATGTTCATATACCAATTGAGTGCCGAGATATAAAGAAAAATCACTGAACCGTGAAATAAGGTCATATTGACCTAGGACTACTTTAGGGTCAAAGGTCTTGTCATACGCAAACATAGTGTCAAAGAAGTTTGTTCATAAACTACTTGAGTGCCGAGATATAAGGCAAAGTCACTGAACCGTGAAATTAGGTCATAGTGACCTATAAGTATATTGGGGTCAAAGGTCTGGTCATAATCACTCATAATCTGAAAAAAGTTTGAAAATATTCCAATTGAGTGTCAAGATGTAAGGCAAAATCACTGCACCGTGAAACTAGGTCACAGTGACCTAAGACTACTTCAAGGTCAAAGGTCTTGTCATACGCAAGCATACTTTGAAAGAAGTTTGTTCATAAACCATTTGAGTACCGAGTTATAAGGCAAAATCACTGAACCGTGAAATTAGGTCACAGTGACCTATAAGTATATTGGGGTCAAAGGTCTGGTCATACTCACTCATAATCTGAAAAAAGTATGAAAATATACTAATTGAGTGTCAAGATATAAGGCAAAATCACTGAACCGTGAAATTAGGTCACAATGACCTAGGACTAATTCAGGGTCAAAGGTCTTGTCATACGCAAACATACTTTGAAAGAAGTTTGTTCATAAACCATTTGAGAACCGAGATATAAGGCAAATTCACTGAACCGTGAAAGTAGGTCACAGTGACCTATAAGTATATTGGGGTCAAAGGTCTGGTCATACTCACTCATAATCTGAAAAAAGTATGAAAATATACTAATTGAGTGTCAAGATATAAGGCAAAATCACTGAACCGTGAAATTAGGTCACAATGACCTAGGACTAATTCAAGGTCAAAGGTCTTGTCATACGCAAACATACTTTGAAAGAAGTTTGTTCATAAACCATTTGAGAAACGAGATATAAGGCAAATTCACTGAACCGTGAAAGTAGGTCACAGTGACCTATAAGTATATTGGGGTCAAAGGTCTGGTCATACTCACTCATAATCTGAAAAAAGTATGAAAATATACTAATTGAGTGTCAAGATATAAGGCAAAATCACTGAACCGTGAAATTAGGTCACAGTGACCTATAAGTATATTGGGGTCAAAGGCCTGGTCGTACTCACTCATAATCTGAAAGAAGTAAGAAAATATACTAATTGAGTGTCAAGATATAAGGCAAAATCACTGAACCATGGAAAGTAGGTCAACCGACCCTTACCGTCATGACACACAAGTCAGTGTCACAAAGTCAAAAGATGAACGACCAACCATCTTCCTAAGTTGTTTCTATTAAGAAATAAAAAGAAAAAAAATTCAAGGAGTTCTAGATTTTGACCTCTAGCCCCGCCCCCCTGACTCCGACCCAGAGGTCCGATGTCATGGAACCTAAAGTGTATGAAGTATGAATGCTTTATGATAAGTTGTTGTCAAGATATGGACTCCTTGTAAAAGTTACATAGCAGTACATCTATTTTTTACAGTGTTCTAGTTTTTAACCTCCAGCCCCACCCCCCAGGCATGGTCCGAGAGACCCTATGCCATGAAATGAAACTCAACCCTACAGGGTACCTATGGTCCGAGTATGAAAGCCCTCTGATAAAAAGTTTTCAAGAATATAGACTTCTAGAATACTATATCACAGAAAAGCCATTATTATTAATGGTGTTCTAGATTTTAACCTCTAGCCCCACCCCCTGGCATGGACCCAGGGATCTGATGCCATGGAATGAAAGCCGACCCTACAGGGTGTCAATGGCCCAAGTATCAATGCTTTCTGATGAGTGGTTGTCAAGATATGGACTTCTAGAAAACTTTAACACAAGAATTGCCATTTTTGAAGGTGTTCTAGATTTTAACCTCCAGCCCCACCCCCTGGTCTGGACCCAGGGACCCGATGCCATGGAATGAAAGCTAACCCTACAGGGTATCTATGGTCCAAGTATGAATGCTTTCTGATGAGTGGTTGTCAAGATATGGACTTCTAGAAAACTTTAACGCAAGTGTGACGCGCACGCGCACGCGCACGGGAACGCGCACGGGAACGGGAACGGGAACGTGGACGACCGGGGTGACTGCAATAGCTCTATGCACTTCGTGCAGTCGAGCTAAAAAGTTCATCAGTCACTCCTTATGTCAGGTTTTCCCATTGGTAAATGTTGTCACACCGGATAGACAACATTTACCAATGGGAAAACCTGCCGCAAACATCAGTTATAAACTGTTGTCCATTAATATTAGAAATCATATATACGACTTATGATCAATTTGCATTTTCCACAGTGAACTGTTTGCATTAGAAAAGCAATTTTATGATCAAAATGAGTAAACTGTAGGTATATTTCATTAATGGAATGTATAAAGTTCAGAGGATAACAAACACTTGAGCCATGTCACGAGAAAACCTGGTTTCGGGGTTTCTGACCAGGTCCAACAGAAATCAGGCTGTGTAGTCACATGAGAAAGCTAGAAGCTTGAGATTTTGGATTCAACAAGACGATGGATTGTAGTATCTGTCACGCAAAAACAAAGACACAGTAACTGCACAGCTGGTCTGCGTCTTTGTTTTTTTGCAAAGGCAAAAACTGGTTTTCTCATGACGAGGCTCAGTTAGTCTTGGAGAGAGACATCACGTCGAGATGGTTAAAATGTGTTTCAAAACCAGGACACAATGTACATACTTCATCAAAGACCATTTTTCTATGATCTACATAAAGTGAGGACTGGAAAATAAAATAAAGACCTTATAAGACAGAAATATTTTGGCCTTAAATTTTGAAATCATTTTTGATAAAAATCTATGAATGTCATTCTGTAAACATTTACTATTCCTAATAACTGGGAATTGTGTAGATTTTAAATTTCTAATCATTTATGTTTAAAAAGTCATACACAGACAAGTTTTTAAAAGAAAAGGGTGATACAAAAATTGTCGTCCTACCTCTCCCTGAAGTGGCAGAGCTATTCTGCTGATTGGCTTGGTGGAGCGATGTATAAACTCTGGACCATAATACTCCTACGAAGATAACAACACAAATACTTAGATATTACTCAAATGTAAAACATTGCTAGTTATTTTTCGATGAAAATTAAGAAAGTTTAGTTCAGACAATTTTACTGAATGTGTTGTGTCCCATTGCACCATCATATATACATTTGTGGTTGGAAGGTCGGGTTGGCTGTAGCTTCTATAAACAGCACAGCTATTCAATCAATAGTACAATCTCTGATATTCAATCAATAGTACAATCTCTGATATTCAATCAATAGTACAATCTCTGATATACTGCATAGGGAGTCGACTTTGGCTCTGTGGTTAAAACATTGGATTCCTAGGTGGTCCTAGGTTCGAATTCCCTCAGGGATGCAAGATTTTTACAAACTATGCATCATCTTTTAGTCACAAATTTTATATTTGTAAGAAATGCATCATTTTATTTTGCTACACTGATATACATCCTGAATTTGCTAAATCAGGTGAGACTGTTGATAAAGCTGGTTTCGTACATGAGCCTCCGCACCAGAAAACCAACAATCTGCATATGTGAAAACAAAGACGCAGATCAGCTGTGCAGTAACTGCACAGCTGATCAGTGCCCTTTTTTTTGCTAGCAGGATAGTACAATCCCCCTTCTTCATAAATCCGAAATTTCAAGCTTCTAGCCTGCTTCAGTGACTGTACAGATTGGTTTATATCTGATCTGTATGAAAACCCAAATTGTTGGTTTCTCAATGCGAAGGCTCACTTAAATTTTAAACCATACCTTATGTTTCTGCTGCTGTTGTGGTTGTGTGACATGTCTTGGAGATGTCTGTTGTTTCTGTTTATGTTTCACCCCAGGGGGTTTGGAAGCAAACACAGGGGGTGGGGCTGGGGCTGCAGTCATCTGTTGGAGCTGCTGAATATAGGGGTCACTGATGTCCCCATTAGCCCTGGAAAACAAACATATATTTTTCTACCTTTTTTTTACACTGATTGAACAAACAAATTACTCATGAAGCTATGTTTAAATCTAATTTTTCTTTACACATCTCTTTCTAACATACCTATCATATTTTTACTGTTCAAAGACATTGGTCATTGCTCAGTGTTGCTTTACACCTTTTAGTTGGTTGGTTGATTGGGGTTTAACGTCCCACCAACAGCTAAGGTCATATGGAGACAGGACCTTGGTTTATAGTCCCATCCGACGGACTGGAGAAGCCCGGGATCGAACCTGTGACACCTTTTACACCTTTTAGATTACTTGTGTCAATTTTGACTGACCTATCTATACTGGATTTTGGAAGGACTCCATTGGTTGAAAGATAAGCATTGCAAGTACCCTTCAAATATCATCCAATTTGACTGCATGCATTCGAGTCGCATCGTAAAGAAAACCGAATTTTTGCATATGCAAAAAAAAAAAAAACAGGTGCAGATCAGCTTCGCAGTCAGCTGATCTGCGTCTTTGTTTTCACTACTCGGCTAGTACAATTTCTCTTCTCCCTAAATCCGAAATTTCAAGCTTCTAGCCTGCTTCTGAGACTGTACAGGTCGGTTTGTGTCAGACCTGGTCTGAAACCCCCGAAGACCGGTTTTCTCCCAACGCGGCCCTTTTATTTTACCATGTGATTCAATTAAACAAAGAATCGAATTCTTAACAGACTTTTTTCTAGGATCCATGGAATGACAGCTATAAATAGCCACTAACCTCAAAGCCTGTGGATGATCATGCCCAAATATGGATACATCACTACTGATAACACTCTCCATGTCTGACTCCCCACCCATCCTCAATGCTGAGTTAGAACCATACTGCTTATGGATGTCAGGACGATAGGCACCTGGGAAAATAAAGGTAACATTCCAATCGGCACTAAATCAATTAGGGCCTGTTTCACATCACCATTACAGGATCCTTATGACCGTCTGCAACAATAATTGAGCCGCCTCGTGGGGGAAACCAACAAATCAACAATGTGGTTTCCGAACAGGTCTGACACAAACTGAGCTGTACCAGCACAGAACAAGGCTAGAGACTGGAAATTTTGGATTTAGAAAGTAGAGGAATTGTTCTATCCGTGTAGCGAAAACAAAGGCGCTGATCAGCTTCGCAGTTACTGCGAAGCTGATCTGCGTCTTTGTTTTCGTAGATGCAGATTGTTGGTTTTCTCATGAGGTGGCTCAATTTTCTGAGTTTCACATGGCAGTGCTACTGACATCTGAAATAATTGAGTTTGAAGGCAGTAGATTTTCGACATGTTCATTGTCTTTGAGATCTTTGTATGAAAAATTTAAAAGGATGCACAGCACAAAAGGCTGTCCGAAGACACGCACATATAGAATGTTTCCTTTTTTTTTTTTCTTTTTTTTTTTTTTGACAAAAGAAAAGCCACCACCAGTCATCATCATCATCATAAAAAAAAAAAAAAAAAAAAAAAAAAAAAAAAAAAAAAAAAAAAAAAAAAAAAAAAATTGTTTTCTTGGGGTAACTATAACTGCTGTTACCTTGACTCTGTGACACAAGTGACATCACGGACCGCGTCTCTGACATGTGGTCCATTACAATGTCTGATAACTCATCAGACTCCGTACTGTCCATGATCCCACCTCGTAGGACACGCAACTTCTTCTGCCTCTCTTTGAGTCTCAGGTACTTCTTAAATGCTGGATTTTCTCTGATGTCGCTGTCTTTCAGAGACCCTTTGATGTTTCCATTGCTTGTTGGTTTGTTAGTTCGTGCCTGACGATTTTCGGGTCTTCTGCTGTTGGATTTTCTCTGCAAGATGTACAGAATTGAAAGATTTTTATTTTTTTTTGTTTTTGATTGATAGCATGCTTTACATCCAGTGTACACATCTTAGGTCATATGAGCTATGTCACAAGAAAACCGGATTTTTGTCTATGTGAAAACAAAGGCGCAGATCAGCATCCTAGTAACTGCAAAGTTGATCAGCGCCTTTGTTTTCGCCTCACGAAAGTATGATTTATCTTCTTCTTAAATCCGCAATTTCAAGCTTCTAGCCTGCTTCTGTGACTGTACAGGCCGGTTTGTGTCGGAACCAGTCGGAAACCCTGAAGACTGGTTTTCTCGCATCGCGGCTCAAATGTTCCTAAGCAATCCTCCCAACATGCCTAAGAGGAAGCTGACACAAAACTCAACAATTACTTCAATGCTTATCTTGTATCGGTGATTTTTTGTTTGTTTGCTGTTGTTGAATCAGAAGATATTCTTTAAAACAGCTGATCAACCACGTGTTTAAATCAACCATGCACTTAAATTACCTTAGAATTTTGTCCGTTCTCTGATGCACTGAATGTAATGTCTGAGAGATGGTACGACCTGCCCGTGCTGTGTACACCTGACTGCCGACTTGCTCTCGAAGATATACCATAGTTTTCATCATCTAGTGGAGTGTGACGATGATACCCTGAATCTGGTGAATCTTTAATACAGAAACATCTTTTTATCTAATACATCTCAAAAACATGTCCGTGTAACATATACCCCCTAACACCCCACTTTTATATAGCAAAACTGGGGTATACCTGTTTTTCTTTTTCTTTTTGCTCCAAAACATAGATTGTGGGTACTCGTTAGAACCGCCTCCGTAAGGCGGTTCTAACGTGTACCCACAATCAATGTTTTGTGCAAAGATAAGAAAAAAATAAAAAAAAATCTTCTGAATTTTTCAATTTTTTAAACTTATGAAAAATCTGTATATCACATGGGCATATTTTCATAATGATGGTGAATAATAAAGAAACAAGAAATGAAAAACAAAGTACATGTATGTGTAATTTACATGTATGTGTAATTTGTCTTTCTTTTAAATGGACTTAAGTCTTATTTGCACCTTAGTGCTTGCAGTCCTACTGTCCAGGCATTAGAAGTACACAACTACTATATTAAAAAGTAAAACTTACAGATACTCGATTTTCATCTAACCATTGATGAGAAAACCATAAAGAATCTATAACATAATCATGTAGTATCCCTAGGTATCATAAAGAACCATCTTTATTGTGACAGGGTTAAAACCATGTAAAATTACCTGAATGTTTTCTTCCTCTCCCTTTCCCATTCTGCTTTGACCGTGACCTTGACCTCGAACAAGAGCTTGACCTTGTTCTCGACCTTGACCTATATCTATCTTTAGGAGATCTATTTTTATCTCTGCCACTGTTTCGTGACCTCCTTTTCTTTCTTCTTGATCTGTCGGGATCTTGTTCCCGTGGTGATGTTACTATAGGGCGGTATCTGTCACTACTTGTCTGGGTGGGGTCAGCAGGTATACTGTCCTCCTAGCAAAATATGAGAAATTACAGTCTGGTGCAAAACTTTATAATGTACAAGCCAAATTAAATTTAATAATAATTAATCATAAAATCTTTAACATATTGATTTTCATTGAGTACTAAGAATTTGCTTTTATATGTTAAGGTTACACCTTAATAATTTTAATGAATGAGAATATCAGAACATATAATTTTTTTTGTGATTTTCGAAAGTTTGAACTCTCAATTATTCGAAAGATTTTATGCAGCCACTTGCACTTCAAAATAATTGTACAGACTGAATATGACATTGAAAAGAACATTACAAAATTTCCATGTTTACCTGTCCCTCTACACCCAGAACTGTACGATATAGGTCAAGGACAACATGAGAGAGGCTCTGTTTTCCTCTCTGATGCCTCGCCGACTGGACGCTACATGCCTGTAAAAGATTAACATTCAACTGTACTTTAAACAAGTATAAGCTTTTACAAAAAGCTTGGTCTACGCTTCGCATATATAAACTTGAATGTCAAAGAATCTGACCTTTCTCCCATTTCATCGTGGTTCATGTGACTGAACAGAAATAAAACGCTGCGCGGTCAAAGCATTCATACCTGACAATCGACCGTCACAGTACTGTCGGTTCATTTCATTCCGTTGTGGCTTGGATAGAATGTAATTGGCTACACGGCAGGTTGGGTGCGGTCAAAGCATATAGCGTCACAATACCGTCGGTTCATTTCATTCCGTTGTTGCTTAGATAGAATGCAGTCATGCACCAGTTCCACGAATTTAACAATTTGCCCTATTTTTGATACCTACTGCACCATTGGCACAAATGTTACCAACCAAAGGGAGGTTTGCCTGGGTGTTTTGGGTGTTTACACGGTCCTTGGCGAAACGAGCCGGAATCCTACTAACACGATGGTCAAGCCACTAGACTCAAACGTGCAGTTGCAGTTGTAGAGAGGTACGAGTTGTCTTGTAATTTAATTAAATGTAGGTCAATCTCAAACTTTAGAGTAGTCTACGCGCTGGCGCGTAGACAATGATATTGATGAGCCTTATCTTTGCGAAAATTAACAAAAAACGGTTTGTGTAGTTAAAAGACCAGAAAAGTTTCTTCAAATTTCTGATACAGAAGCAAGAGATACACATGCTAGCAGCATCTTTTTTTTTTACACATGCTAGTGGCATCCATCTTTTCAGTTTTGCATCCCTTTCAAAATTATTTCAGCTCATATGAGACAGGCCAATCAGTAGGTGGGGCAAAACGGGAGAAACCCCAATATAAAAACACCTGGCATGCCCGTGTTGGGCTCGGACCCAAGCCAGATACAGCAGCATCCTTTCGATAAAAATGGCAAAATAAAAAGGCTCAAATATATGAGCCGCCTCGTGGGAAAACCAACAATCTGCATATGTGAAAACAAAGACGCAGATCAGCTTCACGGTAACCGCGAAGCTGATCAGCGCCTTTGTTTTCGCTACTCGGATAGTAACACTTCCTCTTGTACTTAAATCCGAAATTTCAAGCTTCTAGCTCTTTTCTGCGCTTGTACAGGCCGGTTTGTGTCGGACCTGTTCGGAAACCACATTGTTGGTTTTTCCATGAGGCGGCTCATATGTATACACAATCCAGTTAGTCTTAAATAAATGACAATGTAAAGAGTGCATTTTGCAATCTTAGCATCGTTTATGGTATGGTAAATCTGTATGTGGCATTCAAGGTTTCACAAAGTGGCCAAATACCTGAGCTACCTGAGGTGCATTCTTAATGCTGTACAGTATCAAGCACCTTGTAATAAATGAGCCGTGACGCGAGAAAACCGGTCTTCGGGGTTTCCGACCAGGTCCGACACTAACCGGCCTGTACAAGCTCAGAAAAGAGCTAGAAGCTTGAAATTTCGGATTTAAGTAGAAGAGGAATTGTACTATCCGAGTAGCGAAAACAAAGGCGCTGATCAGCTTCGCAGTCACTGCGAAGCTGATCTGCGCCTTTGTTTTCGCATAGACGAAATTCCGGTTTTCTCACGATGCGGCTCAAATAACTTGAGATACGTTTTTGCCATACTTGCAGGTAGATTTATAACCATGCAGGTAGAATTATACCGATGTGCCGAGTAATGAAAAAACCTGATTTTCACCTATGCGAAAACAAAGCCACAGACCAGCAGTAACTGCACAGCTGATCTGCGCCTTTGTTTTCACTACGCAGATGGTACAATTCCTCTTTTTATCAAATCTGAAATTTCAAGTTTCTAGTCATCTTCTGAGGCTGCACAGGCAGGTTAGTGTCAGACCTGGTCCAAAACCTCAAAGAATGGGTTTCTTGCGTTGCGGCTCAGATTAAAGAATATGATTGATGATCAGGAGCCCTAGATATTCCTAATACTCTAACACTTGTAGATGAATAATCAATCAAACATCATTTCTACTTCTCATTTTAGCATAAGTGTTAGTATTCCCTTCTTTTGGACAATCCTCAACTTTGTTTCTTCTAATCTACTCACTAGCAATCTAAGGACCAACAATTTTGTAATCAGGATACCAAGATTACTTAAGTTTTGTCTTGGCGTAAACAAAGATCTTTATAATGATTTTATTAAGTTTTTGTACAGATATTAGGAGAAGAGTTTGATCAGGCCTTCACTTTTTTGCTATATGCCATAAGTACATGAAGGTACAGCCTCATAGTTTGAGATTTAGACTGCGAGGTCCTTTTCTATTTGTGACCTACCTCCAGAACCTTGACGAGGGCTATTCTGTCCGTGGGATTTCTGTTAGTCATGCCTGCCAGTAGCGTCTCTAAACCTCCACTTATTTTCAATGGCTGAAATAAATTGAATGATAAGAAGTATAATGAACATGAAAAACAATTTCTGTATATATTTCGAAGGACAAGAACCAACAAGTCCTTTGGAAGCAGATCCGATCCAATGAAAGAGCCTGAAGACAAAAAGCAGGTATAGAAGTTCATATGAGCCGCCTCATGGGAAAACCAACAATCTGCATAGGCGAAAACAAAGACGCAGATCAGCTTCGCGGTAACCGCGAAGCTGATCAGCGCCTTTGTTTTCGCTACCCGGATAGTACAATTCCTCCTCTACTTAACTCTAAAATTTCCAGCCTCTAGCCATCTTCTGTGACTGTACAGGCCGGTTTGTGTCGGACCTGTTCAGAAACAACATTGTTGGTTTTCCTACGAGGTGGTTCATTATATTTAGTACAGCCTACCTATCTATTACATAGAAAATGTTTTTAATTTCTCCAATATTTTTTCTATAATACACAATCAATTCTTGCAGAGATTTAACTTTATGGTTGTTTAAATTTTATCATCAAAATGCACCAGACTGTAAAAGAATAAATGCTTTAGAATTTAAACTGCAAAGTTTTATATATCTAGGGGTATACAACATTCATCTAAACAATTTATTTATTGTTGATTCTAAATAACACAATAATCTACTGTTAAATTTTCATAAACAAAATTTCTATCTGATGTATCAGTTTACAGCTAAGTGCTGAAAAGTACAAATGCGAAAATAGCTGAAAAATGTGCTTGAGAGACACCAATACCCCTGGCTGTCCCCTTTACCAAATAAAAAAAGGCAATATAGTTTACCAATGAGCAGTCAGCTTTGACTCAAATGATCTTCCATCTATCTATTGATTGCTTTCCTCCTCTCCAACATATTTCCATAAAGAAAATTCTCATCCCCCCTACATTTTTTTTTAACCCATTTTTTAAAATCTAGCTTTTTCAGCGAGCTTTTAAAATATTTGAATATTTATATAAAACAATGTCAGAAAAATGAAAATCTTTTCATCAAACTTCTATCCATCTTATCTCCACATTATCTTTTCTGATATAATTTTTCTACCCAGAATCTTGTTTGATCCACTTCCTGGTAAACCCCACCAGCTCACATGTTTTCAAAGGTTAGACTGAGATCAATTTGTAAAGTGAGGCCCTTATTTTCCCTGTCCCTTTATAAATGCAGAGAGCCACAGTGGACATAAAAAGACTGATCACACTTCAGAAACGCTCAAGATGATCCCAGCCTATTTGTTTACATGGCATTTTGTTCATTTTCTCCCCATGTTGTGCGGTGGGCTGGTTGTATTAATGATGTAGCTTTATGTCTCTACACTGATTATTGCTAATTAGGAGCTCCATGGAACACACTATTACCACATACCAACATGTGAGTCTCCCTGTGAGAAAAATCTTCAGCAGGATTTTGACCTTCACTCAAATTGTAAAACATTTTCATGACCAATGCCCAACTCAGTTGTCAGAGCATGACAGTGCATTTTAATGTTTATGATCAGAATAAAGGATAAATTTCATGCAAAACTGAGTATGAATCAAGTTTAAAAACATTGACAGCTGGAGGTACTTCAATGGACCTGCTGCAGCAGAAGAGTTTTGGAAGTTTCTGACATACTGTTAGAGTTCTAAGCTGCTGATCAACTGCTTTTTTATTAATAGGTGTGCCCATGCTTTAGGGTTCTGAATATGGCATTATTGGCATAACCAGATCCAATCATAATGAGACTCAATAGCTTTAATCATACTTCAAAGGGGGATAACATCCAGGATTCTCCTTCCCTACTTTACTATCCATATGGGAAACTGGGGAGGGATGGGGAAGATGACAAATGGGTTTAAAATTCTGCACAATTTCCATTTCATTTAGCATGATTATATCATTTGTTCTTAAACTTTTTAAAGTATCAAAATGAAGACTCTTGAATACGAAATTGCCTCGGTTATATGACAGTATCAATTTTTCAGCTAGAAACAGTATAAAAAATAATGTGATCAGCCAGTGTTAATTCCAAGCAGCATGATTTACTAACAAGCTTTCCAGAAATACAGCACAAACATACAAAGAATGCAGTGTCATGCAGGGCCATAAAAATAAAAATATTCCTCATTTAACCTTGTTATAAGTATGGTGGTAACATGTAGGCATCTTTAGAGTTTTTTTTGCCTTGTTGCCAAGAAGTACGAAAAAATAATAATTAAAAAATGAGATACATGCTTAAACATCTGAGTAATATACAATCAATGAATCTAAGCACAGCTTTCTTATTTATCAAATGTTATGTTCATGATACCCTGTTTTTATGCAACAAAGATGTTGAAATCTTAAGACAGCACAACAAAGGATATATCTAATATCTATCTAGCAAAACATTCATAATATGAGCCGCCTCGTGGGAAAACCAACAATGCGGTTTCCGAACAGGTCCGACACAAACCGGCCTGTACAAGCACAGAAAAGAGCTAGAAGCTTGAAATTTCGGATTTAAGTAGAAGAGGAATTGTACTATCCGAGTAGTGAAAACAAAGGCGCTGATCAGCTTCGGCGGTTACCATGAAGCTGATCTGCGTCTTTGTTTTCTCCTATGCAGATTGTTGGTTTTATCATGAGGCGGCTCATATGGCGTCTACTATTTCATATGATATTTTTGCTGGGGACAATGTATGCATTTCCTTGACGATTTGAAAAAAGTCATATGACAAATGGAATCATATGCTTGCGGCCCTTTTACGTGTAATCTATAAAACTGGGTAAAAAGTCCAGATAAATGCTGTGTGTTAGCAAGCATAGAATAAAATTTGTCTTGATTTTAGATACAGAAAGTGCATTGGCTAAAACATGTTGTGGAACACTTTCTAAACACCAAAACCACAAAACTGATGACAATGTTTGAAACCTAATAATGTTATGAGTTTTTAAACCTGTTAGTCATTGAAAGCTTACATTTAAGCCTGTGCGTGAGAAAACCGACAATGTGGTTTCCGAACAGGTCCGTCACAAACCACGCTGTACAGTCACAGAAGATGGTTAGAGGCTGGAAATTTTGGATCTAGAAAGTAGGAGAATTGTACTATCCATGCAGTGAAAACAAAGGTGCTGATCAGCTTCGCAGTTACTGCGAAGCTGATCTGCGCCTTTATTTTTGCCTATGCAGATTGTTGGTTTTCCCATGCGGCGGCTCATTTTTCATTTTTAAGAAAACAAAAATGAAATTTTGAATTGATGCTTTAAGCCCCAGTCAACATCTAAGGTCATGTCCGGATGTTGCCTCCATTTTATGTGACTTTTACCCAAAATGAGGATGTCATGACATTCAACAAATGCTTGAAGTATGACCATCCAACTAAGCCCCAAAGGCTTATATGTATGGATGGTTTGACATGAACCATGTTTCCTGGGCAGGCTCAGACCACAGCAGTTAACCAGAAATCAGACGGTAGGTCAGTAGTGTATAAGCTTTGCCTGGAGGCACAACAGCCCATCTATTTTTCTTTAGGCCCCAATGGGCCCCATCAATGAAAGACCATTTTTCGTAAAGTTTACAACAAAATTAATCAGTTCAAACATTGTCAGTGCAGTGGTGGGAAAAATAAGCTGGAATGAATGTGAGCTGCAATGAATTCATTAAACCATTTCTGCCAGCATAATGACTGATGTTCTGTGATGTACAGTCACCAAGCACCTTGCAAACCATGACACAAAATTACCTTTGACGTCTCAGAACGGCTCCTTGGCCCACGCAACTGAAAACCATGCAGGCATTATCATAATTAATCATGCAGTCAAAAATGATACAAAAAAGACATTCAAAGCTATCTAATCGGAAAGTATTTGGTAAAATAAGGTTATAGAGAATGATGACTATAGCATACAGAATGCAGCGTATCATTCTCCAAGATTCAGAGATGTAAATTTAAAAGTCTAAGCTAAAGAATATACATGTATGCTTAAAAGGCTTCAAAACATGTGTCAATCTTGGCAACTCCATCTAGATAGATTCTCTTAAAACCTGTCAATTGTTCAACAATGTCTACTATACTGAAACATTTATGAAAAGCATCACATCAGATTTAAAATATCCCCACTGTCACAAGTCACAGAGGTTTGACTTTTTACTTGTACATGTATCACCATTGATTGATAATATCGAGATTCACTTTTAGTAAGTGGTGCATTTCTAAATTGTTTCAGTATAAGCACACATTTTTCTCCTCAGAAATCAGACAGATGGGATAACTAAATGAATTTATTTCATTCAAACAAATCTGTCATAAAAGATATGAATTCATCTAGAGATAGAGTTTTGAAGATGGGACACATGTAGTTTGGCTTTTAGATGAAGATACTTTAAGATAGCAAGAGAGATAACAAGATCTGAGAACAAGAATATCATGTTAGTAAACATGCTGAAAAATAAGATATACATAAGATTACTGAATTTTTCTGTCTTTGATTATTTCAACATAAACCAGAGGACCAATGGTCCTGATATCGCTCACCTGAGATTTTGTCTTTGATCAATGACCTTTGGCTAAGGCAATATTAGTCAATTAACGTAAAATGTAAACTTGACCTTAAATACTCACATAATTATTAACTCTATAGACTGTCTGTCTCTACCAACTTTCAGATCTTTCTGGCAATATTTAGGGTGCGTTCATTTACCGGAATGGACATAATTACCGGAATGGACTACCGGAATGGACATTATGCTATGGCTCTGGGTGCTTTTAATGTATTTACTTGCATAAAATGTACTTCTGTAGTCGTATGAGTAGTTTGCATCAGATAAAATTCATCTAAGTATAGCAAAATTTACTTCCCAGGGTGGTTAGGGAAGCTCAGAGGTGGGGTCTGGGATAGGGCCACTGTTCATAGGTTTCTTTGATTGAAATATATAGAGATCACCAGTGGTTGTTCTATAGCAAACATATGGATATATATAGAAGTAGAAATGAGTAAAATGTGCTGGCACTGTGACGAGGACCTATATAACCATATATGGGCACCTGACCCAGGCTACCCGACCGTAAGGAACACAATTTAACTAATTATCGTTAAATTCTATAACTTATCACTGTATGTATATATTCTAGGCCAGTCTGTCCTCGAAAACCAAATGAAAAGTACTCAATGACACATATAAATGTCCATTCCAGTAGTCCATTTCGGCAATCAGGTCCATTCCGGTCCATTCTGGTATAGGAATGCACCGCAATATTTGACCTTTCTGTTTTAATCAACAGTTTCGTAGGTCAATTTCAACCCAAGGTCATGATTTATACCAGAGGACCATTGGTCCTGTAAATGCTCATATAAGACCCTAATAGATAGCTATCGCCTGTTCCGGGAGGACATTCTGGTGCACCCAAAGCCTCTGTAGAATGTTGGTTAAGCTACTCCTCAGGATCCTGGATTCGATCCCAGGCTTCTCCAGTTTTTCTGATAAGGCTTTAAAAGAAGGTTTTGCTTTTAGCTCTTGAGTGGAATATAAAACTTAAATGAAATCAACTGACCAAATCTGATGAAACCATTTACCTTAATTACCACTTGGTGCCTCCTTTGATTTCGAGCGCAGTGTTAGGCGCCTCTCAAAACTAATTAAAGCCCAATAACAGTAAAATATATTGCTGAGCATTCAAAGATAGTAGTTCAGCAGTAGTTCTATCTATTCTATGTTTTGGTATGGATTTTGGCCACCTTTAAGGAAATAGCTACTACATTTAACTCTGCTTATTATACTATGTTCTCTTTAACCAGTACCTGTTTTTGTAAATTTGGTTGTTTCCCATATGGGATTTTGTGAGACTTTGTTCTCATTGTGCCAGTTCTTGATCATAGCTTTAATGCCTTCTACTTCTCTGTCCTGCCATACCCAACTTTGTAATCAATAGGTCAGAATCAACCAACTGTCATCATTTTAACGGTACTACACAGGTAAGCAAAATTAGTTGCTGCAAAAGGAGTTTCAGTGAAAACACAACTAGTGTCGCTTTCTAATATTTTTTATTCATTGAACTACAGTACACTGAATCTTATAGTTCATCTATCAAAATGTATTTACTTTAGACACTTATTTTTAAATAAAACACAAAGATACTACATGATAAGGGCTACTATAATCTAATGACAACAATTTAAAAGGTGATTATAAAAGATGAAGAAACTTAATCATGAATCTTAATAATCTTGGGTAATCTAGTATCTTATTGTAGATGTAGAAGTAATGAGACTGTGTCTATAACATTAACAGTTAGAAAACATTCCAAGTCTGGACTTATGCATGTAAAATTTCTGTGGCTTAAATAGATACCTTGTAAAATCATTGTAAATGTATAGTTTTACACAATCTATTAACAATACAAGACTACATCATAGAGAATAGGACAAATAATGACACATTTTTAATGGGCAATATGTTTATAAACTTGTCAATAAAATTAAGATTGTATGACAGTTTAAACAAAATGAAATATATGTACTGATAGTATATTTCTAATATTCATTCAATCCAGCATAATGTTCATTTTTGTTTAAATCTATATACATAATTGTAAATAATAAATACTTTTGACCAGTATTTATGTACATTATCAACACAGAATCAAACTCTAAGTCACTATGCTTTTGTGAAGCAATACAACCATTCACTAATGTACAGAATCTTTACAATAAAAAAGACCACTCCCACTAACTGTTTATCAATATATTGCAATAATGTCTTTTTACAAAACATTGCATAATTTGCATTAATATATAGTGAAAAGCATATCCTCTTGCCAAAAATTTATAAAACAAATATAAAACTATATAGCACTTGTTACATCAGTTATCACCATATCATTACAATGAAATTTTCACAATGCATCTAACTGCCTGCTTCAATGTTATTAAAAAAAAGTAATATACTGCATATTTGAGATTCTACTCAAATCATATGTTATAGTCACAGTCTCTTTAATTCTAACATCTTGTTTGAGAATACATGTATTTTTACATGTTCTTTATACACAAATTATATATATCACTATAACAACAGTTACTGCTTTTTACCATAGTGAAATTTGCTATTAATAATACATAACTTTATGATACTTTTTACAGCCTAAATGTAACAATAATGATAAAAGAATTATTTTGTTCTTTGTTTTGGTTAGAGTTGAGGTTTAATGTCTCTCTCAAAATCTTTTCAGTTATGCCTAAATAGAACAACTACTTCATAAGTACTAGACCAATACTTTGGTGATTACAGCTTCTTCTACAAATATATGACACCTCAAAGAGATGGCTCTCGCTCCAGTTCTAAGGTCTACTACTGAGCCTCCACACTCCCTATTCAGGGAGTAAAAAAGTAAAGCTGAGATCCTTTAAGAGCAGTAATTAAGCCTCAATTCAAAAATAATTCATTACTGATACAGAACATTAAGTATGCCACTGTGAACTAATTGTAAGAACTCACCATAGTGCCAAAAAATGACTGAAATGAATATGATTGGATGTAATGTTACACTTAAACAGAGAGAGAGAAAAAAATTAAACAGAAAAAAAAAGGTGGCAACCCCAATAATAAGCTAAACCACCTGATTCAATTCCTAGTGGGGTTACGCCTACATTTTTAATGATTTCCACAAAGACCAAAATTCTCAATTCTACTCTGAAATGACATACAATTCGGAAGATTTTAGTAATACTGAGACAAAGCAATTTTAGTTGCTAGTCCTAGTCAACAACAATACATGTATTTAGCTCATTTAAATTTCCATGTTCTTGCCGAGTTGTAAAGTTGCCATGTAACTTGAGGGTGCTATCTTTATTCTGATTTTTGTACTTCATAACTTCATTCATGTTCAGCATCATTCATTTGAATATCTATTTGTCTATGGCACAATATATTAGTTTATGATCAGACCAATAAGCCTCAATGACATCACAAAGCCCTTCAGAATTTGAAAATATCAAATCTAGTACTGATCCAGAGTCCGTTGTACATTGCTTGATTTGCTGCATACACCCAAATAATGTCTCCACAAAATCCACAAACCCTGTACTGGTACCATCTATCTGTATGTTGAAGTCACCTAATATGACTAATTTAGCATTCAGATCAATAACAGGCCTAAGATGACAATTAAGATCTTTTCTAAAATCTGTCTGTGAACTTTTTGGGTATTTGTACAACACAACAACTTGAACATAACTTCGTTGAATGCTGAAAGTGTTAGTGAATATGAATTCAAATGACTTGCATTGCATTTTAACAACTTTCTGAATCTGCAAGTACTCCTTTACATACAATGCAAGTCCATGATATGGTCTGTTGTTTGTCTCTTTTACTGTGTCATCAAGTCTAATAAGTCTGAACCGTTTCAGGGCAAAATGTACATTTTCATCCCTACTACATAACCTTGTTTCAGCAAATCCAATGATATCTGCTGCCAACACATTTGGTTCAAATTGGACATCCTTATAATGTTTATGCAAGGATCTAGCATTGTTGAATGCAATTTTGGTTTTGTCTGATCCGATTTTATACAGAGGAACATAACACAGTTCTAAGGCAGCATCTGTGCGTAGCCTTTGCATCTCTATAGTCACATCATCATCTAGCGCCATAGCAGCTTCATTCATATTCAGTATATATAAATCTTCCAGCTTTTTCACTCTACTAAATGCAACATAGTGAACGTGTGGTATTTTCTTTGTTACAATCTGGGACAAATCAACAACTACCTTGTCAACTGTTGCACCTTCAGCTTTCCAGACTGTTTTACCTGAAGCTGGTGTCACTGGGAACTGGCTTCTCTGAAATGTTTTGTAGTTCACTATAAATGTTCGTTGTGTTTCAAATACAGGTGTCCAGTCTGAATGAATGCTTGAATTGTAGAATTTCTTGTTTTTCTCACGTGTTGCTCTACCAACCCGAGGGTCATCAAACAATACCCAAATAATGCTAGGACGGTTAGTTCCTTCCATCCACCTGAAGTCAACGTGTTTTACTACACCAGTAGCACCATTAGTTAAACCATCTTCTACATCTACATTAGCTGTATGAACAACAATCATTCCAACAACTACAGTCAATGATTTCTTTAGCTGGCCTGTTTGTCCATAGTCCTTTGGGAGATTATCAATCAAGGACTGGTGCCTGCTGGCAGGAATGTTTGCTGAGACAACACTGTCATGGCATGGAATCACAAACTTTTCTCCAGGCAACTGACTCAAAATAGTGTCATTGTGTTTGTCTACATAACAATTCATAGCAAACAAATGAAGGGCATCCTTTGGATAGTCACCAGTTTCACGGTCAACAACACGGGTCTGCAGCTTTTGTTTGTCTTCCTCTGTCATTTCATTCAATCGAAGTCGATTTAATAACTGTGCAAATGCTAGATCGTCTTTCTGTCTCATGATATCAACCAATTCGTACATCGTAAAGAGCTCTTTCCATAAGTTCCTTCCCAGTGAAGATGCTCCCTTTTTCAAATCAAGACATATCAAGTAATCACCTACTGGCTTAAGCTGGAAAAGATCCCCAACAGCAATAACACTTAAACCACCAAAAACTTCTTTTGTTCCCATCAGCTGCTGTAAGCGAGTGTCAATAAAGCTTAGTGTCATGTTGCCTACCATTGATATTTCATCAATAATGATAATTTTCAGATGTCGGTACTTAATTCTGAATGTATTTAACTCATCAGCTGAAAGATGATTTGTGCCCTTTTGATACATTTTCCTGTGAAATGCAGAGCAAATAGTTTGGCCACTAATATTAAATGCAGCAAAGCCCATGTACGCACACAGCAGAATTCTTTTTTCATCTGGATTTTCTCCATCTTTCAAATTCAAAATCCTGAACAGACTTTGATAAAGTGCTCGAATCACTACTGATTTACCAACACCTGCCCCTCCTGTTAGGAAAGCGTAGACTGGTTCATCTTTACACTTAATCCAGTGCACAATATGATTAAAGAATTCTCTTTGTCTCAAATTAAGACTTCTGAGTAGTCCTAAGTATTCTTCTTCTGGTAATAAAATGCTGTTAGTTTCTACTGGGGGTACTGAGCAAGTTGACTGTAGTTCTATTCCAATATCATAATGTCTCTGCTCTACAACTCTACTTGGGTTAAAACAAACAAACTTTTCTGATTCTCCTGACCCTTCTTCTTCTGCCTCCCTATTTTCTTGCTCTGCATTTGGTGCAATTTGATCATAGTCCCTTTCCTCAGCTTCCATCATCTGCCTTGCAAGCTCAAGCTCTTCAGCATGATGCTCATATTCATTTCTTTTGGATATCAATGATGTCTGTACAGAGTTATAATGAGCTTCATATGTGCCAAAACAACCAATTAAATCTTTTAGTTCATTTCGCCAAGGTACAAAAAGCATTAGCTGCTCTCTGAAGTAATTTTCTGGATCCTTTTTCTGGTTGTATTTAACATACCTTATTATTCTTGGAACTTTTCTTTTCTTGTATTTTGTTCCATTCTTTGCTTTGAACAGCAAATCTGAAGTTTTTGTGTCACTTTCATCCAAACTTTCATGACCTTCATCTTCAGAGCTACTGACGAAACTGTCGTCATCATTAGTATCATCAAATTTCTCTGGTAGTTTATTTCCTTTCGGATAAATAACATCAATCTTTGAAACATAATCAGCCAGGCAAAACTTCCCAAGCTGCCTTGGTCTTTTAGAATACCTCTGTATGACATTTTCTGATTCTATATCTGTAGATTCAGCAGGAAGTTCATCAAGAGCAGCTTTTGGCTTCAGCAGGAAGATTCTTTCTTCAGGTATAGATGTATTGATGAAAACAATATCCCTTGTGCACTTTGTCAAAGGTATTTGCAGATCAAGATAAACTGCCTCTTGAGCACTAACCTCCACACAGTTTGAAAATACATTCCCAATATGCCGGACTTGTTTTTTAAGGTCAAGGTTTCCTCTTCTAGCCTCTTTTGCTGCTGCATCAAGTTGTGCACTCATTCCTCTTTGTGATTTACTTATATAACCAACTATATATGAAGCACATCCATATGGTTCAAGAACAATCTGAATGTCAAGATTAGCTTTCCAGGCAAGAAGTATGTTTTCATTAAATGGATTTATCCTCATTTCCTTTGTTTTACGTTTTAAGAAAACCTTCGGTGCTTTCAAAGAGCTTCTGATGCAACAAATGTAGTCTTCAAAGTCCATTTTAGCGATGTTTTGTAGAAATTCGTTAAATGTCATATCTTCATTTTCTTTACACTCATTCATCACTTTTTGGAGCTCTGTATTCTTCTTTTTGTACTTGTCAACATTCTCCTCAAGAGGGTACAACAACATAGTTCTTGGCAATGGTGGCAATGGAAATCCAAATCGACATATTGGTTTTCCCTTTTTTCTGCAGGTTCTAGAATGTTTGTGACTTTGAAGTTTAACAAGATCTGCTGTCTTCTCATTATCACTACTGCATGTTAGATACTGATCAACAAACTGAATTATTTCCTCTTCAGAGTTTGTTTCTAAAGTTGGAGCATTTTCTACCCAAACAAGCATATGGATATGAGGAGAGCCACGCTGCTGAAACTCAACTCTATAAAAATAGTCACGTACCTTTCCGACTGGCTCACAACTGCTTTTTAGAATAGTATTGAGGAACTCTTGTACCCTATGATCAAAGTACCTTGAACATGTAACTGGGTCTTTCTGGACAAGCTTTGTTTTCTGTTGCCAAGTTAGCTTTTCTAATTCCTTTTCAGAATATTCAGTGCCATCATTCAATTTTGCTAACATCTTCAACAGATCTGTCCATCTAGTATCAGCAGCTGACAATGACATAAACCAAGTAGGCAAGGAAAGTTGTCTAATCATTGCAAAAATGTCTTTCTTGCGCATTTCCAAATAGGCTGGAGAATTTCGCAGCTGGCGAAATATATAGTAACCTTCATCAAGATTTACAAGTTTGTCCAAATAATTGGAATCTCTAGCTTCAGCTGCTGTGATTTTTTGGCCTCTTTTTTTACACCTTCTAATGGCTAAGTTGACTTTGTCACTTATTTGTTTCATCTGTAGCTTTTTATGTTTAAAGAATATATTGGGAACTGACTGTGCAGCTCTCCTGTCAACACTTCGTAATTCCCACTTTACAATGTCACTGTAATGAACTGGCACTACCCTTTCATCCTTGCTGGGCGGGGTCTGGCCACAAAATATTGTTGGAAAGCATAAGTACTCAGCCTCTTGATCTTGATATAAGCTTAATGGATGTTGTCCTTCACCTGGTGCAAAAGTGAACACTTTATCATATTTATTGTCAATATCAGCATCATTCACTAATGTATCTATATTTCCAACATGATCATTAACATCAATCTCACTGTAATGATCAGATTCATAGTCAGTAGCCTCTTCAATTGCATTTTCACTACTTTTATCTTGTTCCTGCTTTTCATTTTCTGTACTACTTCTACCCGTGGATTGCTCTTTTGACACTTCCAAAAATTCTCTGACTGTATCCTCAGCACTTTCAGTAACTTCCTGAAACCAGCTATCATTAATAACTATGCCAGAATTTTTATATAGTTTGCTATTGTTCATAAGCCAGTGTAATGCAGACAAAACTCTTAATGGTCTTACATTTTCTTTGAAATCCACCTTCTTGTATGACAATTTCTTTTTCAGTTGGATGGCAACTGTAAAATTTTCATCCATTGGCCTTGGGAGACAGTTTATAGTGGGCTGAATGTCAACAGGTACATTTATAACATTTCCTTTCAAAGAATATTGACCACCACGTGGCAATTCCCTAATCTGCATAAATGGGATACGCAGGGCTATTAACCTTTCTTCTAGCTGATGTAAATTGAGCTCTGGAGGCTTGTCTGGCCATTTCATGCCATTAGCAACTGATAACTTTGGAATTTTACTATCTTTCAGGGCACTCAAGCAGGTATGACAAATCCATTCTTCATTTCTTAAAGATGTCAAACCTGTACAATGGAGTCTTTTACTTTCTGCTGAAATATGGGTGTTCTTTAACATTGAAACACTTTTCCTGAACCATGTCTGATGGCAACATGAACAAGCATATATAGGTCCAATAGAGATATCTGAATGGAATTGTTTGATAGCATTTTCAATATTTTCAAAATGTTTATGATGAGGTTTTGAAACAGTATCTGTGTCATGCTTACATCTTTTTCTAGGAACATTTATCTCTGAATTATCTTCAATTTTTCTTTTTTCCTGCCTTACTTGTTGCTTCTTAATTCTCTCACATTCAAGAATATAAGGGTTTTCCCTTGCCTTCTTTTTAGATGCATTCTGGTATACTCGCTCACGTGCTCTAAAAGCCTGATTTTCCCTTGCTATTTGCTTTGATTTCCTTTCCTTTGTTTTGAATGCCTGATTTGTCCTTGCAGATTGCTTTGATTCTCTTTCTTTTGCTTTAAATACAGGGTCTTTTCTGGCTGCTCGCTTCGATTCCAACTGATACACAATTTCTTTGGCATTTAAATCAGGATTGGCTCTCACAGATTGCTTTGCTATTCTTTCTTTTGTTCTGAAGACAGGGTCTTTTCTTGCTGATTGCTTTGCTATTCTTTCTTTTGTTTTGAAACCAGGGTCTTTTCTAGCTGATTGCTTCGATTCCAACTGGTACACAGTTTCTTTGGCCTTAAAAACAGGATTGGTTCTCCTATATTGCTTTGATATTTTTTCTTTTGTTCTGAAGACAGGGTCCTTTCTTGCTGATTGCTTTGATTCCAACTGGTACACAGATTCTTTGGCCTTAAAAACAGGATTGGTTCTCCTATATTGCTTTGATATTTTTTCTTTTGTTCTGAAGACAGGGTCTTTTCTTGCTGATTGCTTTGATTCCAACTGGTACACAGTTTCCTTGGCCTTAAAAACAGGATTTGCTCTAGCAGTCTGCTTTGATTGTTTTTCTTTAGCTTTGAATGCTGTGATTTGTCTACATTTTCTTCTATAAAGTTTATAATACTCCATGCGATTTTTCTTCCTTTTTTTTCCTAATGCCGCCTTTGATTCTTCAATTGATATGCTTGAAATTCTACTTCGTTTTAATTGTGCTTTGTGAGCTTGTCTCAACCTTTGATCATTGAAGTAAGCTTCCATATTTCTATCCATTTGATCTTTAAAACTTCGTGTTTCTTCAGTCATTTTAATTTTGATAGGTAAGAAGTCAAACTGTAAGTTGGTGTTGGTATCCAAATTTAAACTGTCATAAAATGCATACATATATGTAACTAAGTCATTGATACTTGTGAAAGTTATCAAACAGGACGTACCATCATTTGACGAAAGTCCATTTTCTCCATGGGAATGAGAATCAAAAAATACATACATGTCATTCTTTCTAAATACAGCAGAGCATATGGCTCCAATAGTTAAGAGCCCTGATGTTGCATACAAAAAGACGGATTGCAATACTTCGTGAAGTGTTGGCAAACCAAGATTTTGAGTATCAAGAAGCACACCACTTACAATAGGCAATTTCTCAGATGTAAATTTTCCTATCTCTACCTTAAAGTCATCTGGAATTTCTTCTAAAGTCAGCAGGTGGTTAACAAATTTTCCATCCTCTCTTAATTTTTTTATAACACTTTGATACAGAACATCTCCCTCACAAAGCACCTTGTCTAATATAGAGCTTTTTTCGGTATCAAGGCATGAAGAGTATGACAGCATACATAATGCGTTACATGTGCATTGATATCCTCTTGATTGCTCAGAAAATCTGACATCATTCTGGTGAAAACTTCCAAAGACCAAATCACAGGCATTCCACAATTGTACCGATGATTTTACTGCTTGGTAACACACCACATCATTATCTAATCCCGGTTCTGATGAATCTCTGTTGACATGAGGCTGTGCTGTAATGTCTTTCTTATGCCATGCATGTTGTTGGAACATTGTTTTTTGTGAACAAACCGTTATATCCTGTCTTTCAGACAAATTTTCAATGTTTCTTGATTGATAATCAGCATCCACACCAGGAAAAGTATCGAGAAATACTGCATCAAAATCTGTCTGTACATTTGATTTAACATTTTCTATGAGCTTGCTGAGATCAATAACTAACTGTTGAAACTCATTTGTATTTGCCTGATTGTCTTTGTTAGCCCTTTTTTGTTCTGAATCAAGACTTGTCAATAAAGCATCCTCTAACAAATCATTATGCTGAAACTCAGTCTGTTTATTTTGTATATTTTCACCTTCTAATTCAGTGTTGTATACTGACTGTTTTTGATTATATGCCTGTTTCTTTTCATGTATAAACACCGGCATCTTTTCCGGACTTAGTGCCTGCATCTTTTCAGGTCTTAATGCCGGCTTCCATTCCGGACTTTGTGCCCACTCGCTGATGGGACTAAATGCCGGCCTCCTTTCCGGACTTTGTGCCCACTCGCTGATGGGACTTAATGCCGGCCTCCTTTCCGGACTTTGTGCCCACTCGCTGATGGGACTTGTCGATGATTCATACTTACCTGTCCTCCAGTCTGTCCTCTTGCTCTTTGACTTTTTCCACCCTTTCCTCTTAGGCATCTTTACTCAATCTGAAAATATAAAAGAAGACACCATTTAGCAAGACACATTAACTAACATTAACTCCCAACAGTACTGGTTAAGCATGGGAAGCATTGGTTCCATCCCGACATGACTGAAAATGTGTTGACTGGGATGTTAAGCAAACAAAATAAATAAATAAATAAAATATATATTTTCCTTGTGAAAAAAAATGGACCCAATTCTTCTGAGTAGGAGTAACTTTTTAGGGTTAATCACATATGGGGGAAACAAACTTAATTTTAGTTTTGGCAGGGTGAGGGGTGGGCAGAGGGGGGGGGGGAGGATTTAAACGAAAACAAACACATTTATATTTTTGCATTTATTCCATTACATCATCATATAACAATATATTCACCTCTTCCATGCCTCCAATACCCAATCCCCTACCACCCCTATGAGAATCAAATTAAGTTAAAATGGAGGAAACAAAATGTTCAAATATATGTTATTTTTAATCTTTTCTGAAGGAAGTTTTTGTTTATAAATCTACTTTAAACACAGCTAGAACTTTTTCTCAGTTCAATAAAATTATATATGATGAATAAATTTTCAATCTGCATTTTATTTGTATATTATACTCACCCTCATAAAGTACCATTTCTAATAGTGAACTTTATTCTACATCAAGGCAAACTGAGTATGCCAATGCATGTGCACTTATAACCTCTAGACTGTTCGGAAAAAGTTTGCATCATTTTGATGAACACTTCTAAACACAATGGTACTTAAATAATCTGAAGAATGGTTATCTGAGATTTTTGTGTTCGAAGTATTAGGCAGATTTGTTTCATGACTATACACAGAAGCATTTTCTAGTTAATAATTGTACTGTAATTCACAGTGTCATCATTTCTTGAATTAGTGCCTGTATTATTTCAGGACTTCATGCCGGCATCATTTCCGGACTGTCATTTGCATGTATTCTTTAAAGTCTTTATGCCGGCTTCCTTTCCGGACTTGTTGCCCACTCGCTGATGAGACTTGGTGCCCACTCACTGATGGAACTTGTTGCCCACTCGCTGATGGGGCTTAATGCTGGCTTCTTTTCCACACTTTGTGCCCACTCACTGATGGGACTTAATGCCGGCCTCCTTTCCGGACTTTGTGCCCACTCGCTGATGGGACTTGTCTATGATTCATACTTACCTGTCCTCCAGTCTGTCCCCTTACTCTGTGAATTTTTCAGGTCTGAAAATATAAAAGAAATCATTTAAATCTAAGCATCTACACCAAAAAAGCACTGTGTTATGCATCAAAAGCTACCAAGTGGATGCACAAATCAGCTGCAAAAACCCACAGACTCTTCATGTGACCTGGAAAATTTAACAATTTTTTTTGCTTCCAAATGAAATTCATTTTTGACTAATCAAATTTTCAACGGCTCTTGATTGATAATCAGTTCCACACCAGGAACAGTATCAAGAATACTGCATTAAAATCTGTCTGCACAATTGAGCATGTCGGACATCTTGGTCAAGTGACCTGGACAATTTACATAGTTTTAGGTCCCACTTTCTAAGGAGGCTCCACATGCAGTTTGGCTTTGATTGGCCAAGCAATTTTCGACAAGAGGATGCCTGACTATTTCTATCAATTACATTTATAAAAGCCCTGAGACAGGGGCAGATAACCCCCTGGGACTAAGAAGATTTTTAAAGGTTTTGCTATATATAGCCATGGCGGCCATCTTGGTCATATGACCTAGACCATTTATCCAAACTTTCGTTCACCCTTCCTAAGGATCCTCTGCACAGTTGGCTTTGATTAGCCAAGAGGTTTCGGAGAAGAAATAATTTGAATATTATGGTCATATACATGTATACAGCCTCAGGGCAGAAGCAGACAACCCCTTGGGCCCATAACATTTTCAGAAGCATAAATCTTCTGTCCGTTTGCTCATTCCTAGCAAGTTTTCGGACATTAAATTACATTTTCATATTTTCCCCCATTCAAATGAATGGGAAACCTAACATGACCTTGCCATTACATAGTTCAAGGTCATCACAGGGTCATGATTTATACAAACTTTGTAGAGCTCCATTGCCTGATGCTTCATGCCAAGTTTTAAAATCATAGGCCTTCTGGTTCTGAAAAAGAAATTTTTTAAACATTTTTAAAGGTTTTTGCTATTTATAGACATGGTGGCCATCTTGGTCATGTGACCTTGACCATTTATACAAACTTACATCCACTCTTCCTATTGATGCTCCACATAAAGTTTGGCTTTAATTGGCCAAGCGGTTTCAGAGAAGAAGATGTTTGAATATTATGGTCATACACATGTATATAGCCCCGGGGCAGGGGCAGACAACTGTCTGGGCCCAAAATATTTTCATTTACATAAATCATCTGTCCATTTGCTCATTCCTAGCAAGTTTTTTGACAATATATGACATTTTACTATTTTTTCATGGGCAGCCTAAGTTGACCTTGCCATAAAAAAGGTCAAGGTCATCCCAGGGTCATGATTTATACAAACTTTGTAGAGCTCCATTGCCTGATGCTTCATGCCAAGTTTCAAAATCATACGCCTGCTACTTCTGGAGAAGAAGATGTTTTAAGGTTTTTGCTATTTATAGTCATGGCGGCCATCTTGGTCATGTGACCTTAACCATTTATACAAATTATCATTCTCTCTTCCTATTGATGCTCCACATAAAGTTTGGCTTTAATTGGCCAAACGGTTTCAGAGGAGAAGATGTTTGCATATTATGGTCATACTCATGTATATAGCCCCAGGGCAGGGGCAGACAACCCTTGTGGCCCAAAATATTTTCATAAACACAAATCATCTGTCCATTTGCTCATTCCGAGCAAGTTTTTTACCAATATATGATTTTTTCCTATTTTTTTCCCATTCAAATTCATGGACGGCCTAAGTTGATCTTGCTAAAAAAAGGTCAAGGTCATCCCAGGGTCATGATTTATACAAACTTTGTAGAGCTCCATTGCCTGATGCTTCATGCCAAGTTTTAAAATCATAGGCCTACTAGTTCTGGAGAAGAAGATTTTTTAAGGTTTTTGCTATTTATAGCCATGGCGGCCATCTTGGTCATGTGATCTTGACCATTTATACAAGCTATCATTCACTCTTCCTAATGATGCTCCACATAAAGTTTGGCTTTAATTGGCCAAGCGGTTTCAGAGAAGAAAATGTTTGAATATTATGGTCATACACATGTATATAGCCCCGGGACAGGGGCAGACACCCCTCTGGGCCAAAAATATTTTCATAAACATAAATCAACTGTCCATTTGCTCATTCCTAGCAAGTTTTTTGCTATTATATGACATTTTCCTATTTTTTCCAATTCAAATGCATGGGCAGCCTAAGTTGACCTTGCCATAAAAAGGTCAAGGTCATCCCAGGGTCATGATTTATACAAACTTTGTAGAGCTCTATTGCCTGATGCTTCATGCCAAGTTTCAAAATCATAGGCCTTCTGGTTCTGGAGGAGAAGATTTTTAAAGGTTTTTGCTATTTATAGCCATGGCCGCCATCTTGGTCATGTGACCTGGACCATTTATACAAACTTTCGTTCCCCCTTCCTAAGGATGCTCCACGTGAAGTTTGGCTTCGATTGGCCTTGTGGTTTCAGAGGAGAAGATCTTTGAAATTGTGAACGACGGACGACGGACGACGGACGACGACGGACGACGACGGACGACGGAGCATGGGTATACTATAAGCTCACCTGTGAGCCTTCGGCTCAGGTGAGCTAAAAAGTAAAAATTAACATTCATTTTGAATCTCAGGAAGTATCCCAAACTTGTTGCAAAGATTTAATACAGAAATGAGCCGAGTCATGAGAATGGCCTCTATAAAAAAATTGAAGATATCCTCACAACTCGCTCATTTATGGAGAAAAAATTATCTCAATTACTTGGACATCTTATAAACGCAAAGTACAAGTCTGTTACTAATTGATTTTTTGATCCTTTTCCAATATTTTTCTAGGCTATATAATCTGTATGATTGGTAGTAGCAACAAGTATTTGTATCATTTGGGTAGTGGCCAGGCATAGCAGAGCAGGCCTTATTTGAGCCGCCTCGTGGGAAAACCAACAATGTGGTTTCCGACCAGGTCCGACACAAACCGACCTGTACAGTCACAGAAAAGAGCTAGAAGCTTTAATTTTCGGATTTAAGTAGAAGAGGAACTGTACTATCCGAGTAGCGAAATCTGCGCCTTTGTTTTCGCATATGCAGATTGTTGGTTTTGTCATGAGGCGGCTCATTTATCATAATTATGCCCCACAGAGCAAAACATTGAAAGGATATGTTGTTTTTATCCTGATCTTTGAGCCACTTTAACAACAACTGTATGAAGTCATCTCTAAATGAGCTGGAGCCTTACTAAAAATGTCTATGTATGAGCTTATTTTTAGATAAGAGCTGTCACAGGACAGCTTAGCTCGCCTGACTTGTGCTTTGTCACTAAACTTATCAAAATCTATGACCCATGACCTTGACCTCAAGGTCGCTCTGGTGGGTTGTGATGGTACAGCATAAAATTTCAGACCAATATCCACAAACATGCAAAGTTTCAACTTGATCCATCAACATAGAGATATATAGACTTTAAAAATCTTTAACCCAAAACTTTAACCAAAAATTTCTAAGGCCATGACCTTGACCTCAAGTTCACCCAGGGTGGGTCATAATGGTACAGCATAAAACTTCAGACCAATATCTACGAACACGCAAAGTATCAACTTGATCCATCTGCATGTTCGAGAGATATAGACTTCTAAAAACTTTAACCGAAAACTTTAACAAAAACAAAGTCTGTGACCTTGACCTCAAGGTCACTCAGGGTGGGTCATGATGATACTGCATAAAACTTCAGATCAATATCTACCAACATGCAAAGTATCAACTTGATCCATCAACATGTTCAAAGATATAGACTTCTAAAAACATTAATGAAAAAGTCACTAGAGCACGAAATATAGGTCAAGGTCACTAGATCAATGTGGGTGCAAAGTCGGGACATCGAGGAGAAGCCATATGCAAGGTTTGATGGTTGTAGGCTTTATAGTTGATGAGATATTAAGGGTTGGCTTAAAAAATGACAAAGTCACTGGAGCATGAAATATAGGTCAATGTCAGTAGGTCAATGTATGTGCCGAGTCGGGACATCGAGGAGAAGCCATATGCAAGGTTTGATGGTTGTAGGCTTTATAGTTGATGAGATATTAAGGGTTGGCATCAAAAATGACAAACTCACTAGAGCACGAAATATAGGTCAAGGTCACTAGGTGAATGTGGGTGCCGAGTTGGGACATCAGGGAAAAGTCATATGCAAGGTTTGATAGTTGTAGGCTTTATAGTTGATGAGATATTAAGAGTTGGCTTCAAAAATGACAAAGTCACTAGAGCACGAAATATAGGTCAAGGTCACTAGATCAATGTGGGTGCAAAGTCGGGACATCAAGGAGAAGCCATATGCAAGGTTTGATGGTTGTAGGCTTTATAGTTGATGAGATATTTAGGGTTGGCTTAAAAAATGACAAAGTCACTGGAGCATGAAATATAGGTCAAGGTCAGGAGGTCAATTTGGGTGCCGAGTCGGGACATCGAGGAGAAGCCTTATGTAAGGTTTGACAGTTCTAGACTTTACAGTTGATGAGAAACTAACACAGCATCTGAGCATTGTACAAAGGTGTTCTAGATATTGACCTCTAGCCCCGCCCCCAGGCACGACCCCACGGGTCCCTTCACACTAAATCACAGAGGACCCTCATATGTAGCATTGTTCCAAATATGAATGATTTCTGGTCAGTGAATATCAAGATATAACACTTTTAAAAACTTTAACCGAAAGTGACGCGGACGTAAACGTACACGTAAACGGGGACGACCGAGGTGACTATAATAGCTCTATGCACTTCGTGCAAAAATGCTTTGGTCATAGAATGTTTCAACAGATCTACAGATTAGCCTAAGCAGCTGCACATCCTGCCTTCAGTTTTAAAGACACCAAAAAGCAGGCCTTTTTTCATATTAACTCATCACAGTGAAATCCTACCAAGCAAAACTGTAGTTAAATATCAGGCAACATTATTTAACCTCAACTTTGAGGAACGGTTAATTTAAACTGGGCTGAAAATCAATTATTAAGTGGCCAACTACAAATAAATGAGCCGCCTCGTGGGAAAACCAACAATGTGGTTTTCGACCAGGTCCAACATAAACCGGCCTGAACAGCAACAGAAGCAGGCTAGAAGCTTGAAATTTCGGATTTAAGTAGAAGAGGAATTGTACTATCCGAGTAGCGAAAACAAAGGCGCTGATCAGCTTAGCGGTTACTGCAAGGCTGATCTGCGTCTTTGTTTTCGCATACGCAGATTGTTGGTTTTCCCATGGGGCGGCTCAAATATTTATTCCCTGACAAGATTATAAATCTGAATTTAATAACATGTTAAGGCGCTGATCAGCTTAGCGGTTACTGCGAAGCTGATCTGCGTCTTTGTTTTCGCATACGCAGATTGTTGGTTTTCCCATGGGGCGGCTCAAATATTTATTCCCTGACAGATTATAAATCTGAATTTAATAACATGTTAAGGCACTTGTATCTTCAAACCAAATATGGTATATCTATAGTTAAAACAAACAACACACTACCAGATTGACCCCTTTATATACAGATGTGTTGAATCTTTTAAAATTATAAATACTTATAAAATAAACAGTAACAAAATCTTAAAGATTTGCAATGTGTGAAAATCACACTTTCTATATTTCTAGAGAGTTAAAGACAGAAGAATTCAGCAAGAATATTTATAAATCATTTTACTTGAAAAGCATGCATGTTATCCATGGCTTACTGCTGGGGTATAAATGCAACTTTTACTCATTTGAGCCGCGTCATGAGAAAACCAACGTGGTTTTGAACAGGTCCAACACAAACTGGTCTGTACCATCACGGACAAATGTTAGATGCTTGAAATTTTGGATACATGTAGACAAGGAACTGTACTATCCGTGTAGCAAAAACAAAGGCGCTGATCAGCTTCGCCTTTGGTTTCGCATATGCAGATTGTTTTCTCATGACGTGGCTCATTTCACATTTCACCGCGAGCACATCATCACACATAAATAGTTTGCCTACCTCTTCCGGGTGAAGCCCAAACTCAGCAGAGTATACCAGAGACTTGCCCAGGGCATATACATATATCTGAAATATAGATGGTTGGCTAAATTAGAAACTGCATGTGTGATAATTTTCCACAGAATTTGTTTGTGTTTTACATTCACTGTCAAGATCTGAGGTCATGCAGGCATGGTAATTTATCCTAGCATCAGGACAACATGTCCGTGAAATGTATACAACCACAAACCCCATTTATATAGAACAAGAACTCCGCGGAGGTCAATATCGCACCTGCATTGGGCAAAATACACATTACTATGCAAGGTTTCACACTCACAGCTATCACTGATGCAGAGAAAACCAAACTTCGACTTAAAAATTAACAAAGTCAATGGACCGTGAAATATAGGTCAAGGTCAGTGGGTCAAGGTGCGTGCTTGAAGGGTATGTCAAGGACAATTACTATGCAAGGTTTCACACTCACAGCTATCACTGATACAGAGAAAACGGAACTTCGACACAAAAATTAACAAAGTCAATGGACCTTGAAATATAGGTCAAGGTTAGCGGGTCAAGGTGCGTGATTGAAGGGTATGTCAAGGACAATTACTATGCAAGGTTTCACAATCCTAGCTATCACTGATGCAGAGAAAACGGAACTTCGACGTAAAAATTAACAAAGTCAATGGACCATGAAATATAGGTCAAGGGCACCGGGTCAAGGTGCGTGCTTGAAGGGTATGTCAAGGACAACTACTATGCAAGGTTTCACAATCCTAGCTATCACTGATGCAGAGAAAACCAAACTTCGACGTAAAAATTAACAAAGTCAATGGACCGTAAAATATAGGTCAAGGTCAGCGGGTCAAGGTGCGTGCTTGAAGGGTATGTCAAGGACAATAACTATGCAAGGTTTCACACTCACAGCTATCAATGATACAGAGAAAACGGAACTTCGACGTAAAAATTAACAAAGTCAATGGACCGTGAAATATAGGTCAAGGGCACTGGGTCAAGGTGCGTGCTTGAAGGGTATGTCAAGGACAATTACTATGCAAGGTTTCACAATCCTAGCTATCACTTATGTAGAGAAAACCAAACTTCGACGTAAATGTTGACGGACGGACGGACGAACGGACGGACGAACGAACGGACGGACGAACGAACGGACGGACGGAAATTTGGACTCCTATATCGCACCCTGCTATAAGCAGGTGCGATAAAAACTGGGGTTTGCGGAGGTATAAATAATTTTCTTATTTCTGATCCAAAACAAACATTGTGGGTACTCCTTAGAACCGCCTCGCTATGTGTACCTAAAATGTATGTTTTGAGCAAAAATATTAAAAACAAAAACTTTCTGGTGAAATTTTCAATTTTTACAGCTGAAAAAAATCTCTGTATATCGCATGAGAAAGTTTTCGTAATGAAACACTGTTCTTGGGTAAGCCTATCAAAACAGTTTACCAGTACTTAGTTAGTGCGAATTTCTGTCAACACTAACAGACAAAATGCTCTTCTTAAATCAGCCAATGACGTAACTGGTTAAAATTTTGTCCATTACCTGTTCCACTGCTGTTGCTGTCATCACGAAACCTTCCTCAGTCTCTGGCGCCATGTAGTTGGCATACTGCTGTACCCTCTGGGCGTGCCCAAACTCTATCTGACCCCCCGGGGTCAAACTGACTGTGTCTGGGTTGATAACGAAAGCAGGACCAAACTCACTTATTGCTTGTTCTGTAACACAAAACAGTAAGGGAAATAACTAAACAGAAACTATCTACTAACATTCAATTATCATGCAATGCCATTATTCTGAAATGTCATTGTGTTGGTATTTACATGTATCCTCCAGTAAGCAACAAGAAGCTCATATCTGTAATCTAAATTCCCTCTACTCCCACCCCCTCCACACCAACATTCTTCCATATCGTATGGCACAAAAATCACTTTATTAAGTTCACATGAACTGCCTCTTTGAAGGCTGTTAACTTAACTCTGTCATAATTTTCATTTCTATGCCTTCTAGTTCATAAGAATAAGCTCACAAAAAACATTAAAAGTATATTTTTTTAGAATTTTTGTCAACTAGAAAAAGTGCCTTGAGAGGCACATTTCCCCCTGGCTGGTAGCCTCAAGCCCCCCACCCCCATCCCCCTGGACATATGCTAACCCCTTACACATTGAACCTCAAAATGCACCCTCATCGAAATGTGCATTTGCAAAACGCACATTGCGTACAATCATTGGGAAGTGTAGTAGAATGACAGATCTATTTTAAAGCAGTATACAGAGCTGACTTGTATACTCAATCTAGGACTTGATCGCGGACATTTAGGGTCAGGTCCTCGGTCCCAGATGCAAAATTAAAATAGACTGTCATTCTCCAATACTACTATTACTTAAAAAAAAAAAAAAAAAAAAAAAAAAAGTCCTAGATTTTGACCTCTAGCCCCACCCCGGGCATGGGCCCTAGAGTCTGATGTCATGGAAAGAAAGCAAACCCTTAGTCTATTATAAAGTACCTATGGCACAAGTATGAATGATTTCTAAATATGATTGTAAAGAAAAGTACAGAAAATACAATTTATAAAGAGGTTCTAGATTTTGACCTCTAGCCCCACCCCTACCCCCACACATGGACCCTAGAGTATGAACGTAACCTGGTGCTTATGGTCTACATATGAATGCTTTCTGACAGGACTTTGCAGATGTCAAAATATAGACTTACAAACATTCATCATGGTATCCATCATATTATAAATCATGTATGTCCTAGATTTTGAACTCTAGCCCCACCCCTGGGGATGGCATCCATGATTCGATGCGATGGAATAAAACTTTATAGTGTACCTATGATCTAATTAGGTATACATTCCTATGATTGCTTGTTAAGATATGGACTTAGAAAGAAACATTAACATTGTAAACAGCACATTTTAAAGGTGACCTAGATTTTGACCTCTAGCCCCACCCCAGGGCATAGACCCTGGGGTCCTAACTCATGGAAACAAAGCAAACCCTATAGGTACCTACGTTACAAATATGAATTGTTTCTGATGGTTGGTTACTAGAGAAACTAACCAAAACTAACCTAAATTCCACGAACGTTCCGGAATTACGAACTAACTAACATACGAACGGACGAACAGAAAGACGAAAATTATATACCCGTCGGCATAAATGCCGGGGTATAATAATTTGTACAAAATTAAGAGTTGTTTACCTGAAATGAAGCCATCCTGCAGGGCTTCTGCCCCTAGACATAGAAGAGCCCATATTTCAGTCTCGGTGAGGGGCGACCCACGGACCTCCAGCACCTCAGACAACGAGACTGTCACGTTTGGTACAGGCATGATTCTTACTTCAATCTACCTGAAATGAAATATTTCACATTGTTTAGGTATCTATAATCCACAGTTAAGTTGTAACTGTGTAAGGTTAAGTTATGAAACAAAGATCCCATATATCAGTCTCGGTGAGAGGCGACCCACGGACCTCCAGCACCTCAGACAACGAGACTGTCACGTTTGGTACAGGCATGATTATTACTTCAGTCTAACTAAAATGAAAAACTTCACATTGTTTAGGTATCTATAATCCACAGTTAAGTTGTAACTGTGTAAGGTTAAGTTATGAAACAAAGATCCCATATTTCAGTCTCTGTGAGAGGCGACACACGGACCTCCAGCACCTCAGACGTCACTTGTCACGTTTGGCAAAGGCATGATTCAATGAATAAACATCATATCACTATAGTACATGAGTGCCCATTTCCCAAAGTCCTTTTTTTGTTTTTAAATTGATGTGCACTGAAATTTGGTAAAGCTATCAATCAATTTGACAGAAAACTATGGAAGTTAGAGATATTTTAAGTTTCAACTTTGAAGGCTTAGGCTTTTTAGCCTTTGTGACAAACATATTTCAATCAGAATTTGGTCAAAACATTTTTCAAAATTCTTTAGTGTATAATGATTTTGTGCCATAATAAAATTGAGACTTACAAACAAACTTCATGTCTGTTGTCTGTTAATTCTTAGCCACTGACTGATGTAGTCATACTTTTACTAGTATGATTATTGTAATTATCAAAACAGCAGCATCTTGAGAACAAAGTTTTTGTTTGTAAATTTCTACAGGTGCTCCTAACCTGATTCACTGCTCTCATTATGAGTGTACAAAATCAAATGTGCCGCGTCATGAGAAAACCAACAATGTGGTTTCTGACCAGGTCCAAACCAAACCAGCCTGTGAAGTCACAGACGCAAACAAGAAGCGTGGGTAGTAGAGGAATTGTACTATCCGTGTATTGAAAACAAAGGTGTTGATCAGCTTCACGGTTACCGTGAAGCTGATCAACACCTTTGTTTTCGAATGCGCAAAATGTTGTTTTTCTCATGACATGGCTCAAATTATGAAAACAGAAAAACAGATTTTCAGGAAAAAATAATGATGCAAAAATTAATGAGAATCTGCTATTCTAAGAGAAAGTGCTGTTTTGCTGCCAAGTTGTGTTGTTGAGCCATGACTGGGAAATTTTATCTCTGGACTTTAGGTATGACTCTGATCACCCTTCAGCAGCAGTACAGAAGCTATGCAGTGTCTGGAACGTTTGGACATAGCTAAAGGTCATGTTAATCTACATGTATCTATGCAGCAAAGTTCCGACTGCAGAATCTGATGTGCAGGCAAACCTTAATCTTCGTTACTACAGGATTTCAGATCTGACAAATGCAGGTTTTTGATGCCAAAATTGTATTTTATGTGTAAGAATGAGTCATGATTCACCTGGTAGTTCAGTTCTACACACACCTACAGATGATCAGAACTTTGATGATGTTTGTACTTATTATCCCATTGAGAGAACTGCTACAGTACTCATCTCTAACAGTTTATATGAGCTGCACCATGAGAAACCATGTTTTTCGAGTTTCCTACCAGGGTCTGCAAGCAGTGATTTTTTCGAGTGTCTCAGGGGCCGAAATAAGGCCCCATTCCCAATGAGATTAGGTTACTTTTTTCCCCAATTTGGAGAAAAAAATTCCCAATCACAACTATAGTTCAATTCATTGTGAAACTTGAGTTCTGCCGTTTGAAATGCTGTTGAAATTTGATTTTATGCTATTATTAAATTATTCTAAATGCATATAAAGCTTGATTAACTATGTCAACTTGGAAAATACATGTATTATCAACTTTGAATATTCTGAAAATTTCCCAAATTCAGGGTTTATGTCACTAATTTTCCCAATCAGAAAGGGCCCTAGGGCCCCTTCCCAAAATTGCCAAAAATCCCTGGCATATGGGGCTCACTACGATTCTTCAGTTGCTTCAACATCAGGAAAACATGTCCGTGAAATGTTTACCCCCGTAAACCCCACTTTTATATAGCAAAACTGGGGTTTGCAGGGGTATACCTATTTTTCTTATTTTTGCTCCAAAACATAGGTTGTGGGTACTCATAAGAACCGCCTCGGCGAGGCGGTTCTAACGTGTACCCACAATCTATGTTTTGAGCAAAAATAAGAAAAATATCAAAATTTTTCTACTGAAATTTTTCATTTTTTAAAACTTCAAAAATCTCTGTATATTGCATGGGCAAGTTTTCGTAATTAAGGAGTACATGTACTCATTTGGTCAGTCAGCTAAAAGCTTTGTGGGGAAACGTTCTAACACTGGCAGCCCAAATGTGTGATGGAGAGCTTGAATTTTCGTACCCCTACTGAATTATAAGGGCAAACTTTCTTAGCCAGGGCTTTGATGCTCGTCGTTTATTTCCGTAATATTTCCGCTATGGATGCTTTGACTAAAACCACTTTCTGAAAGCAGGCGCACAACTGCTATGCGGTTAATGAGTACTCATTTGGTCAGTAAGCTAAAAGCTTTGTGGGGAAACCTAACACTGGCAATCTATTCTACACAGCCCAAATGTGTGATGGAGAGCTTGAATTTTCTTACCCCTAATGAATTATAAGGGCAAACTTTCTTAGCCAGGGCTTTGATGCTCATCGTATATTTCCGTAATATTTCCGATATATTACCACCACCTCCCAGTCTCCCACCATACACAGCCACCCTCCAGATTTCTCAGACTTATAGTTATGAAATATTAAACATGGAATAAACCTAATTTGCATATTATTTTCTTATTTAATTGTAAAGGGGAACAACTTTCTGGATACAGTTTATTCCGTGACTCTCCGTTACTAACAAGCATCAAAGCCCTGGCTTAGAAAGTCTGCCTACTGAAAAGGATATTTTGCATTCTATGAGACTGACCCCATGTAAAAGTTCTCCGCCAAATGGGCCCTGTCATTAGCAAATATGACTTTCATACATGTACATACAAGAAAAACAAAGGTGTATAAAGGTATCAGACTGGTTTCCATAAGGGAAAAAATCTCTGCTTCAAAAGATATCTTTAATATCATAATAATTTAAATTATGAAGACTTATAGGGTTCTGATCAATGGCTTTATAATAATAAACATTATTTTGATTTCAACTTAAAAAATCTTAATGTGTGATTAAAAAGGATTAAGTTTAGAGTGTTAATTTAAATAGTTTACCTCCTTTTATGATTTAGCCGTGCACCATTTTTAAAGAAATAATTCCTAATTTTTAAAGAAACAATTCCTAATTTTCAGTAAAAATAGGTCAAGTCATCCAGGGTTGACTCAATATGATGCTGTAAGTAGTAAGTGTCATTAGTTTTACATTACATACTAGTATATAAAAGTGGGCAGGGGTTTAAGGGGGTAAACATTTCACAGGCATGTCATCCTGATTATAAATGTGGATACTGATGGCATGCACATGAAACTCAAGTTGTTAGAACAACTCAGTCTCTTTATAAGGCAGTTCTACTGGTCTTAGCTTTCTACTTTAAAACAGAAGCCGATGGGCCACTAAGCTGACCTGAGTTTACATCAATCGCTTGATGGAAAATTTATATCTGCAAAGAAATTGCAGAAATTGGCAATTTTCATTTTTCCCATAAGTCTATGGGTCCTGGGAAGCATAAGTTGCAATAACAACCAGAGTTCTTATCTGACTGGAATAAAAAAACAACAACACAATTAATGTAGAGGCTTATGTCAGGAGCATGTCTACCAAGCACAGGCTTCATCCCCAGAAACAGTTTCTGAGAAGATTTTTTAGTATTTTGTCAAAAAATTACCAGTTATCCGGCCCGAGCAACAAATCAAAATTAGCAATTAGGACAAAAGTCATATGATACAGGAGTAATCAATAAACATTACTGCAAAAACAAAATTCAAATATCTCCAAGGAGACCGCAAAAATTGGCAATTTTCACTTTTTCCCACTATAAGACTATGGAAAGTATAAGTTACCATAGCAATCAGAGTATCCGATCTGAACAAAAAACACAACACCCGCCACCTGTAGATCTGTAATATGACTGAAAGTAATAAACTTTCTGGCTCCAGAGGGGAAGTCGTTTGAAAATGTTGATGGATGACGCTGGGTACCTGCATAGCCTATAAGCGCACCTATGAGTTTTTGGCTCAGGTGAGCTAAAAAGTACTTTTATATATACAGGACAAAAAAAGTTAGGGATCAAACATAATTTTCTCACATTTATTTTTGTAGCAAGTAATTTCATCAATTAGATGCACTTTCCTTACTTGAAACTTTCAGTAAAAAGTTACATGTGAGCTTTTCATTAAGGAAACTGTGAACATTAGCTAATTTCTGTAAATCAATATTACCATAATTTAATCCAAAATAAACATTTTTCAAAATAATTTTGTATTTTTCATATGAATAAATATTTATCAAATCAATATTGATCTAAACATATGAACATTTGCAAAATAAGAGCTCTTAGATCTGCAGAAAACTATTATCATGCACTAGGAAACACACATTGTTTTGGTACATTAGGATTTGACTAGTGTGGGTTCGTCTACAATCTCTCTACAATCTGGGTGGGGGTGTGCCCTCGTGCCTATTGATTTACTCTGGGTAATCCTGATTTTGCCCCACTTACTTATTGGCCAGTCTCATACATGTCATAGAAGTTGAACAATCTTGAAAGTGTCATGATTTTATCATTACTGTATACGGAGTCAATCAAATTCTGACCATTACCTCAGAAGCTGTGCAAATGCGACTTGCTCAAGGCCACAAATAATGGCGCCCCGGCTGAAGATCGAACCTGGGACTTCTGGGACTAGAGTCCAATAATATCATTGCGCCAGTCTGCGCCACTAAAACTTAACAAATTTTCTGCTTTGGCTGTTTTTTTTGGGTTTTTTTATTGTTGTTTTTTCTACAGGTTTTCTTATTTTCTTGTACCCCACCTTATCATTTTTTCTGTTTGTTTTCTTGTTACTCCCATCATTCAATTTCTGATTATTCTTGGGAGGTGTACATTTAATCCGAGACTGCTCTGACATTAAATAGCCTTCGATTATTTTTGACTGGCGACTATGTCAGACCCTTTATGGGTCAGACAGCCAGAGAAGACTTGGGTTAGTTTACATTGTACACTCCAATGTGTTTGCAGGATGAGCCTACATGCATGAGGATCTTTAACCAGCACAGGGGATGACTGTCCCTGCACAGGGGGCCTCCAGTAACGTCTTGATCCGAAAGACAGCGCACAGTGTTCATGTCATACCTGCAAATGACATGAAGGGAAGCATATTCGGACCACCAAATTTTCGCCGTCAGCGGGATTGAAACCGGGACCTCTAGCATCATTCACCAGCTACCGCGCTCCCATCATCTTCCTTCTCACGCAAAATGATAAGATTCTTTTCAGAATGTAACACCACAAAGGTAAAAAGCATAATACTCAGTAGATATGAGGGTGACACAGTATAGATAGATAGATAGATAGATAGATAGATAGATAGATAGATAGATAGATAGATAGACAGATAGATAGATAGCTTTCTCTTGACTCTCATAAAAAAAAAAAAAAAAAAAAAAAAAAAAAAAAAAAAAAGATTGACAAAAAAGAATTTTGTCAGTTTCAGCACCAAAACTTTACATCTGGAAGGGCGACACGTTCGCAGAATTAGATCTTTCGATAGACCCTCAACATCACTATAAGTTTACCTGAAAATATTTGCTAAACTTTCAATCCTTCCCGAAAATGAATCATTTAAAATTCCAGTGTGACAGATGTTCCACTTTCACCGCCATATTGGATGTGTTCTGTCTTTACTTGTAAAATTGATTCTGATTGGTTCATGTCGATATAAAGGGAAATTATTGGAAAAATTATTGGCTAATTATTGGAAAACAGTTGCTTCCCTTGTTTAGCTGCTATACTGACCAAGAAAATAAAGGCAACATTTTTTTTTTTACAAATAATTAATAACTGCACCCTATTTTCCTGTGATACAATTAAATTTATTGCTGTGCTGATTGTTGCAACATCAACACATTTAAGGACATTTCAAATTGACATTTCGGAACTTCCGGTTTTTATTTTGTTGAATATCTCAACAACGGTTGCGGATATTTTCCTAATATTTTATATTTGAATACATATTGATGATATGCATTAAACAAGTCATGAAAATTGTCAATCTAAGGAACTTCATTTTTTCACCCCATTTTCTGCAACTTGTCGGAAAATTTTAAGTATCAGCAAAATTTAGGGGGTAGGGTAGATTAAACTTGAATATTACATAAATTCAAATTACTTGCACTGATTTGATGTTTATTTTAGCAGAAATAGATGTATAGAAGGTCTTCTTTATCAGCATTTCGTTCTTCCGTGAGCTAGTTTTAATATTTTGGGTGGTTTTATGAAATTGGATGCAATAAATAAAACAGCCGAAAAAAGGCATAAAATGGCGATTTTCAAGTTGTTGGTTCTCTCTTATATGCGCGCTACCCTATATTTTTCATTCTTTCATTCGAAAAATATGAACAAGTTCTATGTTGTGTGAAAATACAAGAAAAAGTTTGAATCTACAAATATGGATTTGACACATTTATAAATATTGATTTTTTCCGACTTTTCAAGTTAGGGGGTAGGGTAGTTAAATGAGTCGAAAAATTTTTTCATCCACTTCAAGATGAAAATTTATGTATGTTTTCGGTCCAAAATAGTCAGCGCTACTTAAACAAAATGACTTCTGAAAGCATTCGTGATGTATTGTTTGTCCAGGAAGGTATATGTGAAAGAATTGAAAATTAATTTAATTTTTCTAATTTCCAAACATGTTGTTTAGAGGTCTCATTCAGGGGCCTGTAGCATGAAAAAAACGCACACTACCCTATATTTATTTTATTTTCATATGTCTTATTTTATATTTTGGAATCAAAAAAGTGCTGTAAGAAAAAAAGTTTGAATACTTTTTCATTGGCAGCGAACGAAATGTGTTGATCAATTCGGTAAATCACTGTGGGTTGTTGCCCAATCAACCAGACTTGCAATCACCACTCTTCGTCAGGAGAGGTGGAGCAGCAAACTCGGTTGCAACATGTGAATATAGGGTGTTTTTTTTTGCATTTACATCAATTATGTAACGGACTTGAACGCGCAAAGTATTATAAATGTTTAACAGCCAAACTTCTTACCCTGTGTATCCGTGATCATTACGGAGCAGATTGATGCAACATTTCACAGGATGCTGCACAGTGATTGGAAACCTGATTGTTTGGGATTCAACATACAGCTGACTTTAAGCATTATAAAATCAATATTGCTTCTCTGTACAAATTGAAACTTATAGGAAGGAATGTTTTTTCTCATGTCAAAAAAGGATCATTATGCTCCCCAACTTCGAATGAAGTTGAAGGGGCATATTGGTTTGGATCTGTCCGTTTGTGCTTGAGTTACACTTAGCACTCGGTCAAAAACTGTTAATTGGAGTTTGGATCTTGAAACATAAAGGATACAACTTTAATGTGATGCAACAATCTGCATGCTTATTTTTTTTTTTTACCCAATCTATTGCGCTTGGCCTGCTAGGGTTTAACTGGTGGTTTTCTTTCATTTAAGATGTTCAGTTATGTTGTATGGCTTCCTAGTAGTTGCCTGACAGCATAGTTTGTAGTCGTTTTTGATTCATCATGACAATTATCATAATTTGTTTGTGACGATTCATTAACTAGTTGGAGATTCACCATGAGGACCGAACAACTAATTGTTATGAAGCACAGCAGAAGCCGAGGCCAAGCCAGTAAAAATCAAATTAAGCCTCCACCCACAGTAATTTTATATTGATGACCATTTTAACTTGAAGGTGGTTCAAATTGTTTTATGTTTTGTGCTGTTTGCACCTTTATATGGGCTACATTCGGGGTTCTCCTAATGGTAAAATCTGCAAATCTACCAATGGTACTGTTGGTACCATTTTTACCAATGGTAACCAGAAAACCCTGAACGTTTTTCTGCTGCCAATGGTACCATTGGTAGATCACATGGTGGAATTTTTATCATATTGATCAATACACCTCACTTGTTTTTGTCTTTCTTATTTACTTCATGTATATTGTGTTATTTATAACATTTGCATTCGAATGTATGGCAAAAGTATTGCTTATTTACGAAATTCATGATATATTTTTAGGCTCGCCATATTGAATCACGTGACTTTTCCCGCGTTGGTAGAATTACCCACACTGTATTCTGTCTGCACGATTTGCTGCCGTATGTTGGTAACATTGGTACCAATGGCATTACCAATAGTACCATTGGTAAAACCTTGAACGGAATTTGTCTACCAATGGTACCATTACCAATGGTACCATTTTTACCATTGGAAAAAAATACGAACGCACGCATGTACATTTTCATATATTTTGTTAAGTCCCGGGAACCACACCGTTCATCCAGATACAACAAACGTGGAAAGGTCTTCCAAACGCGGATATAAACAACAGTATCGCGGAAATACACAAGGTAAGAAAACATAAACAAACAGCATTTAAATTGTTCTTATATAAAATGTGTTTATGCAGAGCTGATGCAAAATGGTTTATCTTGAGAATGCTACAGTATCATTACAAAAGATTTGTGTAAACTATAGATACAAGCGAATTTAATTCGTAAATCATGATTTTCTCGCCTACTTCCCGATTCTTTTCATAATTGTAGAATTTATTTGTTTGGTTTCGTGCAAATATCTCTTCAAAACTAATTTTCGACATCTATGGAATATATGAATACCATGCATCAAACTGGAAAAGTTTTTTTGGGTGTCGATATCCATGTTAAAAAACCAGCCTTGTTTACTTCAAGGTACATGTACAACTTACCACGGACGTTGATACTACACAACGCGGATGATCCACATAATTTGGGTAAAACAAACACGGATTCGAAAATCTGGTTTTAACGTGCAAAACATTGACAGAACGTTTTCTAATTAAACTACAACGCAGAATCTAGATTTTTATAAAGTAAACGTGCAATAAATGCATCTTGTTGGCTTTTTAGTCGGTTATTGACTTGATATAATTATGATCGAATTCGGGGGTGGCATATAACATATAACACCATATTATAACATATCTGGTAACAGCTTTTTTTCTATGGATGATTATTTCATAGAATCAGAGAAATGATATATACACCTGTAAAGGTAATTGTTTGTATGTTTGTGTTGTGAATAAACATCTCAGTTAACGATTCTTCAGCAGTGTCAGGAAGGAGCCGCAACTTCCTGGGCACTAACCCGTTCTACGGAAATTAAAATGTCTTGCTCAACACTGGTGCCAGCATGCCCCGCCCCCCACCCCGACCTCACCGGATCAGGAGTCAAATTATGCCACGTTGCTATAAGTTTTAGCTCACCTGAGCCTAAGGTGAGCCTACAGTGGGATGGCCATGCTCCGTCGTCCGTCCGTCGTCGTCCACCATTTCAAAGATCGCTTGGCCAATCAAGGAGCATCCTTAGGAAGGGGGAAAGAAATATTATACAAATGGTCCAGGTCACATGACAAGAAGGCCGCCATGGCTATAAATTGTAAAAACCTTTAAAATTCATCTCCAGAACCAGAAGTCCTATGATTTTGAAACTTGGCATGGACAATCAGAGAGAGGAGCTGTACAAAGTTTATATAAATCATGACCTTGGGATGACCTTGACCTATTTTACGGCAAGGTCAACATAGATGGCCCATACATTTGAATGGTTAGTTGATTAGGGTTTAACGTTCCACCAACAGCTAAGGTCATATGGAGACGGGACCTCGGTTTATAGTCCCATCCGACGGACTGGATAAGCCCGGGATCGAACCTGCGGCCCCTGGTTTACAAGACGAGTGACATAACCACTGCATCATCTGAATGGGGAAAATTGTCAAAATGACATATTAAAGGAAAAACTAATAGGAAATGGGTAAATGGACTGAAGATTCATGATTCTGAAAAAATTTGGACCCTAGGGGCTGGTCTGCCACCACCCCGGGGGAATATACATGAATATTACCAAAATATTCAAAAGCCTTCTTCTCTGAAACCGCTTGGCCAATCAAAGCCAAACGTCAGGTAGAGCATCCTTATAGTTTATATAAATGGTCCAGGTCATATAACCAAGATGGCCGCCATGGCTATAACTAGCAAAAACCTTTAAAAATCTTCTTCTCCAGAACCAGAAGGCCTATGATTTTGAAACTTGACATGAAGCATCAGGGAGAGGAGCTCTATAATGTTTATATAAATGAACCTGTGATGACCTTGACCTATTTTACGGCAAGGTCAACATAGATGGCCTATGCATTTGAAAGGGGAAAATTGTCAAAATGTCATTTGAAGAGAAAAACTTGAAGAAAATGGGCAAATGGACTGAAGAGTTATGATTCTGAAAAAAAAATTGAACCACAGGGGCTGGTGTGACCCCTTTACGGGTTAATATACATGTATATCACCATAATATTCAAAGATCTTCTTCTCTGAAACCGCTTGGCCAATCAAAGCCAAACTTTATATGAAGCAGCTATAGGAAGGGGGGACAAGTGCATTACGATAACATGCCGATGCAAAAATACAGCGATTTTATTTTTTCACATAAAAATGAAAATATCAGTGGAAAAGTTATGATATTTTCCCTATTTTTGCTCAAAACATAGGTTGTGGGTACACGTTAGAACCGCCTCGCCGAGGTATAGGTTGTGGATACACGTTAGAACCCCCTCACCGAGGCGGTTCTAACGAGTACCAACAATCTATGTTTTGGAGTAAAAATAAGAAAAAATCGTATACCCCTGCATACCCCAGTTTTACTATATAAAAGTAGGGTTGAGGGGGTATTCATTGCACGGACATGTTTTCCTGATGGTATACATAAATAATCCGGGTCACATGATCAACATGGCCGCCATGTCCATATAATAATGGTAAAAACCCTTCAAAAATCTTCCCCGGAACCGATGGATCAATTTCAACAAACTTGGCACGTAGAATTGTGGACTAGAGTACTACAATGTATATATAAATTATGACCCTGTGATGACCTTGACCTATTTTACGGAAAGTTCAAAATAGGTCGTCCATGACCATAATAGTCAAATAAGTTTATTGGTATATATCCCAATTCTCGGGTGAGCGTTTACAGGACCATTGGTCCTCTAGTTGTTCTTTCATGAAGTACAGGATAAACGTTTGCATGGAGAAGAACTCTATAAGCTCTGCTTTCGTTCTAATCATTTTCGTCATGTACCTTTAGCCAATGTATTTGCGAATCTGAATAAAAATGTTTAAACTAAAACTACAGGATCAACAGCCAAGGCCATATAGAGACGGTCAGTCATTATCATTTTCACACAAAAAGCCTCCCAGAGGCATGGTAACGAGTTCGTTGTGCACATTTCTTTCACGACTAATAAATGCTCTTCTTGAATCTACGTAGTCCATGTACGTTTGTATTCATAATTTGTTTTACATAGAGGACCTTTTACAAAGGATTTCAATTCGCCACTCTTGAGAGTGAGAGAGACAATCATGATAAATATAGTCTTGGCCATATATTCATGAAAGAAATGCATCAATGCATTACACCATATGTTTTACATGTAATAATCTATAAACATGCGTAATTTAGTTGGTGTTTGAATATGAAAGGCGAAAGTATTTGGAGCTCTGCCTATATGACCTATATCTGACACTATCAAACTTCATAAAGCTAGCTAAGACTTTTAATTGTCGAATTTAAAGAACGGAAATAAAGACACGGACAGTTTCTCGGTTAACATGCACCTGATATGGACCTTTCGCTCTATAAAACATAATTATAAACAAGGTTTCCTAATGTCGTGGCAAAAGCCTAGTGAAAGTGCTCATGAACCCACGTTCCTTGTGGTTTTATCACGCCATAATAAGCCATAAATGGTCTTCAGCCAACCATCTATGGACTCTAAACCATACAAAACAATGACTGCATCCAGTTTATTTTATAATAAGGCGAGAATTGTTTTTTATTATCCGTGTTCATTGCACCGAATGGTCCGAGTTTGTTTCACCTGCTTGAGAATTTGAACCGTGGTATGTTGCACCATATTAAATGAGAGTACCCAATTTCAAATAGTTCTTATTCTCTTTCTACAATTTTATGTGGGTTCTTGTAATGGTAACACTTGAAGCGATCCCCAATCCTCCGAAAAACATCAATTTGGTCATATTGCCGTGCTTTAATAATGATTTACAGACATTCTTACCAAGATTTTTCTCTTTTCGTGCATCCAAGTCAGATTTAGAAGCCCATATTTCTCGAACTAATAGAATATATGAGACAGAATTTTAGGTAAACATTTTATGTACTTTTTCATTGTATGTCAAACAAAAATCAACTCGGCCGATATTCATTATAATCAAAGATAATAAATACTCACTCTTTTTCCCCGCCGTTCAAAATACTATTGTTTATATCAGCGTTTGGAAGACCATTCCGCGTTTGTTGTATCTGGATGAACGGTGTGGGAACTCAGTGAAAAAGCTGCTCTCAGCTATTCTCTTTGTATTAGTACCTGATTGTCAAATTAGTTTTCTTTTTCCCCCACCTCGATTATTTTTTGAGTGGGACTTTCGTTCTGATTGCACAATTTCCTGATCATTGCTTACAGTTACTTTAACCACCATAATTTTGTAATATAGAAACAGCCCTGATGGTCTGGGATAAGGGATACCCGAGGTGGAGAACAAACATCCCAGTGGAGAGAGGCCATTTGTTTTTCAGAGAGCTAAGGACCCTCCCACACACCCACTCCAGTAGGGCCTTACACATGCTGGCTTTTGGACCAAATTGCTGCTACTGTCAATATTGCTTGCTCCTAAAGCAACTCTTTCTTCATGAAATAGAAGGTCCTGATGGTGGAGAGAGGCCATTTGTTTTTCAGGGAGCTAAGGACCCTCCCACACCCCCACTCCAGTAGGGCCCCATACCTGCTGCTACTGACAATATTGCATGCTCATAAAGCAACCCTTTCTTCATGAAATACAAGGTCCTGACCATGTTTACAGATGCCCGAGGCTTGATCTCAGCAGCAGCTTGGTATACAGGTAGAACTCGCAACTCAACTGCTTCCTCCACAAAAAACTGATATTATGACAAACTAATTCCCAAAGAAAAGTCGATTTCACATCATAACCATTTCCCATAAATAAGCATATTTTTTTCGTATAACTAGGCCACCTTTCAAACATTTCCATTCAGGGAAGCAAAAATGCTTCTTTCAATGAATGTCTATAGACTGGATTATCAAGAAAACAACAACTAATGATTTGAGTGTAGAATCAAATTTATTCACAGGCTGATCCCTGTGTCACTCTGCAGTATTTTCTTCAGTCATTCTAAGAAAATGTTTTTACAACTGCCAACACAAAGACACAGATGCAGTGCACAGTTGACCAGTGCCTTTGTTTTTGCTTCATAATAGTACAAACCTTTTTTTTTTTCTTAAATCTAGCCCTATGTGACTATACACACTGGGTGCTTCCTTGGTCCCGATATAAAAAGGTTTTGTTTGACTTTTTGGTAACGGATTTTGGTCTACTTCTTTAACACAGTAAATCTCCACAAAATAGAGTCGATTATAACATAAATTGCTTAAATTACTTCATTTTTTAGCGAATCAAATGGAATCTTACTATAAAATTGCATCCAAAGCACTATATTGTGATTTGAAATTCTTTCAATGACGTCATAAATAAGAATCAAATCAAATCTTTGACCAAATTCTAGGAATTATTGTAGAAAAAAATCTGATACCGGAATCAAACAAAACCAAATCCTATCGGGACCTATAGAAAAAGTCAAACAAAACCTTTTTATATCGGGACGAAGGAAGCACCCAGTGATACAGGCCAGATTATGTCAGTCCAGGTCCTAGTCGGAAACAGGGTTTTCAAGTGATGTGGCTCAATTATTCAGGATCAAATATGCATCAACAATGAATTACACAAGCTATGTCGAACATTATACTTTAGCACATAAACAATTGAGCCACCTCATGGGAAAACCAACAATGTGGTTTCCGAACAGGTCTGACACAAACCAGGCTGCACAGTCACAGAAGCAGGCTAGAAGCTTGAAATTTCGGATTTAAGTAGAAGAGGAATTGTACTATCCGAGTAGCGAAAACAAAGACGCTGATCAGCTTCGCGGTTACCGCGAAGCTGATCTGCGCCTTTGTTTTCGCCTATGCAGATTGTTGGTTTTCCCATGAGGTGGCTCAATTAACGATGATTAGAAACACAAGTAGCCTCAGCTGAAAATTAATAAAACCAAATAAAGTTAGCATGAGTTAAGTTTTGTTCAAGACAAGCAAGTGCTAGTAATTAAGGATTGAAATTCAGATTTTTAGCTTTCACTGAATGATGAACAACATTGGCAGTTTTAATGTCTCCAAGAAGCCCTTCTTATATTTACAGTTTATATTATCAATCAGTCTTTTATTTCCTAAAACTATTGCTAATTTATTATCAATCAGTCTTTTATTTCCTAAAACTATTGCTAATGTTCAGGATATTTCATATTAAATCAGACTGTTTTAACAGAGTTTCAGAACAGCCAAAATGCCAAATTTTCACGCTTAACATCATGGCAATATGCGACCGATGTCATGTCAACATGAGTAAACAAACATCACAGGCTGACATTGACGTCGTTCCGCTCATAGGCTAGCTTAAGGTCACATGATTTCTCAATGTTTTCATTGGGAAATGAAAGAAACCAAGAATGACACTTTCATCTAAGGTGACTGCAATGAAAATGTAAATATTAGTGCTTTAACCAGGTGAGCCAAATCAGTTCTAAAAGTCTAGCACCTTTTTAAAATTTGAGTATCTTAACATTTGAGCCGCCCCATTGGAAAACCAACAATCTGCATAGGCGAAAACAAAGGCGCAGATCAGCTTCACGGTAACCGCGAAGCTGATCAGCGCCTTTGTTTTCGCTACTCGGATAGTACAATTCCTCCTCTACTTAACTCCAAAATTTCAAACTTCTAGCCTCCTTCTGTAGCTGTACAGGCCAGTTTGTGTCGGACCCGTTCGGAAACCACATTGTTGGTTTTCCCACGAGGTGGCTCATTTGTCTGGAAGAACTAGAGAGGTTCAAATTTAGAAATTAGATCTTTTATAACATACACAAACTATAATCACATGTAAACTATTACCATGAGGATTCCAAATTTTCAAACAGATAAAAGCCGTCGCAAACTGAGTAGATCCAAACAAGTTTGCTAAGTCTGATCAGGAGTAACTCTGTCATACTATCTGCATCTTCTGGACAAAATATAAGCGCCGCTGCATCAGAAAACCAACAATCTGCATATGCGAAAACAAAGCCGCAGATCAGCTGTGCAGTAACTGCACAGCCGATCAGCGCCTTTGTTTTCGCTACACAGATAGTACAATCCCTCTTCTACTTAAATCCAAAATTTCAAGCTTCTAGCCTGCTTCAGTGACTGTACAGGCCAGTTTGTGTCTGACCTTGTTGGAAACCCAAATTGTTGGTTTCTCATGCAAAGGCTTATTATTAAGTGAGGCTTAACTATTAGTTATCATCTCCTTGACAAGATCTTGTCTTAGGACTCAAAACACAGTGACAGTGATAAGATTAGAATCCCAGACCTCATATACCAGTGTCTGACACTACCACTATGCCACCATCAGGAAAACTTGTTCGGGAAATGTATACCCCCTCATACCCCAATTTTATATAGTAAAACTGGGGTATACAGGGATATATCTATTTTTCTTATTTTTGATCCAAAACATAGATTGTGGGTACTCATTAGAACTGCCTTGGCGAGGCGGTTCCAATGTATACCCACAATCAATGTTTTGAGCAAAAATATTAAAACAAAAATTTTCCAACAAAATTTTCTTTTTTTTTGCCTGAAAAAATCTCCATATATTGCATGGGCAAATTTTCGTATTGACTATGTTCCCCTGTATGAAATGGCAATAACAATTTTTCTAATAATAATTCATTCTATGTACACATTTATACAATGAATCAGCACAAAAATATGTAACTTAACTTTTTAAAACAAAGTTATTGCAATACTGCTGTCTAATGCCTAACGAAAAAATAATGAAAATAATAATTCTTAACAGAAATAGCACTTCTAATGGTTTCACATGGCCAAACTAGCACAAGGTTATACAAGAACGCCGCAGCAGTCGATATCGCACCTGCACAGGGCAAAATAATTAAACATGAAATATGGGTCGAGGGCACCGGGTCAAGGTGAGCGCTGAAAGGGTATGTCGAGGACAATTAATATGCAACGTTTCACATTTGCATTAACAAAGTCAATGGACTGTGAAATGTAGGTCAAGGGCACTGGGTCAAGGTGCATGCTTGAAGGGTATGTCAAGGACAATTACTATGCAAGGTTTCACACTCGCGGCTATCACTGATGCAGAGAAAACCAAACTTTGATGTAACTTCGACATAAAAATTAACAAAGTCAATGGACCGTGAAATATAGGTCAAGTGTTCTGGGTCAAGGTGCATGCTTGAAGGCTAGGTCAAGGACAATTACTATGCCAGGTTTCACACTCGCGACTATCACTGATGCAGAGAAAACCAAACTTTGACGTAACTTCGACATACAAAATAACAAAGTCAATGGACCGTGAAATATAGGTCAAGGGCACCGAGTCAAGGTGCGTGCTTGAAGGGTATGTCAAGGACAATTACTATGCAAGGTTTCACACTCGCAGCTATCACTGATGCAGAGAAAACTAAACTTCGACATGAATGTCAAACTTCGATATAAAAGTTGACGGATGGATTGACACACGGATGCACAGACGGATGAACGAACGCATGGAAATTTGGACTCCTATATCACACCCTGCTATAAGCAGGTGCGATAAAAATGTTGGTAGCCACCTAGTAACACAACTTCTGATCAGAGCCTTCCAAGAAAAAATGTTTTCCATTTTCAACCATTTGTTGGTTTGTATCCAAAAAAAGCCAGATACACCTCAACCTCTGTTACAGCACGATTTTGGATATAACACTGATCATTGCTGGACCCAAAATGATCATTTTAGATCAGTTTTGCTATATATCTATACATTTACTCTTGTTATAACATGGATTGGATAGCTAACACGGAAATTAGCTTGGATCCCAACAATAGTGTTATAAAGAGTTTGAGGTGTATTTGAAAAATTGTCATGTTTATATGTGATTTTTCTTTGCTATGTTATATCATCGAGTACAAGGATCGATTTTTAGTGAAGCACCATTGTATTGAATAGATCTTTTTGGTGCGTGTATTTCTCAAAGTCTGTTATTTATAGTTCACGATCGTCATTGACAACACACACTAAGTCAGTGGTGCGTGTATTTCTTACAGTTCATGGTAGTCATTTACTACACACACTAAGGCAGTAATAATACTTTCAGGATGGCTTTTCTCCTTGAGTGTGTTTTACATGGGTATAAATATTTTGGCTGCTGTATTTGGTTCATCCAAGAAGTGTTGTAATATCTAGCTAGTAGCATTATGTAACAGTAGTCTCCCATTTGTATTTCAAAATCAGCAGATTTCTCAAGCAGTAAGATGAGAGCCATCGTAAGTCCCCAAGCAATACAGACTTCAAACAGCTCCAAACTAGTGCTAGTACACAAAACTGATATATAAGCCGCATCGCAAGAAAACAGGATTTTTGCGAAAACAAAGGCGCAGATCAGCTTCGCAGTAACTACAAAACTGATCAGCGCCTTTGTTTTTGCTACTCGGATAGTACAATATCTTCTTCTTAAATCCGAAATTTCAAGCTTCTAGCCTGCTTCTGTGACTGTAAATGCCGGTGTGTGTCAGACCTGGTCGGAAACCCCAAAGACCGGTTTTCTCGAGTCACAGCTCATATGCTTCTGATATGGAAATATGGAGTCTATAATTTACCCAAGACAGCTTTTATTCAACAACACAATTCTGAAAACCTATCCTGTGGAGAAAAAAACAGCATCAAGCAAAGTTCGATTCACCTCCATGTTTATTGGAAGCACATTTAGTATTGTTGGTTTCAGAGAATAAAGTTCCAAGATTATTTCTTCCAAAGCTCAAGAGAAAGAATTTCTCAACCTTTAAATATGAATATACAGTTCAACCTCATTATAACACGCCTTGCTATAGTGCGGTTTTCAATATAACACGGCCATGTCATGGCTCCCAAATTGATTACTTTGCTATATGTCTATTATAAATAACCTCGTTATAACACGGTTCACTTATAACACGGTCTGTTTTCATGGACCCCAAAGATAGCGTTATAATGAGGTTGGCCTGTACTGAATAAAACAACATTCACTGATTAGAGAAAAAATTATCAATGCACGGATCAATGTTCATAATGATTCTACTTTTGAGATTGCTTAAAATAACCAAAGTTACAAAAGAAATTTTCAAGTTATTTGCAAAACGTGGGTGATCCAAGAAGTAATGCGAACACATTTATATTTTAGAAACCGTTGGAGATACAATTATCTAATTCTGTTTATGCATGTGTATATGTGCGGTAATTAGGTATCATGACGTTTGGATGACAGGTTTAGATATCATGATATTTTGACATGTCGACCAGCAGTCAACATGGACCGCAGTCGACATGGACAGTGGATCAACATGGACATGAAATTTGCCATAAATCCCATTTTTTGTGTAGGGTATGGGTAAACATCTTGAGATTTAATGTTCAAAATTATCATTTAAATACACACCTATCACATTTGTTGTGTTTGTTATATCTTATGTTCGAAATAAAAGGGGGGAAATAAAATGTTAAGGTCAGCCGGGGCTATCCTATGTTGCCTAGCAACACCATCGGTACTAGGCAACATGGGTTGTCACGCGATTCAGTCAAAAACGTAATCGAATCTGGAAGAGTCGAATTTACCCCATGATGTAAACTATTTTGAAAAATAGTGATGCTGAAAGGAAGTAGTGACAAGTTCGCATTACTTATTGGATCACCCTTGTATCTTAACTTATTCTGAAAATTGCTGTAAAATAAATAGAAACAGAAAACCACTAACACAGATTTTACAGGAATTATTAATCATTTTAGACCTATGGTTTGAGTAGTCCTTGAAATAAATTAACCAGAGGACCATTGGTCCTGAGAACGCTCACCTGAAGCCTGATCCTTGAGTATTAAGTCATCATGAAATGACCTTGACCTTGAATACTAACACACCTTTATTGACTTCACAAGTTGTCTGCATCTGCAAAGTTTCAGGTCTCAGGCTGCAATAGTTTCCAAACCCAGTGATTTCTGAGAAAACCATAATTTTAATTTTGATATTTAAATGACCTTGGGTCAAGGTCAAGAAATGACCTTGGCCTTCATTAATTACTTACCTTCATTGACTCCATTGGTTGTCTGCATCTAGCAACTTTCAGGTCTCAGACTGCAACAGTTTCCAAAATATCCATTGTTTTCGCCTTTTCCCATGTAAAAGCCTATGTTTCCAAAATTGACCTTGCCGTAAAATAGGTCAAGGTCATCCTATGGTCATCATTTGATCAAACTATGATGGGCTGGAGTCCCAAATGCTACATACCAAGTTTCGCGAAAATTGGCCTGCCGGTTCTGGAGAAGAAAATTTTTGAAAGGTTTTTACCATATATGGGCATGGCGGCCATCTTGGTGATGTGACCTAGATTTCGCGATCAAACTTTCGTCTCCCCTACCCATGGATGCTCCACATAAAATTTCACTTTGATTGGCCAAGCAGTTTCAGAGAAGAAGATCTTTGAAAAGTGTGTATGGATGACAGACTGGCCAAGGTCAAGAGATGACCTTGACCTAAATTAATCATATACCTTCATCTACTCCATTAGTTGTTTGCATCTACCACTTTTCAAGCATCAGGCTGCAATAGTTTTCAAAAAATCCATAGTTTTCACTTTTTCCCATGTAAAAGCCTATGTTTCCAAAATTGACCTTGCTGTAAATTAGGTCATACCGTCAAGGTCATCCTAGGGTCATCATTTTATCAAACTATGATGGGCTGGAGTCCCAAATGCTACATACCAAGTTTCATGAAAATCGGCCTGCCGGTTCTGGAGAAGAAGATTTTTGAGTGGTTTTTACCATATATGGGCGTGGCGGCCATCTTGGTCATGTGACCTGGATTTCGCGATCAAACTTTCGTCTCCCCTAACCATGGATGCTCCACATAAAATTTCACTTTGATTGGCCAAGCAGTTTCAGAGAAGAAGATCTTTGAAAAGTGTGTATGGACGACAGACTGGCCAAGGTCAAGAGATGACCTTGACCTAAATTAATCACATACCTTCATCTACTCCATTAGTTGTTTGCATCTACCACTTTTCAGGCTTCAGGCTGCAATAGATTTCAAAAAATCCATAGTTTTCACTTTTTCCCATGTAAAAGCCTATGTTTCCAAATTTGACCTTGCCGTAAAATAGGTCAAGGTCATCCAAGGGTCATCATTTTATCAAACTATGATGGGCTGAAGTCCCCAATGCTACATACCAAGTTTCGTGGAAATCGGCCCACCGGTTCTGGAGAAGAAGATTTTTGAAGGGTTTTTACCATATATGGGCGTGGCGGCCATCTTGGTCATGTGACCTGGATTTCGCGATCAAACTTGAAATGCCACTACCCAAGGAGGCTCCACATAAAATTTCAACTTGATCGGCCTAGCGGTTTCAGAGAAGAAGATCTTTGAAATTGTGGACGACGACGGACGACGGACGGACGCCGGAGCATGGGTATACCATAAGCTCACCTGTGAGCCTTCGGCTCAGGTGAGCTAAAAATCATAAATTCAATGTCCATTATAGATTCTGTCCAATTAAGGGTATACAATGGTGTAAGTGCTGAGCAATCAACGGTGATGATGGGTTTAGTCGATGATTTTCAGTATCTGGCCTATTGCAATGGTTCGACCTGAAAATATAAGAAATTGGTCATAACATACTGATAAGGGAAGTAATCCACCACTCACTTTTGGAGGAAATAATGAAAATGAATGCATGATGAAATGCTGGTTTGTAATTTTCAAACAACTAAATGATTTCATCCTTGTCTACTTTATAATGAAATGGCACTTAGTGAAAAAAAAATTTTTTTTGATTGAAGTGATATAAAATTTATTTTCCTTTGTTATCCGTTTTACCTCCAGAAGTCAGTGCTGATTCACTTTTGTTGATCAGTATATGATGTATCATCAAGATGCTTCAATTAATCAATGATTTTCAGAACCCGGCCTATTGTCTTGGCTCCATCTGCAAGGATGGATAAATCGTACACAAGTCTCACACAAGAAAACTTGGCAAAGGGCACTGCATATCCAATGAAAACGACCAAAGGCTTGAAATTTAATCATTGTGATTTTGACTTTCCATAATAAATTTGAAGAATGCAGGCACCCTGTCTTCAGTTCTCATTCAAATTCAAAAGCCATACTTATTATGAACTTGAATCTGAAACATTTTCAAATATATGTATTTCTATTGTACATGGTAAAATCGTATAGCAAAATTAATATCTGAGTCTAGACTAAGTCATAATCAAAGCATACGAACCTTCGTCACGCAGTGTAAACCTGCCCATCTGAGGGAAGTCGGCGAACGTTTCCATACATATCATTCCACCGTTAACTTGTATCCGCGCTATCCCGATCTGATCCTGCTTAATGAATCGAGTAGGTGTCTTTTCACCAGTCTTTTTGTCTATTAAACATATGAGCTTTTTAATGGTGGCCTCTTCCGCGCTAGTGTTTATATGTAAAACAGCACTATAACCTGCACAGATTATTGATTTATGCTCCAATATCACAATCTGGAAACACAAAACATATGATTATTGGAAGTTGCACAGAAGATAAACACAATCTGTAATTTTAATAATTTTTGCTTAACAGCCAAGGTAATGCTGAGATAGTTACTACATGTACCAGATTTAGATCTTTTCTTGCGTTATTATTCTCTTTTTTTAATTCAGTTTTGCACCCCTTTCAAGTGGGGCAAAAACAGGAGAACCCCACTTCAAATCATCCCCGACACACTGTATGTGCAGAATTAGGAAATAGCTGCAACCTTAACCACATGACCACAGCCAACCAGGCCCCAAAGTTATAAAACTTTTTTCATGCTTAATTCATGATAAATTACAGGCTCCGGATTTTCTACCAATTTTGATTATTTATGTATTTATGACCAGTTGAAATTTCATGCTTAGCTGAGTTGAGCATGAAAAAAGTTTTATAACCTCAAGACCTGATTAAAATTTGAAGTTCATGGTGAAGTAAAAACAGGGCATTAGAATGTCGGCATTGATAGCATAGACTTACTTTTGCATCAAAAGTTCTCCCAGTTGAACACGGTGAATCCAGTGGACATAACACAAAACCTGGAGATACATCCTGGAACAAACAGGCTTAAAATAAGAAACATTTGAGCCACCGCATAAGAACACAAACAATTTGCATAGGCGAAAACAAAGCCACATATCAGCTGTGCAGTAACTGCACAGCTGATCAGCGCCTTTGTTTTCGCTACACGGATAGTACATCCTTCTTCTTCATAAATCAGAAACTGCAAGCTTCTAGCCTGCTTCTGTGACTGTGCAGGCTGGTTTGTGTCAGACCTGGTCTGAACCCAAATTGTTGGTTTTCTCACGCACAGGCTCATTTATAAGACTGAACAAAGCCAAGGTTTCAACAATTTTGAAAATGATGACAAATGTTGATGTCCAATTGTCTCATAAATCCTTCAACTAGTTTTGCAACCACCAACTTCTGTTCTATAAACAACTCCAAACGATTAAATATATGATAAATCCTTCCCATTCAATTCAGATTTTGCAAACTTTTTCGGGTTATAGTTGCTAAATGTCCCACTATAATTTATGTTATGTCCCATTGCACCACTCACTCATTCTGCCGTGGTTGGAAGGTCAGGTTGGCAGATCACGATGCGTAACTTCTATGAATAGCACCGCTATTCGATACAATGTATCATATCAGTACAATCTCTGGCATACTGCATCAGAGAGTTGACTCTTTGGCTCAGTGGTTAGAGCATTGGATTTCTAAACCAGTGATCCAGGTTCAAATCCCATCAGGGATGTAGGATTTTTTCAAACTATGCATAATTTCTTAGTTACGAATTTTCATATCCGTAAGATGTATGTCAGAATATTGGCAGGTTTACCCAACATTGGGACAAATAACATACCATTGAATGCCCTACAACTAAAATATGAGCAACCCTAGTTGGTTGAGATATGCTACAAGATTTTTTTCAGTCATATCAGGACAGTCAAACCTTTAATGTACATGTACCTCTTCCTCTACTCCTGAGACTTTCATCTTGACATTTTCCCCGGGGTGAGCCTCATCTGCGTCCTCGTCATATGACCACAGCTGCATAATCTTGACTTGAACCTGCAAAAACAGTTGCATGCCATAAGAATACTTCGCTTATCTGTGTAGCGAAAACAAAGGGGCTAATCAGCCGTGCAGTGATCTGCATCTTTGTTTTCACATATGCAATAATCCTGTATTTTTGTGATGCTGCTCAACTCTTTTCAAGATAAATTCAAGAAAATCACCAAAAGTTGGCTTGTTCAAATCATTTTATGTCCCACCCAATGGCTAAGGTCATACCGAGACACCGCCTCGGCTTGGATGTCTCGTCCAAAAGACTGGACAATTGTATTTACAAGGCAAATGGCTTAACCACTATGCCTGGGATGTTTCTAATTGCCAAAGGGAGGTAATCTTAAATCATTCTGTTTGGCACGAAAAGAAAAGTTCAAGAAAATAACCGAAGGGAAGTGATAATTCTACTCAAAGAGAACAATTAAGAGACAGAAAAAAGGCTCAGGTGAGGTAATAAACAAATGGGAGATAATTGTACTCACTCTGTTAGGCATGAGCAGGATAGTGTCATTTTTGGCAACTACTCCAGATTCTACCTTCCCTAATAAAATAGTACCCATATCCTGGAAAGGAAATAATGTTGTTTATACTTGAGTGTTCTTTTTTTATTTTTTTTTTTTTTATTTTTTTTTTAGAATTACTATTAACAAGTTTTTAAATTAATAAGTAATAAGCTTATATATTCTTCAAGTTCAAATTCTTAAGGCAACAAATTTGTTAAATTAGAAACATTTATAAATTTAAATTAGAAACGTAGATTTGCTGCCCTCTTGATATAACTTATAGAAGCAATGTTCTGACTTTGTGGCAAACTAGTTTCGTCTAATACTTTATCACTTTGTTCGCATCATGAGAATACCTGATTTTTGTCTGTGCAAAAACAAAAGGCGCAGGTAAGCTGTGCTGTTGCAGTAAATGTGCAGTTGACTGCACAGCTGATATGCGCCTTTTGTTTCCGCTACACAGTCTCACAGACAGTACAATTCTTCTTCAACTTATATCCAAAATTACATGCTGTGACTGTACAGCCTGATTTGTATGGGACCTGGTCAGATACCCCAAAGGCCAGTTTTCTTGTATCCGAAGAGATACATGCTTTTAGATTAACCTACCTTATATCTGTCTACAACCGGCATTCTAAGAGGTTTATCTAAAGCACGACTACAGGGTGGTAATGTGTCAAAGTAATCAATTAATGATGGCCCTCTGAAAATAGAGAACATAATGTAAAGTCAAGTACTGTAAGGCAGTTAAACCTGATAGCAAGAAATGAGCCGCCTCGTGGGAAAACCAACAATCTGCATAGGCGAAAACAAAGACGCAGATCAGCTTCGTGGTAACCGCGAAGCTGATCTTCGTGGTAACCGCGAAGCTGATCAGCGCCTTTGTTTTCGCTACTCGGATAGTACAATTCCTCTTCTACTTAAATCCGAAATTTCAAGCTTCTAGCTGTTGTCTGTTACTGAGCAGTCCGGTTTGTGTCGGACCTGTTCGGAAACCACATAGTTGGTTTTCCCACGAGGCGGCTCAAATGTCATTGCTTCCATCACTATAAAAGCTGCAAAATTGCATCTATAATACCAGAGGACCAATGGTCCTGTAAACGCTCACCTGAGATCTGCTGCATATACCAATAAACATGTTTGAATATTATGGTATTTTAACCCCAGTGCAGGGACAGATGTAGCCCTTGGCCCATATTCATTTTTCAGAATAATCGCCATTTCTTGCTGGTTTTCCCCTTCAAATGACATTTTAACAGTTATTCCCATTCAAATGCATTGGCAACCCATGTTGACCTTGCCATAAACTGGGTCAAGATCATCACAGGGTCATGATTTATATATACATTGTAGTACTTGAGCCATCGATGATTCATGCCAAGTTTCCTTGAAATCAGTTCACCAGTTCTGGAGAAGAAGATTTTTGAAGAGTTTTTACCGTATATGGATGAGGTGGCCATCTTGGTCATGTGACCTGGATTATTTATATATACATTGTACATTGGTTGTCCCATCCAATAGATGCTTCACATAAAATTTGGCTTTGATTGGCCAAGTGGTTTCAGAGAAGATGTTTGAATGTGATGGAGATATATATGTATATTGCCCCGTGTTGGGGGCATAATTATGAGCCCGTGGCTTCCAATTTTTTGCAGAATCATTAATATTCAGTCCTACAGCCCATTTCCTGCAAGACTTTCACTTTAAATGACATTTTAAAAGTTTTCCCCATTCAAATGCACTGGCAACCTATGTTGACCTTGCCGTAAAATAGGTCAAGGTCACCACAGGGTCATGATTTATATATACATTGTAGTGCTTTAGCCATCAATGCTTCATGCCAAGTTTCATTGAAATTGGTCCACCGTTTCCGGAGAAGAAGATTTTTGAAGGGTTTTTACCATATATGGGCATGGCGGCCATCTTGGTCATGTGACCTGGATTATTTATATACACATTGGTTATCCCATCCTATAGACACTTCACATAAAATTTGGCTTTGATTGGCCAAGTGGTTTCAGAGGAGAAGACGTTTGAATATTATGAAGATATACATGTATATTGCCCCGGGATGGGGGCACATGAGCCCCTGGGGTCCAATTTTTTTCAGAATCATTAATATTCAGTCCTACTGCCCATTTCCTGCAAGACTTTCACTTTAAATGACATTTTAAAAGTTTTCCCCATTCAAATGCATTGGCGACCTATGTTGACCTTGCTGTAAAATAGGTCAAGGTTATCAAAGGGTCATAATTTATATACACATTGTAGTGCTTGAGCCATTGATGCTTCATGCCAAGTTTCGTTGAAATCGGTCCACCGGTTCAGGAGAAGAAAATTTTTGAAGGGTTTTTACCATATATGGGCATGGCGGCCATCTTGGTCATGTGACCTGGATTTCTTATATACACATTGGTTCCCCCTTCCTATAGATGCTTCATATAAAATTTGGCTTTGATTGGCCAAGCGGTTTCAGAGGAGAAGATCTTTGAAATTGTGGACGGACAGACGACGGACGGACGCCGGATCATGGCCATCCTATAAGCTCACCTTGTGAGCCTAACGGCTCAGGTGAGCTAAAAAGTCACGATGTTCAAAACGTACAAGACTTCTTGAAGACTTTCTTAAGAAGTTTCAAGATTTGTTTTAGTGATGTCTTCATACTTCATAGCCTCTTTATATCACTATTGTAGTCCAAATCAAATTCCAGATTCAGCTACCCAACTGGCATTATAAAATCTTTATAGATATTTTCAAAAGTCTGTTTTAGTGTCCAAAACACATCCATATTACTTGTATATCTTAACTGCATCACAATTAACCATGCTATGAGATGGTTGAAATAGACATCTGTCTGAGTAACAATCGAATTCAGGTATTTATAGTTATACAAGAACTCCACGGAGGTCGATATCGCACCTGCATCGGGCAAAGCCAATAGACCGTGAAATATAGTTCAAGGGCACCATGTCCAGAAAACCAAACTTCGACGTAAAAATTATCAAAGTCAGTGGACCGTGAAATATTGGTCAAGGGCACCGGGTTAAGGTGCGTGCTTGAAGGGTATGTCAAGGACAATTACTATGCAAGGTTTCAGACTCGCAGCTATCTCAGATGTCGAGAAAACCAAACTTCGACGTAAAAATTTTCAAAGTCAATGGACCGTGAAGTATAGGTCAAGGGCACCGGGTTAAGGTGCGTGCTTGAAGGGTATGTCAAGGACAATTACTATGCAAGGTTTCAGACTCGCAGCTATCTCTGTCAAGAAAACCAAAGTTTGACGTAAATGTTGACAAAACTTCGACGTAAAAATTTTCAAAGTCAGTGGACCGTGAAATATAGGTCAAGGGCACTGGGTTAAGGTGTGTGCTTGAAGGGTATGTCAGAGACAATAACTATGCAAGGTTTCACACTCGCAGCTATCTCTGATGTTGAGAAAACCAAACTTCGACGTAAATGTTGACGGACGAACGAACGACCGACCGAACGCACGGACAGAAATTTGGACTCCTATATCGGACCCTGCTATAAGCAGGTGCGATAAAAACTGTCTATTTACCTGTACCATGGACAGACATCCTCAGGAGGTATATGTTTTAAGAATGCCCCGGTTAGACCCGACACAGGCATGAAGACTATGTCTGTTTTCGGATTAAATCCACATTTCTTTAAATATGGTACTAATTTGTCTTTGCATTCATTATATCTGAAAAACACAACATAGCATCAGTTAAACCACCAACACAAGTATACAAAAGATTCTGATTTGCATCCTATTCAAGAGGACAGAAAAAAACACCAAAAAATTAAAAAAAAAAACCAACTTTTTTTTTGTTTTTTTTGTGTGTTTGTTTGTTTGTTGTTTTTTTTCAAAGTTCTCAAAGACTGCTATTGAACAAGTTAGCTTCTCTTTAACCAGAACAGTTATGGTATGCCAATCCCACAAATCATTTTATTGGCTCTTTATGATGTCCCAATATTCTTCCACATTAATGTTAGCGTACTTGAAATTAACTCAGAACTATTGTAAGAACATTATATTCTCTGTGACAGATGAGATGAGCCACGTCATGAGAAAACCGGATATTTGCCTATGCCAAAACAAAGACGCAGATCAGTTTCGCAGTAACTGCGAAGCTGATCAGTGTCTTTGTTTTTGCTACACTGATAGTACAATCCCTCTTCTTAAATCTGAAATTTCAAGCTTCTAACTGTCCTCTGTAGCTGCACAGGCCACTTTGTGTCAGATATGGTCGAAAATCCCGAAGACCGGTTTTCTCACGTTGCGGCTCAGATAATTTACAGTCTTGTCAGATTACCAAAAGCTAATTACATGAGCATGTGCGCGAGAAAACCAACAATTTGGGTTTTCGACCAGGTCCGACACAAACCGGCCTGTACAATCTCAAGGGCAGGCTAGAACCTTAAAATTTCTGATTTAAGAAGAAGAGGTATAGCACTATCTATGGAGCGTAAAACAAAGGTGCTGATCAGCCATGCAGTTACTGCACGGCTGATCTGCGGCTTTGTTTTCGCATATGCAGATTGTTGGTTTTCTTATGCAGCTGTTCACATGTATTTTAACAGGTAACCTACTGACCTAGCTTCTGACCACTCTACCGTGGGGTCATCCATTTTGTTTATCACAACAATGAGTTTCTTCACTCCGGCAGTTTTCACTAACATAGCATGTTCTCTTGTCTGTCCTCCTCTCTCAAAGCCTGTCTCAAACTCCCCTTTTCTTGCTGATATGACCTAAAATTGCAAAAAAAATCCATTTTTATACAGGTCATTACTTAGCTTATCCAAGATCTTACAGAAAGCCAAACACTCATCATAAGGTCATTTGCTGAATTAAGGACTTCAAGACTACATGCAATTTAAGGTTTATTTTTTTTTTTTTGGTTGCCCGCTGTAAGATGACAAACCTATTTTACTGACCACTACGCACAAATTCTCGAGTAAGACAAGAAGACACTCCAACTTGGCCAGAAGACTGGCTAAGAGCATATGGGCCATGTCATAAGAAAATTGGATTTTTGTCTATGCGAAAACAAAGGCACAGATCAGCTGTTTATGTGACTGTACAGGTCGGTTTATGTCAGACCTGGTCGGAAGCACCGAAGACCGGTTTTCTTGCTCATATTCCACCTCATGATCTACCAAGGTAAGTCATTCTGCTGATTTACAGAATTTTCTCATTAAGTCTTACCAAGACAGCCAGATCGGCTTGTGAAGCCCCACCAATCATGTTGGGTACAAAACTTTTATGACCAGGAGCATCAAGGATGGTGAAATGTTTGTTTTCTGTCTCGAAATATGCTCGACCAACTTCCACAGTCTTGCCCTTTTCTCTCTCCTCAAGGTTAGTGTCTAATGCCCAGGATAAATACCTGCAAATTAAAATTTTGCAAGAAAATTCAGAACAGTTTTGACACTAAATTAAGAACCGCCGTGCAATAAAAATCTCCAATTTAGGAAGTAGGGAGAGAATAACTTATTATCTGAGCATCATATAATGAAAAATTCTCGTCATAGTCTGCGACCAGGTTTGACAAAGACAAGACTAGTCAGAGACTGTTCAATAAATACCATGTTGTAAGATGCTTACAAATTTTAAACATAGATGCCAGAGACATTGATTTGTTCAGGATCTAAACCATTTGCTCAAATTAACTGTTTCGATCGTGTCAAATAATACTGAAAACATCATGAAATCCTGTCAAATCATGGTTCACCACACTACCTACCAAGTTTCTCTGTTTTTCTCTTTAGCTTCTCGTTCATATTTCTCCAATGTCCTCTTGTCAACCATGCCTGTTAAAAATCTACAACACAAAAACAATTAAACATAAAACACAGATCATTCTTTCAGTTATTGTAAAACTAATTTTTTTTTTTCAACAAAATGAATTTAACGCAATTTCTATATACATACTAGTACTACCCTAAGTACTTGTAAATGACTGTTATGTCTTCCATTTTCCTTACTTTTCCATGTTCTTCTGTACTGCTCTCTGCCAAGAACTGTTATCATATACGACCAAAAACTTTACAAAGGACATTAAAGCATTATATACAATATCTTAAAGTGTTACCACTGAGTTACATATAAACTAGGGAAATCAACTTACAATATCTGTCCACCAATAGTTGACTTCCCAGCATCTGGAAAGAGATCATACAATCGTTAAATTTGTCAACTATGTCTCAAAGATGGTTTAATATGTAGAGTTCTGGATTGTTAGGCCAACAGGGGAAACTGCGTGTATTACCGCTATCATAGAATACTTAATCCAAGAAAATTTATCTTGCTCGATAACTATAGGTTTGAAATCATGAAATTTTATAACTTTGTACCTGTAGCTGTCAAATCAGGCTTTTTAAATTCTATTTGACACAAGAGTTTTTGTTTTCCAGAAAGACGCTCAAATTCAAAGATGTTAGTATGACTCAGAAAATAAATTTTATTCCAGAAAGAAATCCAAGTTTGAGTTTTCATCTATCCACTCACCAACATGGCCAATAAATATAATGTTCATGTGAGCTTTCTTCACCAAGGTTTTCTTCTCCTTAGACTTTGGCACCTTCTTCTTAATTGTGGCCTTCATCTCCGACCCCTCTTCGTTCTCCTCTTCCCCCTCTTCTTCCTCGCCCTCTTCATCTTCTGCCCAGTCATCAGCTAATATAGGAAAATTATCATGATGCATTTGCCTCTTCAAGTGAAAATTCCAAGTTTTTATTTTCATTTTTTCCCCTAAATTCTGACAAGTTTCTTCTACAGACCTGTGATATAACTATGAGCTAAAAATAAGATAGATACCTCTAGCTAGATACCTCTAGCTTGTACTACGCAGTTTTGGTCCAAATGGTTTGCTCACATGGCAATTGGCAATGTATTAAATATTTTGAACCCAGTTTGAATACTGTTGTTGTTTTTTTATTTTAGCCCCCATCCCATCCATAAGAAATCCAGCAACATGCATAGGCGAAAACAAAGACACAGATCAGCTGTGCAGTATTTGCACAGCTGATCAGCGCCTATGACTTCGTTACACAGATACATGTAAGTACAATTCTTCTTCAATTCAAAATTTCTAGCTTTTAGCCTGCTTCTGTCCTTGCACAGATCATTTTTTGAAGAACCTGTTCGGAAACCACAATGTTGGTTTTCCCACGAGGCGGCTCATTCATTAGCATAACTGACTCACCGACATCAGATTTCCCTCCACCTGAAAGGCAATAAATTTTGGTGATTTAACCCATAAATGACGGATGGATTCTCCCATCATTATCATATGGGCGAATCCACTATCATTTTTAGGGGCTGCAGGTGTTATTTTAAATTTTTATTCCATTTTTCGATGAAATACCTGTACGCAAACAGAATGGCCCCAGATGGGACGCCGCGTTCTGCGGCGTCACATCTGGGGCTATTCTGTTTGCCTATGTCCCATACAAGGGACGCCAGGCTTAAAATGAGTTAATGTCCATAGTAATAGCTTCAGCTAAGATCATGTCAGGACAGTCAGTTACCCAAGCCACAACATTCCTCAGCAAGCCACCTAAAGTCAGGCTATGAGTTCTTCATGCACATTTCTTTTGAACGAGGACTAATGCTAAGTCTTGACAGACTGACAGTAGATAAAAAGTAAATATCCCTTCTACAGAATTTTTAACACAAAAAGTGAAGCCATGGAGGTTTACCCTAAAAGATTTGGTTTCCCCTTAAGATATGAAGGAATAACAAATCCCTCGTTTTTAACTCAAGTACACGCACATATCTAATTTTAAACAACTATCTCTGTAGTTTCATCAGTACCTTCATCTCCACCATTTGTCTGTTCATCTGACGATATTTTTGATGACTGTGAAGGCTCATCTGGAGACACGTCATTGGAGGCTTCTTGACTTCCTCCTGCAAAATATTATTTGAGCCACCTCGTGGGAAAACCAACAATGTGGTTTTCGAACAGGTCCGACACAAACCGGCCTGTACAAGCACAGAAAAGAGCTAGAAGCTTGAAATTTCAGATTTAAGTAGAAGAGGAATTGTACTATCCGAGTAGCGAAAACAAAGGCGCTGATCAGCTTCGCGGTTACCGCGAAGCTGATCTGCGCCTTTGTTTTCGCATATGCAGATTGTTGGTTTTCCCATGAGGCGGCTCATTTTGAAGACTTTTTTTGTATGTTTGTATGTATACAAAAGCAAAATAATAATTGTGTTCATTAAAAAGTAAAATTTCCTATATGGGCAGGCTGAGGCTATCTGCACAACGGTCGTGTCTGTAAGCGGGGTTATCGGCAAGACAGTCATGCAGATAGCCAGTGCTACAGGTATTGGCTATCACCACGACGGGAGTATGAGATTTCGAACAAGCTTGCATGTGCATTAAACTATTAAATTTGCCTTTCAATAAATTGTGTTTAGCTATTGAGATACATTTGAATTTAACATTTATGTTAATTATTGTTTGTTTTGTTTCATTTGATGCTTTACTTCCCAGTCAACAGCAATGGTCATGTCAGGAAGTTGCCTCTATGTTATGGGACTTTTACCCAACATTAGGATGTCATGACACTCAAAATGTGCTTCATAAATATAACCACCCAACTAAGCCAGTAAGGCATATGTTAATTATGATTAGGAAAACTAATTTGATTTGATGATTATTTCATCTGATGTCAACTGAATCACAGTAGATTTCTAACCATAATAAATGCTGATTTTTTGCATAATTACTGAAATGTTATCATACTCATAGATACATTGTTATCAAATCAAAGGTTGTTTTCTTCTTTTGTTTTTTATTATTTAGGTTAGGATAATTACTTACGCATGACAAATTTTTACAGATAAATTCACAGTTTAAGCATAATAATAATTGTGTTAATTTAAAAGAATATTTCCTGCGTAGGCAATATTTTGTTTCAGTTTTGAAAACAATGGATAATATTTATCAACTTAAAATGTATCCATTTTCTAAACATGAAGCATTTGAACATCAATTTCCCTCATTTGAACATCAATTTCCCTGTCGTGCAGTTAACACCACGTAACCGTCATGCGGATAACCAGTGTAGCATGGGAAATATTCTGTATCAGTTTTGAAACCAATGCATTATATTTTTCATATTAAAATATATCAATTTTCTAAACATTTAAAATTTGAATATAGCTTTTCCGGTCATGCAGATAACGCCCCTTATCCACACGACGATCATGCTGATAAGCAGCATGACCGTCTAGCGGATAGCCACTGTCGTGGATGAAAACCGACATAAGTGGATTACCGGTGCTTAGTGCACATTTCTTTCAGCACAAACTTTCACACGCTCTTCTGGAATCATAGGAAGAGGCAGAATGGCCACAGAAATATTGTCATGACAAAATCATCATGAAATCCATTCGTTGGCTCAATTTATTCTGTGGTCATTTAGATGAACAAGAAAAAGTACAAAGGAAATGTCTGAACAAGTGCATTGAACCAATACAAATGGATTCGTTACAATTCCGGAGAAATTTCATAGACCTTTGTGAAGTCTACAAGTATATGAATGGCATGTACAAAACACCAGCAAATAGTTATTTTTCTAAACCTGCTCGAAGCCTTCGAGGGCACTCCGAGAAGCTTAAAGTACAGTTTACAGATGTGAGAAAAAACTTCTTCAGCAACAGAGCCATACAGCTGTGGAATTCGCTGCCGGAAAGTACAGTTCAGGCAACCAGCATCGATGCTTTCAAGCAGAAATGACCTTACTGAGTTGGCCTAACTACCAAGTAAGTATACCAAGTAAGTCATATTGTAAATGACACTGGCTATCCGCACGACGGTCGTGCCGATAACATCGCTTATCGGCACGACCGTCGTGCGGATAAGCGGCGTTATCCGCACGACAGGGAAATCGATATCCAAATGTTAAAAATGTCTAGAAATGGATACATTTAAAGTTGATAAATATATTACACTGGCTTCAAAACTGAAACAGATAGATATTACACATGCAGGAATTTTTTTACTTTTTAATTAACAAATTTGTAATTTTGCTGAAATTGGCTCACCTGTGAATTTACCTGTAAAAATCAGTCATGCGTATGCGTAAATGAGAAGGTAATTATCGTAACCTAAATATTAAAAGAATGTGGTAATCCAACAGAATAAACAACCATTGATTTTAACAATGAAGTATGGAAACATTTCAGTTACACAATTAAAATAATTGCAATGATTATATTTTTCTCCTCTGCTGTGATTCAGTTTACATCAGCTGGATAAATCAAATCAAACTAGTTTTCTTAGTCATAATTAACAAAAATGTTAATTTCGAATGACTTGTATTTCTATATTATAGCTAAAACCAAAATTTATTTATTTAATGACAAATTAATAGTTTAATGCATTCGTAAGCTTGTAAGAAAATCTTATACTCCCGTCGTGCCGATAGCCAATACCTGTAGCTATGGCTATCCGCACGACGGTCGGGCCGATAACGCCGCTTATCGGCACGACCGTCGTGCGGATAACGCCGCTTATCGGCACGACCGTCGTGCGGATAGCCTCAGCCATTGTAAATAGTAAAATACTGCCATACTCCTGCCCTAGACAGGTTTGGCAGGTGTGCGTCAACAAGCTGGGCTGGCTGAAAAATAGGGATAACAGTTACTTAAAGGATCAGTATGTTTTATCTGACAGTACCTGAATCCCCAGCATCCATTCTCGCACCGGAAGGGACAAATGACTGAGCAAAGGGGTTTTGTCCTGGGACGAATACGGGAGCGTTTACATTCAATTCTCCCAAGTTTTTCTGGGTGTCATTTATTTGGCCTTCATTTGTGTCTTGGTCCCAGGAATCTGGGGCACCAGTGTTTTCACGGGACATGTTTTAATCGTTAAACACGAGCGTATTTTTGTTTTCGTCGAAGATGTCGCAACAGCATGTGGACTTCTGACGTCACGCATGTGTCTGTCAACGAAGGGACGAGACTTGGTGAAAACAAAAGCATTGATAAAAAATAAGATAAAAAGCTTGAGATCTTTCAGGAATGGAATCAAAATTCGCTAATTTGATTTAGATCAAAAAAATAAAAATAATAAAAAAATAAAAATATATCGGTCCGTTGAAACACCCAAATTAATGGCTACGTTCGGGGTTCTCCCAGTGGTAAAATCTGCAAATCTACCAATGGTACTCAATCAATCAAACATCTTTGGTACTGTTGGTACCATTTTTACCAATGGTAACCAGAAAACCCTGAACGCTTTTCTGCTGCCAATGGTACCATTGGTACCAACGGTACCATTGGTAGGTCACATGGTGTAATTTTTATCATATTGATCAATACACCTCACTTGTTTTTGTCTTTCTTATTTACTTCATGTATATTGTGTTATTTATAACATAAATTTACATTTGCATGTATGACAAAAGTATTGCTTATTTACGAAATTCATTATATATTTTTAGGCTCGCCATATTGAATCACGTGACTTTTCCCGCATTGGTAGAATTGCCCACGCTGTAGTCTGTCTGCACCATTTGCTGCCGTATGTTAGTTACATTGGTACCATTGGTACCAATGGTATTACCAATGGTACCATTGGTAAAACCTTGAACGGAATTTGTCTACCAATGGTACTGTTGGTACCGTTGGAAAAAACTACGAACGCACGCAATTTTAGGTTCAGAGTCATTTTTTGTTGAAGACATCTCAGATCATTTTTGACCTGCATCCGGGTCTTTCCCATATGGAAGATGAAAAAGGCAACAAACTGCATCTCTTTAAAAAGTACTTTAAGATAATGTTTTTTACTATACAAGACATCATTGGACATCATAATCTTTGACAACCTTGAAAATTATAAACAGACTGACCTCATAATAAAGGATTTCAGTAAAGCCTTCGACAAAGTAGATCATAACCTTCTGATATACAAACTATTTAACCTTGGCGTAAATCTTAGTACAGTTTCCTGGATTAAATCATTCCTCCAAAGTAGATCTCAATCTGTAGTTGTTGAAGGCAAGCAATCCTCATCAGTACTCGTTATGTCAGGCGTCCCCCAGGGCTCTATTCTGGGGCCTTGCCTTTTCCTAGCTTATATTAACGACCTACCTGATTCCATAAAAAGCCGAGCTAGACTATTTGCTGATGATACGATAGTCTATATGACAATAAGTTCTCAATCAGATGCTCAAACGCTGCAGGATGATTTTGGAGTGGGAATCTCTTTCTGATTGCGCCTTTTCCTGATCTTTGCCTACTTGTACCTTAATTTTTACTCAAACTAGAACAGTGGGGATCAGACTAGTCCATAGAATTTAATCCGGATAAATGTGAGGTGATCCGCGTAACTAAAAAGCACAACCCAACCATATACCCATATAAACTTCACAATATAGAATTAAAAGCTACAGAAAATGCCAAATATCTTGGAGTAATGATTAATAAAGAATTTTCCTGGAAACCTCACATTGAAAATATGACCTCCAAAGCTGTTAATACACTGAAATTCATTAAAAAGAAATGTGCAGACAAAAAATCAGAAAATAAAGGAAACAGCATACAACACTTACGTCCGTCCTCAGCTCGAGTACTGCGCCCCAGTATGGCATCCATGGCAGGAGAAACTTACTTATAAGATAGATAGGTTCCAGAGGGCAGCAGCTAGATACTGTCTAAATGATTACAACTTCACCAGCAGTGTAACAGAAATGCTAAAAGTCTTAAACTGGCAAACACTTGAAAACAGAAGAATCAAAAATTCACTTATTCTTTTATATAAAATTAAACACAACCTAGTTGCTGTAGATCACCATCATCTCACTAAAACGAAAAATCTATTTCTTCATACCATATTCCCGGACTCGATACCATATGAACTCATATTTTCCCAGAACAAAAAAAAAGGCAATGGAATAGTCTCCCATACAGTCTAATGGCCAGCTCCAGCCTAGGTGAATTCACTTCTGGGCTGGCCACTGTTACATTCTAATCATCACATCAGTTTTATGTTTTAACTTTTAGCCTTAGTAAATGTAGATCTTTTTAGATTCATGATCATTCATTTCATCTATGCCTTAACATCACCCATTTTCATTATTTTCATAGCTGTTCCCCGACAGCGCCTCCCAGTAATAATCAGAAATTGATTGTTGGGAGTAAGAAGTAGAAGTAGAAGAAGTAGAAGAAGTTATATAATAAAAATTAAAACTGAGATCCTTTAAGAGCAGTGAACACATTAATGAGAAAGGGGGTGGGCCATACCGCGGTTTCGACTATGGAAAGGTACAAGTAGGCAAAGATCAGGAAAAGGCGCAATCAGAAAGAGATTCCCACTCCAAAAACCGAGGTGGGAAAAAACCAAACTAACAATCAGGCACTTATACCATGAAACATATCGTAAGCCGAATGAGCAGCTATTTTCCCAATAGGTGGCCACTCAGTTACCTTAACTTAATTAAAAATATGAAAACATACATAAGGCGCCAACAGCACAAAAATTTTAAACACCAAGACATAAAACAAAAAGAACCACCACAGAAGTATCGCCTTGTAACGATCAGTAACACAAAGTTACTGGCGGGCTTAAAAACCGGTTTTACAGGACCCTAACCTCACCCTCAGCTTCTGCAGTGGTTCATAACATTTAGTAAGTTCTTCGGTCCTCGTGGTGAATCTCTAACTAGTCAATGAATCATCAAGAACAAACAAATAAATCATGATAAACATCCTGATGAATCAAAAACAAGGACTCACAGATTGAGTAAGCTGCCCGACGATGGAGATCCCTGGGCGCCGAATAACCTACTAACTCCGGAGCAAAAGAAAAACACAAGTGACCCTTTAGATTTGGCAACATGGAGCCAAAGAGAATTACTGAAATTTTGCAACTTTCAACAGGGTAGTCGATACAAAGACTACTTTTGTCTAAATGGGACCAAATATGTAAAATTTTGGTAAGAAAATGAATCTTAACCGATAATAAATTTCTGATTTCTCAGAATATCCTCGCTGATCTCAAAGGACCAAAAAGAAAAATATAACCTGCACTATGGATGATGTACGGGGAGACATTTTACGGCCGCCACACGGCACAACACCAGCTGAAGTAATAGCAAATAAAAATTAAAACTGAGATCCTTTAAGAGCAGTGAACACATTAATGAGAAAGGGGGTGGGCCAAACCGCGGTTTCGACTATGGAAGTCTCGTCAGTGACCCTTTAGATTTGGCAACATGGAGCCAAAGAGAATTACTGAAATTTTGCAACTTTCAACAGGGTAGTCGATACAAAGACTACTTTTATCTAAATGGGACCAAATATGTAAAATTTTGGTAAGAAAATGAATCTTAACCGATAATAAATTTCTGATTTCTCAGAATATCCTCGCTGATCTCAAAGGACCAAAAAGGAAAATATATAACCTGCACTATGGATAAATCTGCTCTTTCTGAATCATAAAATGGGCACTGTGTAATAAAGTGAATAAAATTAAAACGGAGATCCTTGAAGAGCAGTGAACATATTAATGAGAAAGGGGATGGGCCATACCGCGGTTTCGACTATTAAAGTCTCGTCAGTGACCCTTTAGAATTTGGCAACAAACATGGAGCCAAAGAGAATAACTGAAATTTTGCAACTTTCAACAGGGTAGTCGATACAAAGACTAGTATTATCTAAATGAGACCAAATATATTAAACATTGGTTAAAAGTGAACTTAACCGATAATAAATTTCTGATTTCTCAGAATATCCTCGCTGATCTCAAAGGACCAAAAGGAAAATATAACCTGCACTATGGAAGATGTACGGGGAGACTTTTTACGGCCGCCACACGGCACAACACCAGCTGCAGTAATAGCAAATAAAATTAAAACGGAGATCCTTGAAGAGCAGTGAACATATTAATGAGAAAGGGGATGGGCCATACCGCGGTTTCGACTATCAAAGTCTCGTCAGTGACCCTTTAGAATTTGGCAACATGGAGCCAAAGAGAATAACTGAAATTTTGCAACTTTCAACAGGGTAGTCGAAACTCATTTTCTATACAATTTAAGTTACAATGTTTACATAGTCTTTCTGAGCGCGACAAACGTTTCGATTTTGTATATCTACCAGCTTCAATCATAAGACTGTGAGGACTAATTCTTAATTTACAAATAGCTTTTCTCAAATGAAACTGTTCTAGCTTTAGATATGGCTCAGTCTTGAATTCTTGTTTAAACGTTTCGCATAGCTTTGAAGAACTTAGGAAATCTCTCGTCTCTCAGTTGAAAGGTAGTGTCTGGGTCTTAGGTGACCTAAACTTTCCTGACATATCATGGAGTGAAGAACATGTACCATCTGTCAAACCCGGCTGTAGCTTCCCATAGCTTTATGAGGATTTTATTAACACATTGGATGACTGTAACTTGGTACAAATGGTGTCAAAACCAACTAGAGGAGAAAACACATTGGACTTTTCTTAACTTCTAATTACACTTTGGTGAACAATATTGATGTCAAACCAGGAATTTCTGATCACGACATGGTCTTTTCGGAGGTCTTTACCAAACCAATTGAAACTAGGCAGCCACCCAGGTCTGCATACTTGTATAGAAAAGCAGACTGGGGAGGCTTTCAGACCTACATGGAAAAGGTCAAAGAGGAAATTTTGGCAAGCACAACTTCTAAGTCGGTGGAAGAACTTTGGCTTTTGTTTAAATCATACATCAATGAAGGCCTTTCTAAATTTGTTCCCTGCAAAAAGATTGGTTCAAAGAGGAGCCTTCCCTGGATCACACAGGAAATCAAACGCCTGATCCGAAAAAGGGACTCTCTCTACCAAATGTACAAAAGGTCATCAAGACCTAAATACAGAAAACAATTTGTCACAACACGCCACATAGTCAAAACAAAAATCAAACAGGCATACAAACGCTACTTGGAGGATTTGCTAGGTGTCAGTAATCCTGATCAAAACATCTCACCCGCTGGTGAGACAGGTCTTTCCAAGTTTGCACCCAAGAAGTTATTTTCCTTGCCAGGACTCGCAAGGTATCGGTCCACTTCGTGACCTCCATACCAACGAGGTCCTTACATCCAATACCGACAAAGCAAATCTGATCAACGACCATTTACAATCTGTTTTTACCCCAGTATCACCTCTCGGATTAAATCAGCTCACCGAGAGTGCCATACTAGAAGGACTGGCTAAAGGCACTCTTAAAGAAGATAACATCCCAGGAACATTCAGGTCTAAGGTCCCTGAGATGCCCCAAATTGAAATCTCGCTAGCAGGCATCTTGAAACTGCTAGCAGGGCTTGACCCATCTAAAGCTGCCGGTCCCGACGCAATAAAACCTACTGTGCTCAGATCCTTAAAGGATCAAGTAACCCCCATACTCCAAGCAATATTCCAGCATTCATTAAACACTGGCCGGATACCTTCTGACTGGAAGAAGGCTATCGTCACACCACTTTTCAAAAAAGGCGACAAGTGCGACCCCGGCAACTATAGACCAATCTCCTTAACCTGCATCTGTTGCAAACTGATGGAACACATCAATGCATCAAACCTAACAAAGCATCTCAACAAACATAATGTACTATACGACCTTCAACACGGCTTTAGGAAAAAGAGGTCCTGTGAAACCCAACTCATCCAACTCATTGACGAACTAGCTAAGCTGGAACAACCATATCCAAAATGTGACCACCAAAGCAAATAAGACACTGGGCTACTTACGTAGAAATATACGCACCAAACATAAAAGCATACGTCAAACAGCATATCAAACTCTTGTTAGGCCTCAAGTAGAGTATGCCTCCCCTGTATGGAGCCCTCATACTGACAAACACATAAATAAGATCGAGGCTGTCCAGCGCAGGGCAACACGCTGGGTCATCCATGACTACTCTTCATACAGTAGTGTGACCCAGATGATCAATACCTTAGGATGGAGGTCATTAGAACAAAGACGTGCAGATGCCCGGCTCATATGTTCTATAAAATAGTACAAGGTAAAGTAGGCAAAGATTAGGAAAAGGCGCAATCAGAAAGAGATTCCCACTCCAATAACCGAGGTGGGAAAAAACTAAATCAACAATCAGGTACTGATACCATGAAAACATATCGTAAGCCGAATGAGCAGCTATTTCCCAATAGGTGGCCACTCAGTTACCTAAACTTAACTAAAATATGAAAACATACATAAAGCACCAACAGCACAAAAAAATTTAAAAACCAAGACATTAAACAAAAAGAACCACCACAGACGCATCGCCTTGGAACGATCAGTAATTTAAAACTGCTGGCGGGCTTAAACCGGCTTTACATGGCCATAACCTCACCCTCAGCTTCTGCAGTGGCTCATAACATTTAGTTAGTTCTTCGGACCTCGTAGTGAATCTCTAACTAGTCAATGAATCAACAAATAAATCATGATAAACATCCTGATGAATCAAAAACGAGTAACCTGTCCAACGATGGAGATCCCTGGGCACCGAATAACTTACCAACTCCGGAGCAAAGAAAAACACCAGTTGGACCCCGGTGGGCCAAGCAACAGAAAGAAGCTCCGGCCCAAACCAACTAAAATGAATATCGTAAGCCGAATGAGCAGCTATTTTCCCAATAGGTGGCCACTCAGTTACCTAAATTGAATTAAAAATATGAAATCATACATAAGGCGCAAATAGCACAAAAAGTTTTAACACCAAGACATAAAACAATAAGAACCACCACAAAAGTAACGCCTAAAGTAGGCATTAGTCAGGAAATGACACAATCAGAAAGAAATTCCCGCTCCAAAAAAAAAAAAAACATTTTTATTCAGTTTTACGTCCCTTTCAAGATTATTACAGCTCATATGAGACGGGCCAATCAGTCAAATCAAATCAAATCAAATAATTTATTGGCATAGAATCCAAGGACAGGATTGTCGCCATACATACAAATACAAATATCCCTAGCAATAGATAGGTGAATTCACCATAATCTGCATGAATCAGTAGGTGGGGAGAAAACGGGAGAACCCCGAGAAAACAATCACTTACTTATACTTACCGGGGTGGGGTGGGGAGGTGGGGGGGGGGGGGTAAACTAGTTTTACATAGTGCAGATTATATTTTCCTTTTGGTCCTTTGAGATCAGCGAGGGTATTCTGAGAAATCAGAAAATTACTGTCGGTTTAGAGTCATTTTCTAACCAACGTTTAAATATTTGACCCCATTTGGATTTTACTAGTCTTTGTATCGACTGCCCTTTTGAACGATGTAAATTACAGTCATAATCTTTGGCTCCATGTTGCCAAATCTATAGGGTCACTGAAGAGGCTTAAGTAGCCGAAACCATGGTATGGCCCATCCCCTTTCTCATTAATACGTTCACTGCTCTTAAAGGATCTCAGTTTAATTTTTATTACAGGTGCTTAACCTCGCCCTCTGTTTCTGCAGTGGTTTACAACATTTTACTGTTAGCTAGTGCTTTTCCACTGACAGGATATCTTGTATGATTTAAAGCATGGATTCAGAGAGAAGCGATCATGCGAATCCAAGCTCTTCACGCTCACAGAGGACCTTGCAAGGAATGCCAGTTTGGGTACACAGACGGACATCATCTTACTGGACTTTTAAAAAGCGCTCGATAAGGTTAACCACAGCAAACTGGTATGGAAGCCGCAACAATATGGCATTCGCGGGCAAGTGTTGAACTGGGTCAGAGATTTCCTTTGGAGCAGATCACAGCGAGCAGTCATTAATGGTGAGGAATCAGAATCAGTACCAGTTACATCAGGTGTACTCCAAGACTCTATATTTTGTTTTGGAATATACCTTTTAATAGCCGAGAGAGCCTCTGACTTGAAACTGACCCACGTGTCATTGACTGAAATGTGACTATGGTAAGTTGGAAGAAACGAATCCCTATAGTGTGCTAGATGGTCACGGAGACCGTCCATATCCACTCGTTTATATAGAAAAAATTTACGCTGGGTCTGCTGGATATGTTTAGCCTTAATGTCATACTCAACATAGACAATGTCATGGTCTGCTTTGCCGATCGGGGACGTCTCTTTAACACGGTTAATAGGGGATGGCGAATTTGTAAAAAGTAAATCAAGGGTCTTGTCTTCTCGGGTGTGTATATAAACCATTTGGGAGAAGCAGTGATCTTGTATAATGTTTGCGAGTTTAGTTTGAGTTGGCCTCTTTGGGACCCCCTCGGGTACTCCACTCAATATCCCCACAGTTGAAGTCACCACCTACAAGAAATGGGCATTTTTATTTGACATTATCCGAGAGAGTGAAGTATTAAAGTCCTCAAGATATTTCAATTCAAGCTCCTGGGTTGGGAACTTAGGGGGACGATAGAATGATTCAAGGTACAAAGTCCTACATCCAATAATGTCCAATTTCGCACTTAGTGTCCAATGCCGGAGCTTCGGTACGGAGAAGAAGAGGCAATGAAAACATCACTATTCGCATCACTAGCTCTGTCTTTCCGGATTGCATCAAAGAAATCGGGAAAAATCTCCGAGTATTTTTTATACTGTCAGGGGTTAACCATGAATCATTCCCTAATATGATGCCATGTTTAGCCGATTCCATGAAGTGTTAATTTCAGCTTTTTTATTTTTAATTGACTGACAATTCGTGATCAAAATTCTCAAGGGGCGGTTCAGCATCGCCTTTTTGGTCCTGGGTTTTACTTCAATAGGCGAAGAAGCTGCATTGGCGGACAGGGACGAAAGGGTCTCAAATATGTTTGATATCTCTAGAGAAGCTGTAGTGCCAAATAACGAAGTGGAAAAGTTTTACATTCCCAAACATATACATTCCCCTGTGCAGGTTAAAGATCCCTACACAGGTTCTATCCTCATGCATGTAGGCTCATCCTGCAAACACATCGGAGTGTCCACACGTATAAAAATCCAAAATTTGAATAATTAAACCTCGAATCCCTCGCAAGAATCCATATCACGAGTTTAAAAGTAAGAATTAATAGCGACGCTCCTTGCGTCGCTCTTATGGTAGAACGTGGTAAAATGTTCTGTTCTATTCTGTTCTTCTGTACATTGATAGAAAAAAATCTCTCGTCAACCAGAACCGGAATAGTTATTTTGACGTCTTCGTTGTTTTGACGTCATCGTGACGTTTCAACACGCGCTGCATTATACTAATTGATCATTTAATTTTCCACATAGTTTGTCATCATCGCGACGTTTCAGTACGCGCTGCATTATAATTGACCAATTAACTTCTCATAATGGAAATAGTGTGATCGGATTGGTCCGAGCAGTACGCTGAATTAAGGGAAAGTGGGCAAACGGAGTGCATTCCCATTACTAAAACAAGTGAGGAAAAGCAATAATGAAAAAGTCAAATTGTTGCTTTAAATGATTTTGATTTACCGCGTGTTTATTACCCTGCAATACGCATGGATGTCTCACAAACACCTCCATGCTGAAGAAATAAATTTTGCACTCCTCGCATTGAAACATTGTTGACGCCATGTTTTTAGAGCAGGTCACGTGACTTGCTCCGACCACCACCACCTTGGACGGTGGAGCGCTTCGTCGCGCTCCATTGCGACTACTTGATTTAGAATCCTTATGCTCAGGTCGATCGGATCAATCGGATTGTAGGTAATCACACACACCGGGGCGGTTCAACCGGTATGACTATATAGCGAAAGGAACGTTCCTTTCGCAAAAGGAAGATTTTCACACGAAAGGAAGATTTTATTTCAAAATTTCTGAACTCATTGACTATAACTGTGCATGTTTTAAGTTTTAACCGTTTATAGGAAATAAGTAATAGTTTTTGTATGACGTTCACTCTATTTTAAATTGACTTTATAAAACCGTAAGGCAGCGCCAAATCTTCCTTTCGCCATTGCGGCAAAGGTCAAATTTCGTTTGCTGTCCTCCATTTCGACCAAATTTTCTTAATAATATTTTTTTTTTTCTTTTTTTTTTTTTTTTTTTTTTTAAAGACAAAAAAAGTTGATAGGCAGCAATGATGATAATGGTATTTAGCGTCACATTTCATTCACCATTTTTGCATTATTGGCTGGTTCCTAGCTTATAAAAATCAATATTGGAAATGCATGTAACCAGAACCCCCTCGGGGGGGGGGGGGGGTCTGGTTACCTGTTTTTTTTTTTTCAATATTGATTTTTTTTTTTTCAGCAGGAAACCTGTCGATAATACAAAAATGGTGAATAGGCGAATCCCGGGGGCAAATCTTCCTTTCGTTGTCTAAATTTAGTGAGCGTTTTTATGTATAAGTTCCTCTTTTTGCACCAAATAACTTTTTTTGACATTTTACACATTTTACTTGATAGCGACGCTCCTGCGTCGCTCTTATGGTAGAACGTGGTAAAAATGTTCTGTTCTATTCTGTTCTAGATACATTGATAGAAAAAAATCTTTCGTCAGTCGCCGGAACCGGAATTCGGGGTAGCGAATAGCAACAACTCTTCACGTCGAAACATTCGAAATATTGTGCTGACAAACTTTTTGTTCAACTGCGGCTGCCCTAAACATGCTAAATGGACGAATTAAACAAAGATACTTACTCAAGAATATCTGTTGCTTTTGTTCCCGATAGATCATGACAACATGACGTCACAGTTTTGCTTAGTATGACGTCACATGATTGCGTTCGGTTAACTGCACAGTGCACGACCTTCGTCGCACCGAGCGACGGAGGTTCGTATGAAACAAAACGACCTCCCTTATTTCGGAATGGTCTATCCTAAAAATACAGATCTAGAACTTTATGTTGTACGGAAATCATTGTAAATTGTGCAAAAAGAAAAACTGAAGAATTTTATGGCCCATGCCCTTGTGTGTCCATGATCATCTGGGTAAGGTCCTACCCGGTGGGTCTTTTTACTGCCTGCTCTCTGAAAGAATATTGTTTTCCTAATTACCCTTTTCCTCTGCTCCCTAAATCTCCAAACGTTAGTGCTTGCTCCACAGATCTATGAAAGAGATCCCTGAAAATAAATGACCTTCTCCCCAGATCCGCAAGACACCAGCTGGCAGGGCCCCAGGGTGAGGATGAGGAACTTATCAGCTTTTAAAATCATTGGCGCAATAGGAGCAGAGCGTCGCGCCAAAGGTGGTGCCTTATTGGAAAAGGTCCCTCAGGACCTTTTCCACAGTGTTTACTTTGAATATGAAGAAAATTCTACCCATGATCGACTGCTCTCTCTCAATTATGCGTTTTGTCACATAAAGCGCTTAATAAAAACTAGTGAACCCGTCTATACTGACTAGACAGTTAACCGCAATCAATTAAATTTATCCATTTTTGACACTCCCCGTCAAATAGCGGTAAAATCTAGCAAGCAGTCTCGGTCGTGGTGACTGCTTATCATAGCGCATCTAGGTTTAGATCGTAGATACCCTGGCGAGGGGTACAGAAACTATAGGAACTCTATATGGCTGACTTTTAGTCCATCACATCCCGGGATCACATCGGTCCCATGGGTCTGTTTCTGGTCAGAATCAGAATCAGAATAGTTTACTGGTGACACGCCAAATGACATTATTTCACCAGGGGGTTCGGATGGGGGGGAAAATTAGTCCCTTGAACGCACGAGTGAAGCGAACTTGGACACACAATCATCTGACATTTCAGCAGTAGAAAACAGAGAGTCAGGGAGGTCATTCCAGTCCCTGGTAGTCTGGGGAAAGAAACTACATTTATAGGCCTCTATACTAGCAGATGGAAGCTGAAATGCCTTGGAGTGGCTATTTCTACAACGCCTAGTCTTTGGGATAAGGTCATCTGTAGGTATTCTGGCTTTACCCTTCAGACCTTTGTATAGTAATATAAGTCGATTATCCGTCCTCCTTTTCTTGAGAGATTCCCATCTGAGTTGTTCAAGAATGCCAGTCATACTACCTTCCTCGAAAGTATAATTCCTAGTTACAAATCTAGCGGCACGATTCTGAACCTTCTCCAATTCCTCCTGGAGGCATTTAGTATGAGGATCCCAAACAGAACTTCCATATTCCAGGACTGGGCGCACCAGTCCTTTATAAGCTGCTTCTTTAACATCTTGGGGGCAAGAAAATAAGTTTCTCCTCAAGAATCCAAGTGTTGTACGAGGCCTCAATTTTATTTATCCGCTTATTTGTCAGCTGCATCATGTTGCATTTGACAGGTTGAAATCTCATGCCCAATTTTCGGGCCCAGCTCCCTAAAAGGTCAATGTCTTTCTGAAGTTTCAATGTATCTTCTACCGTTTTAATTTCACGGTAGCAAACACAGTCATCAGCAAAAAGCCTGATTTGAGAGTCAATGCCAACGGGTATGTCATTTATGTACAAGGAGAACAACAATGGACCGAGAACGGTGCCCTGAGGGACACCAGACACAACAGGGGCCCAGACAGATTTAACACCATTAACTACTACCCTTTGCTGCCTGAAGCACAAAAAAGCATTTATCCATTCCAATGTCTTTCCACCTATACAATAACTAAACAATTTGCTTTTAAGAAGTTCATGTGGAGGGGTGTCAAAAGCTTTTTCAAAGTCCAAAATAAAAGTGTCAACCTGACCCTTTTTGTCCAATATTTTTGCCCAATCATTTATCACTGTAATTAACTGAGTTTCACAACTATGCCATTTCCTGAATGCATGCTGTTTGTCCGACAAAAGATTATACTGGTCAAGATGACCCATGATATTTGAGCAGACAATATGTTCTAGAAGTTTGCAAGGAATACAAGTCAAAGAAACTGGGCGGTAATTACAAGCAAGGGACCTGTCACCTTTCTTGAAAAGTGGACAAATATTAGCAAGGAACCATTCCTTGGGGATTTCACCCGTATTGATTGACTGCTGGAAGAGATGTGCAAATACAGGTCCTAATTCTTTTGCCAATTCTTTAAGGACTCTAGGATGGAGTTCATCAGGTCCTAAGGCTTTAGATGGGTTCAGACCTTTAAGGAGTTTTGTTACTCCTTCCTTTGTTACAACAATTTCATCCATGAATGGGGCCGACCTATCCAGAAGTGGGACTTGGTTGTGTACCGTTTTGGTGAATACATCTGTGAACTGTCCATTAAATTCTTCTGCTTTTTCGAAATCTGATTGAGCAATACCACTTCCATTTTTCTTTTTCAAAGGGGGAATGCCTTGGGTATCTTTCCTCTGACTATTGATATACCTATAAAAATCCCTGGGATTAGCCTTAACGTCCCCTACCAAGTTATTGACATAAAGGTCATGCTGCTTCCTTATATCAGCTTTGATTTCCCTTCTTAAGTTTTCAAATTTAGATCTAATTTTTGCACTTCCAGTTTTCTTAGCTTTTGCATGAGTTATATTTTTCCTGCGAATCTTCCTCCTTATCTCAGGAGTTATCCATGGGACAGAAGAGACAGAGCGACTTGTTTTTGATGGGATATGCTTATCTGCCGAGTCCTGAATGAAAGATGTAATAAGATTGAAATTTTCCTGAACCGAACGGGTATCCGAGTAGCCATTGAAATACTTTTCCTTTGCAAATTTTAATGTTTCTGCCCTCATAGATTCATAATCACCTTTCTGGTACCGAAACACCTTCCTTCGAGGTCTCTTAATGGGGGAAATAACAATCTTCAGCGTTCCAGAAACAATATCATGATCACTGAGACAATCTGGGGAGTGGATGTCTACAAACTGATTGGGAAGAGAAGTGATAATCAAGTCCAAAGTATTTCTTTCTCTAGTAGGGAAGTGGACTAATTGATCAAATCCATGATCATTAATAATGTCAACCAAAATTTGACCTTCAATCCTACTCAATGGTGACCCACATTTATTGTGTCTGTCCGGCCAAACAATATCTCCAAAGTTGGTAGTGTGGCTGCAGGTCAAAATTCAGAACTCTGTCACAAATTGACTGCACTGCAAAATGGTTTTCTACACATCGACATATTGATTGTAATCATGTTCCATTTAGAATTGGCTTTGGTTCCATAACATCAGAAATTTTGGTCAATGCCTTGAGTGACAGGTCAAGCGTTCATAACAAGAAACGACATTCATGTATAGGAAACGAAACTGAAACGTATGAGAATCGAGATTAATTGCAAACCAGAGAATAACAACACTGAAATCTAGAGCAAAAGGAATCTCTTATAACAAACGGCTGCTGACCTTTTCATTGGTTTCTTTTTAAAGAAGCCAACTTGTTTCATATTATTGTTTTATTACAACATGTGTAACAAAGCAATTAAAGGCTCTTAAATAGCATTGGCGATAATGATAAAATGTTCCTTTAGTACAAAAATCTTCCTTTCTCGAAAGGAACCTTCCTTTCGCTGTTTAGCTATACCCCGGTTCAACGGACCAAATTTTGTCCAGTACATTTCCGTTTCCGGTTTTAAGAAAAAAAAATCGAAAATGTCGAATCCTTTGGCGTCGATGTTAGACGAGTTGATGGGGCGTGACAGAGATCTCGCCCCTACAGAGAAAAGAAGTGAAATCAAGTGGGACGATCCCGATGTAATTATCTCGTTGTTTCGCTCGCGTTTGGCCCTTCACTCGACAACGTTTTAGTCGCGAAAATATGTGACATTGCAAATCTGACTTCATATTTTCACGGACAATTTATTTTCGCGGACATTAGAAAACCTAATTATGTCCACTGCATTGTTTGATTTTATAGCATTGTGGTAGAGCGTTGGAATAGCTCAGTTTTTCATAGTCCTGGAGGACTTGTCGGACAGCAACACGCATTTAGGAAATGGCATAGCTGTGAAACTCAGTTGACTACAGTGATAAATGACTGGGCCAAAATCTTAGACAAAAAAGGCCAGGTCGACACTTTTATACTCGATTTTGAAAAGGCTTTTGATACTCCTCCCCATGAACTCCTTAAAAGCAAATTGTTTAGCTATGGAATAGGTGGAACAACACTGAATTGGATAAATGCTTTCCTTTGTTTCCGACAACAAAGGGTAGTGGTTAATGGTATTAAATCGGATTGGGCTCCAGTTGTGTCGGGTGTCCCTCAAGGCACCGTTCTCGGCCCCTTGCTGTTTTCCTTGTATATAAATGACATCTCAGCAGACATTGAGTCTGAAATAAGACTCTTTGCTGATGATTGTGTTTGCTATCGTGAAATCAAGAATGAAGAGGATACGTTGAAACTTCAGAGAGACCTTGATCGTTTAGGCAGTTGGGCTAGGAAATGGGGAATGAGATTTCAACCCGTCAAATTAGTGTTTCCCCCAGTCTCAAAAAGGGGCATGGTAAGGTTGCCAAAAAAGGGCACTTTTTAACGCGCGGAAGCATGTCAAAAGGGCACTTTCAGCGCACGATGGCAAGCAAAAGGGCACTTTTAAGTGGCCCATGGCATGCTAGGAGGCCACATTTATGCACAGTCATTAAATGTAAGACTTATCTCTAATTTCATATAATCAAATTTGCTTTTCAGCTTAAACTATTCTTTCATCAATTTCCATATTTACCAGACAACTTAGAAAATTTCTTTTCCCTCTGCCTCACATTATTTTAATACTGAATTAACCATAAGAGATAACCTCACTCATGATTTGTTTTGAAAAGTAAACTATAATTGAAAATTGAAACTAATTAAATGGCACACTTATATCACCAGGTAGAACATTCAGTTTTCACACCTTGCTCATTTGGTGTCAAATTGGCTACTTGAGTAATTATCAACAATTGCCACTGCAATTAAGTGACAATAAACAAGGGATTAAAGCAATCAACAACTGTGGAAGTCATGATCATAAATTTTGCCAAATTTGTTTCTGTAGACTCCAAGCAAAAAGTCTTGTAACTTCCTTATTTTTTGTCCGATTTTGACAAACTTTTTACCAAAATGTAGGGCACAGAATGCAGATTCCAAAAAAGGGCATGGCGCTGAGAAAAAGGGCATGGCGCTGGAGAAAAAGGGCATGGCGCGGCGCCATAGTAAAAGTGGCTAGGGGAAACACTACAAATGCAACATGATGCAGCTGACAAATAAACGGTCTAGTAAGATACAGGCTAACTACACCCTTGAGGGCACTGTACTGGAAAACGTTGAAAGCATAAAATACCTGGGTGTAACTATCACAAATGATTTGAAATGGAATACTCATATTTCCAATGTCTGTACAAAGGCTAACAGAACTCTCGGATTCTTAAGGAGAAATTTGTATTCTTGTCTTCCAGATGTGAAAGAAGCAGCTTATAAAGGACTGGTGCGGCCGGTCTTGGAATATGGAAGCTCAGTTTGGGACCCTCACACTCATGGCCTCCAGGAAGAACTGGAAAAGGTACAAAATCGTGCGGCAAGGTTTGTGACGGGAAATTATGTTTTTGAAACTGGGAGCATGACTGGCATTTTAGGTCAACTGAAATGGGAATCTCTTAAGAAAAGGAGGAAGGATAGTAGACTTATATTGCTATACAAAGGTCTAAAGGGTAAAGCCAGAATACCCACAGATGACCTTATCCCAAAGAATAGGCGTTGTAGAAATCAACACTCTTTGGCTTTTCAGATACCTTCAGCTAGCAAAGAAGCGTACAAAAGTAGTTTCTTTCCACAGACTATCAGGGACTGGAATGACCTCCCTGATTCACTTATCTCCTGTGCTGAAATGTCTGATGACTGTGTGTCCAAGTTGGCTACACTCGTGCGTTCAAGGGACTAATTTCTCCCCCATCCGAACCCCCTGGTGAAATAATGTCATTTGGCGTGTCACCAGTAAACTATTCAGATTGAGATCAGACCGCAGGCTTAAGTCTTCCTTAACTGTCCTGTACAGGATTCACTCCGGTAGAGTTCTCTTGACAAAGATAAATATCTGACCCCGGCACCCAGATTAAGAGCTATCATGATTCACAGTTAGTACACAAGATACATGTCCTATAGTGATGCCCTGAAGAATTCATTGTCGGTATTCGGCCATAAAGCCATATAGCCACACAGGTATAGGTCTTTGTGAGTATAGACTTAACACTTGTATATTCACGCGGTATATCGGTGGTGCGCAACCCTTAATTTGAACTTGCTGTGGCGAAACGTTTGGTTTCCACCACAAATGCCTCCAGCTCTTCTTCATATAACTCGCATTCTAATAAAAAGTGTTTCACAGTTTCAATCTCCCCACATTGGCACTTGTCATTTTCAGTAATACTGGTCTTTTGCAGATATTCATTTAATTTCACATAGCCTGTTCTCAATTGTGATACAATGGATTCTCCTTTCCGTGATTCAATTTTGTGTTTTACCTTGTAATCTACCTTTGGTCTATAATTGAATAAGTTTCTACCCTTTTCTGACTTATCCCACATATCTTGCCACTTCTTCCTCCCAGAATCTCTTACCGCTGTCTTTATATCTCCCATAGTCAGTACTGGTGGTAGGTCTGTCTTTTCTTTTGCCTCCTCTGCTGCCTCTTTCGCTAACTTATCAGCATACTCATTCCCTTTTATATCAGAATGTCCAGGCGTCCAGGATATCTCTACATTCACACCTGATTCCTCCAGCTTCTGGATATCTGACTTCACTTCCTGGATAGTAGTTTTATGGGATTTGCTTCCCAGCCTAATGTCAAATGGCCAATTGCACATTGGCTGTCTGAAAATATGTGTAGCTTTTCTATGATTTGTTTGTCTCTTCCTGTAGTTTTTGTCTGTATGTGTTTCACTGCTAACTTTATGGCAACTAACTCACCTAAAAGTAAAGATCCGCAAGAACTGACGGGGTGTTTCAATAAAATAGGTTCAGTATGGCCTGGTGGAAAAATACAAGCTCCTGCACCACATGGACCAGGGTTCCCCAAGCAGGATCCGTCAGTGAAAGCTATTGCTGTTGTTTCATTGCAGTTTTCTAACATATTACCTATCAGTTCCCTAGACAGGGCTTCTTGCATCTTTGTTCTTGATTTGACGAACCTAAATTCTGCCAATATTCTGGCTTACTTTTACTTGGCCGTAAGGATTCTGCATATGTACACTCTTTCTCCAGGCAATGCAACGGAATTCCAGTATTTGACACCATATCAGCCACTTGCACATTCATCTTCCCGAATGGTGAAATCTTCCTCTCTGCCTGTTCTGTCTCCATAAACCTGTCCCAACTACTTTTCATTCTTCCCAAGGACTATTCCATTGTGGAATAGTCTTCCTTCTTCAGTGGTCGCAGCTAAGACCACGGAAGAATTTAAGGCTCTAATTTAGAACCAAGGGTCCAGAGGTATACGTTTTAGTATGTATGCCTCTGTCTAGCTTCTTGTGAATAGTTTTAATTGCCCATCTCGAATGCTTCCCCCATTTTGCTAAATTCAAAATTTAGCCACCCACCCCACACCTGAGGTGATGATCAGAAATTGATCTACTCAGTATCTGAGGAAAGAAAGAAGAATTCCGTAGGTTGCTGGGTTGCGTCCCGGTGGACGAATGTATTTCTGTAAAGAAATAAAGATATTTCTGTTAAGAACTACAAAGGAAATTAATCAATGACCTGACAGAAAGTATGTGGTCTGGCTTTCGCCTCCCGAACTTTTTTTTTTTTTTATGTATTTTGTTTTGTTTTCTTGTTACTCCCATCAATCAATTTCTGATTATTCTTGGGAGGTGTACATTGTACACTCTGGTGTGTTTGCAGGATGAGCCTACATGCATGAGGATAGAACCTGTGTAGGGATCTTTAACCTGCACAGTGGATGACTGTCCCTGCACAGGGGGCCTCCAGTTAACGTCCCGATCCGAAGGACGGCGCTCTGTATCATGTCATTCCTGCAAATGACACAAAGGAAGCGTGTTTGGACCAACAAATTTTCCTCGCCGCCGGCGGGGATTGAACCCGGGACCTCTAGCACAATAAGCCAGTGCGCTAACCACCTGGCTACCTCGCTTCCCTAAAAATTACATTGAAGTGACATCATTCATACTTTGTTGTTCAAATATGGAAATCAGGGTGAGTAAATCTTGTGGAGTATGCAGTGTGCGAGACTCTGCGAGTTGTGTAAAACGAAATAGTAGACAATTCAATACAGACTAAACAAATTTTCTTAATTTTCATTTTTTACAGGTGTGCAAGTACTTCATTGTGGAGTTTTGTCCATCAGAACTTTTTGTGAACACCAGAGCTGATCTTGGTATGTATTTAGTTTCAGTGAGCCACGTCATAAAAAAAAGAAATATCAATCTGGATTTCGGACCAGGTTCGACACAAACTGGCCTGTACAGTCACAGAAGGAGGATAGAAGCTTGAAATTTTGGATTTATAAAAAAGAGGATTGCACTGTCTGTGGAGCCAAAAAAAAAAAGAAGCTGATCAGCTGTATAGTTACTGCACAGCTGATCTATAGTTACTGCACTGTAGCACAGCTGATCTGCGGCCTTGTTTTCGCATATGAAGATTGTTGGTTATCAAATTATAGTAAACGTAACATAAATCCCTGAGTATCTTCACTATCTTGTAAGTGCCCCATAAATTGGAACAATCTTTTACACCAGCCAATTGACAGTAATCATGGCAATCACCAACCAGCAAAATATTTGACTTAATAAACAGAAAAACCTCTTGGTGAAAATCAGTAACAAATAATTAGAAACTTTTGTATGCGCAATAGCTGGTTGGGAAAAAGTACACTTTTAGATTTGCTTATCAGTAAACCCATTGGCTTCTTCATTGGCTGATGTTGTTAATGATCAATATAGTAATTTATATAGTCCTCTGTAGTTTATGTACATAATTCTGTTTTTCCTTGACTTGTCGTCTGATAACTTGAAATTTTCTACTTCCGTGATTTTATTTCAATTTTTTTGATGCATGCAATTTTCTGTTTTCAGGGCCATGTGATAAAATTCATGATGAACACTTGAGGAAAGAGTAAGATATTTTTTGATGTTTTTAGATTATAAAATGATAATTTTATTGAAATATATAATAAAAAATTAATAGGTTTTAACTCAGCCATCTAATCAGTTTGAAGTTTTTATTGTCTACATGCCAGCGCGTAGACTAAAGTTTGAGATTGACCTACTTTTAATTAAATTACAAGACAACTCGTACACCTCTCTACAACTGCAACTGCACGTTTGAGTCTAGTGGCTTGACCATCGCGTTAGTAGGATTCCGGGTCGTTTCGCCAAGGACTGTGTAAACACCCAAAACACCCAGGCAAACCTCCCTTTGGTTGGTAACATTTGTACCAATGGTGCAGTAGGTATCAAAAATGGGGCAAATTGTTAAATTCGTGGAACTGGTGCATGACTGCATTCTATCTAAGAAACAACGGAATGAAATGAACCGACGGTATTGTGACTCTATATGGTCAGGCCTGAAAGCTTTGACCGCACCCCACCTGCCGTGTAGCCAATTACATTCTATCCAAGCCACAACGGAATGAAATGAACCAACAGTACTGTGACGGTCGATTGTCAGGTATGAATGCTTTGACTGCGCAGCGTTTTATTTCTGTTTAGTCATATGAACCACGATGTAATGGGAGTACGGTCAGATTCTTTGACATTCAAGTCTATATATGCGAAGCGTAGACCAAGCTTTTTGTAAAAGCTTATACTTGTTCCGCTTTAGTGTTTGAGAAAATTAAGGTTTTTGAGAATCAGTCTTCTGGATGAATCATGGGCGGATCCAGAGGGGGGACAGGGGGTCCGGACCCCCCCTGGAATCGCCAGATTATTAGTTTTTGCCATGTTGAAATTTTCCGTCAGACCCCTTTTGGGGAATTTGGACCCCCCCTGAGAAAATTTTCTGGATCCGCGCATGTGAATATTCAAAATACACCTCTTGCCAGATACACATGTTATGATGATGTATGTTAGTGAAGGATAGGATACATACAATTTGCTTTTTAAGGACTTAACAGTTACAATAAATGTAAGCAAATTGTATGTATCCTATCCTTCACTAACATACATCATCATAACATGTGTATCTGGCAAGAGGTGTATTTTCAATATTCATCCAGAAGACTGATTCTCAAAAACCTTAATTTTCTCAAACACTAAAGTGGAAAGAAAACTTCAAACTGATTAGATGGCAGAGTTAAAAACTTTTTGTAGCAGTTTGAGTTTTTGTGGATTACATGTACAAAGTATAGAATTCTGTAATATGCATGTAATGCAGAGCTTGTAGTATACTGTAACCCAACTTTTTTCACTTCTATTTATCATTGTGTTTTCGTCATCGGGGACATTTTCGTGGATTTCAAAATCCATAAAAATGATTTTCGCAATTTCCTTATACGTAAAAAGTGTTTGTTATTTGGGGTGAATCGTCTTAATTTGGTAATTCTGTATAATCTAATAGTGCTTGAGTGCTTTTGTGTTACATGATTTACATGTTTTGTTTAAACTTTGGCGAAAAGTGTTTATGATTCTTTTGTTCAATGACTTGTTAGTGGATAATTATTGCATTGGAGAAGAAAGTGATCTACTAAAGCCGAACCATTTACTGATGATTTACATATTGATACATGGGATTGACAAACATACATGTTAGTAATTATTTGGATAAATCATGAATAATATCTCTAATTTTAGCAGCAATTTATTTTTGCGAATTTTCATTCCTCATGAATATCGCGAAATCAATTACAGATACAGAAAGAGCAACAGATTTGAGAGGATGGGTTACGAGGAAAACTTCATGCGTTACCTACAGGGGCTGATTAATGATGTTGAGAAAAGGATCAGAAGGGGACACCAGAGACTGGCCCTTAATAGCATGCAGGGAACTGTAAGTGATTGTGATGATAATGAATTTATATTCCATTTATGCTTTTGAATGAGGCTTTGTCATCTACTTATTGACCACTACAGCTAACAATTCCTAAAGGAATTTTGATTTTGTGGTCAGTAAAGAATATCTGTCAGATACTGTGGGCATTATAACTTATAAGGCATCATTTGATGGAATTTCAAGCCCTTAGAAGACCATGTTGGCACTGTTGGTACTCTTCCAGCCTTAGTTTTGTGATTCTGGGGTATGACCCACAATAGAAATTCACTACATGTCAGTTTCTGGTGAAAGGATGAGAAGTGGTTAACTGCATGAAAAAAGACTGTTCAAGAGGCATGACCTCTGCTATTTACCATGGAAGGAAGACAGTCTAGCAGGTTTCTGTGGATGTACCGTGTGGTTTCAGTAATCCGAAGTACATGTAGTTGTTCCAGTGAAATGAGTTCATTTAAGCATTTTTTTCTGTTACAGCTGAATGGTAACCCGGCAAATGCTAAAGAAGAGAAAATACAGATGTTGACAGAGAGAATTAATGATCTCGTACAACAGGTACGTTTGTTTTGGACACACACTCGCACGGTTGTAAAACATTTTTGCACTACTCATAATCGTTAAAAATACCAACATTTGTTTAGATTAGTTCAAGTTTAAATAATACTACCACTGAGATATGACTACTTTGAGCAAAGAAGAATGAAAATACATTTATATAGCAAAACTCATTCGACGCTTTAACATAAGAAATAAAGTAGATTCTCATAATATATTTTAAAAGTAGTTTTGGTTTTCTTCTCCCCTAGGCTGAAGAGCTTGGCTGTGAAGGTAAAGTAGAAGAAGCCCAAGGTATTATGAAATTATGTGATCAACTTAACGAGGAAAGAACACAGCTACAAAATGTAAGTTAGAGTTGTTATTGTGGTAGATTGAATAGCAACAATACAGACATGAGCTGCCTCATGAGAAAACCAACAATCTGCTTAGGCGAAAACAAAGACGCAGATCAGCTTCACGGTATCCGCGAAGCTGATCTGCGTCTTTGTTTTCGCTACTCGGAAAGTACAATTCCTCTTCTTCTTAAATCCGAGATTTCGAGCTCCTAGCTGTCTTCTGTGGTTGTACAGCCTAGTTTGTGTCGGACCTGTTCAAAAACATCATTGTTGGTTTTCTCATGAGGCGGCACGGATGTAGTAAGAGATCATGTGGGGCGCTGTGGCCTAGCAGAGTACAGGACATTAGAGTGTGAGGTCCTGGGTTCAATACCTACCTCTGCTTTGTAGTATCCTTTTGCAACATTTTTTTTAGCTCACCTGAGCCGTCAGGCTCACAAGGTGAGCTTATAGTATACCCATGCTCCGTCCGTCGTCCGTCCGTCGTCCACCATTTTCAAAGATCTTCTCTGAAACAGCTTGGCCAATCAAAGCCAAATTTTACATGAAGCATCTATGGGAAGGGGGAACCAATGTGTATATAAATAATCCAGGTCACATGACCAAGATGGCCGCCATGCCCATATATGGTAAAAACCCTTCAAAAATCTTCTTCTCCGGAACCACTGGACCGATTTCAACCAAACTTGGCATGAAGCATCGATGACTCAAGTACTACAATGTATATATAAATCATGACCTTGCGGTGACCTTGACCTATTTTACGGCAAGGTCAACATAGGTCGCGAATGCATTTGAATGGGGAAAATTTTTTAAAATGTCATTTAAAGTGAAAGTCTTGCAGGAAATGGGCAGTAGGACTGAATATTAATGATTCTGAAAAAAATTGGACCCCAGGGGCTCATGTGCCCCCACCCCGGGGCAATATACATGTATATCTCCATAATAGTCAAACATCTTCTCCTCTGAAACCACTTGGCCAATCAAAGCGAAATTTTATGTGAAGCATCAATAGGAAGGGGTAACAAATATGTATATAAAAAATCCAGGTCACATGACCAAGATGGCCGCCATGCCCATATATGGTAAAAACCCTTCAAAAAATCTTCTTCTCCAGAACCGGTTGACCGATTTCAACGAAACATGGCACGAAGCATTGATGGCTCAAGCACTACAATGTGTATATAAATCATGAACCTCTGAAGGTCAACATAGGTCACCAATGCATTTGAATGGGGAAAACTTTTAAAATGTCATTTAAAGTGAAAGTCTTGCCGGAAATGGGCAGTAGGACTGGATATTAATGATTCTGAAAAAAATTGGACCCCAGGGGCTCATGTGCCCCCACCCCGGGGCAATATACATGTATATTTCCATAATATTCAAACGTCTTCTCCTCTGAAACCGCTTGACCAAACAAAGCCAAATTTTATGTGAAGCATCTATAGAATGGGGGAATCAATGTATATCGGCTGAGTCACGATCAGGGTTGCTAAATGTGTTGCACTTGAGGCAAAAAAATCAACATATTTGTATTTTCATTTTTCTTGGTTTATAATAACTTAAGACCCACCAGGTTTATATTCCAGTGATACATCTTTTATTTCTCCTGTGTTTTTGAATTTTTCCATTGTGGGTAATGGGAAATGTTCAGTACAGGCTCTAAAAATGGTGTTTTAGGCTGCTTAAATGAGATCATATGCAGCCTAGATAAGTCATTATTCCATGCTGCAGTTAATTTATTACAATGTAACGTGTGGTTGAATACGAAAAATTGGAGGAAACCTTGACTGCAAGTAACATTTAATTTCTAATGTGCCTCTTTCCATGGGGCTACGGACTCTACAGGCCATGCAAAAATATAATTGACCATATCAGCAGTCTTATACAATTTCTTAACAAAACCTTCAAACATGTTCTACTAGACCTCAGTCTGAAAAACAATAAGACCACTTTATCATTTTAAATAGGAACCTGGCTTTGAACTTCCATTTTGAAAATAGGGGCTACAGACTCTACACAAAAATGATGATTTTTAAAGAAACAAGTACTCTTTACTGTGAGGATAAATTCAACTTTTATTGATTCTAAACTTTCTTTTGACCTAACAATGAAATACTAGATACCAAAACAATCATGTTCTAATCATGGGTGTAATTTTTTGACCAGCCAACTAAAGACACCAAGAAAAATGGAAAAACATAACAAAAGTACAGTTTCACTTCCTACACCATATCTTTGTTATTTGTTGTCCAAATTTAATTCCGTAAAAAGTATATTACATGGGACATATATGCTTTTAATATTACATGAATATTGGACCTTACTTATTATTGAACATAACAGTATACCAGCTTAGAAAACACCCAAAATAAAAGTGCAACATCATAACATGTGAAAAATGCAGATTTTTGGACATATATTGCCTTGCTTTAGCAAAATGATGTATAGAATATCCTATTGTTACATATTGCCAGAAAGCTTATTACCTTAGTGTTATGGTAAAATAAAAACATTTATTCTCGGATAGTATCCTATTGAATTATTCGTGCATAACATGACATAGCTGGTAAAAGCAACCCTGATCGTGACTCAGCCGATATATAAATAATCTAGGTCACATGACCAAGATGGCTGCCATGCCCATATATGGTAAAAACCCATCAAAAATCATCTTCTCTGAAACCAATAGACTGATTTCAAGGAAACTTGGCGTGAGGCATCGATGGCTAAAGTACTCCAATGTATATATAAATCATGACCCTGTGATGACCTTGACCAAGTTTATAGCAAGGTCAACATGGGTTGCCTATGATTCTGAATTGGGAAAACTGTTAAAATGTCATTTGAAGGAAAAAGCCAACAGGAAATTGGCAAATGGACAGAATATTGAAGATTCCGAAAAAAGAAAATGGCCCAAGGGCTTTATCTGCCCCTGCACTGGAGTTACATACCATAATATTCAAACGTTTATTGGTATATGCAGCTGATCTCAGGTGAGCGTTTACAGGACCATTGGTCCTCTGGTTTAAATTCTCTAGAGTAATGGTTAATACTCAGGAAGTGGTGGCTCCTGGCATGTCTGAAAATTGTTGACTGGTAGGTTAAACCACAAAACAAATCATTATGAGCCTGTGCGTGAGAAAACCAACAATTTGGGTTCCGACCAGGTCTGACACAAACCGGGCTGTACAATCACAGAAGAAGATTAGAAGGTTGAAATTTCGGATTGAAGAAGAAGAGGAATTGTGCTGTCCCTGTAGTGAAAACAAAGGCACTGATCAGCTTCGCAGTTACTGCGAAGCTGATCTGCGTCTTTGTTTTCGCATATGCTGATTGTTGGTTTTCTGATGCGGCAGCTCATATAACAATTATTGCTGCCTGAAACACTGTTTTCCTTGAAGTTCGGATCAAACTGCAAAGCTTTATGCAATGGTATTAAAACAACAAAAATAACTTAAAGATATGGCTTCTTTAGGATTCTGGTGATGATATTTGTACATTGAAGACAAGAATTTCACCATTTCAGCAATACCAGACAGATCGGTTTAGCTATGGAGGTTTGTAACCCATGTGGAGCTCTACTCATAGTTGGTGTGGAGCTCTGCTACTAGTCGTTTATGCCCAACAAAGAACTTCTTATATGTGAAATTTGCTCCTTTCAGCAACCGCAAACAGATCAATTTAATGAACCACTTAAAGCTATGGAGGTGTGCAACGTGTGTGGCGCTCTACTGGTAGTCGGGGATGCCCAGCAGAGGGTAGAGGAACATATTATGGGCAAACAACATTCCGGATATGCCAGAATTAGGTCATTTGTTGATCAAAAACTCAAGGTAAGTTAGCTTAAAAGATTGGCTTGTCAATGACGGGGATTTCAAAAGTAAAATGGGAAAATACTAGTGATCAAACATCACATGCTTTCATCGTTTAGCTCGCGTCACTTAGATGGCAAAATCAGTTTGTTTCTAAATGATATTCACTATTGCCTGGTTTTCCAAGTAAAGTTGATGAAAATCATGTCTCCAGGACTGTTGGTGTGTAAAAAATAAGAATCTGTCGTTAGTGTATTGTCACTCTGGTCACGGTTTGCCATCACTCAACAAATTTTTGTAGAATGAACCTTTTTCCCTGTCCATACTTTTTAACATTGAAGCTTTTAAGCTAGCATTTTAGGCTATGATGAATGATTCTAACTGAAATGAGCTGCCTCATGGGAAAACCAACATTGTGGTTTCCGAACAGGTCTGACACAAATCGGGCTGTACAAGCACAGAAAAGAGCTAGAAGCTTGAAATTTCGGATTTAAGTAAAAGAGGAATTGAACTATCCGAGTAGCGAAAACAAAGACGCTGATCAGCTTCGCGGTTACCGCGAAGCTGATCTGCGACTTTGTTTTCGCCCATGCAGATTGTTGGTTTTCCCATGAGGCGGCTCAAATATGCATGCTATATGTCATAATTTTTTTCTTTGTAATTTTAGAGAGCGAAGGAGACAGATGAAGAGCGGGAAGCCAAACTGAGGCAGGAAAGAGAAGAGCGAGAGAAAGAACGGGAAAAAGAAAGAGAAGAACGAAAGAAGAAAGAAGAGGAGAGAAAGAAAGAAAAGGAAAAAGAGAGGGAGGAGAGGAGAAAGGAGAGAGAAAGAAGGGATAAAGAAAGGAAGAGAAGTAGATCAAGGAGTAGGGGAAAACGGTCACACAGCAAGGACAGGTATGGTATTGAGTTTAATGCTGTTAGTTAGGAAATGTTCACGAGAACTTAATTTTGGCAAATATTCACAAATGTATGACCTCATGAATTCTTGCTAATAAAGAATATAAGCCATAATGACAACAGAAATATGGGTATGTAAATGTCTCCAAAAAGAAAATTTGTGAAATAATAAGTCTCAACAAACATTTTACAGAGTACTGTACATAGCCATCTTAAACCACCCTTTGCATTATCCCTAGATGATATGCAAAAAAAGGTTTCCAAAGGATGCTCGAGCACTTTTGATAATGCTATAAGAGATGTACAATGGATATGAATTTACAAAGATGTTTTATTTGGAACAAATTTCTTAAGAGTACAGGAATATAGTGCTTACTAGGAGAATAGATGATATTGCAATTATACTTAAAAAAATTTTGGAAGAAAAACATGCCTGTATTATAAAACAATTAAGAATTCCTAAATTTAAGATATCTGGCAATAGATGACATATTTTAAAATTGTAGGAAAAGAAGGTCTAGAAGCAGAGACCGTAGGAGGCGTTCACGAAGTCGCTCCCGAGATCGACACCGATCTCATCGGCACCGCAGCAGGAGTCGTTCCAAGAGGTCAAGAAGTCGTGACCGGAGGAGTTCTAGGAGTAGGGACAAGGATAGGAAAAGTAGACAGAAATCTAGTAAGCGAACATGATTTTGATAGGTAAATAGCAATTAGCCTGGGCAAACAGATCACAGACTGATCTAATTCTGCACTGTTGCAGTTGTGTCTGTTTATTTTAGAGGCGTTTCCCCATATAATTTTTTTAGTTTGAGCATATCTACAGTTTAAGAGTATGTAATGCTCTTAATTGTTTGGTTCTAATTTTGTCTATCAGCACATTTATTAGCTCACCTGAGCCGAAGGCTCACAGGTGAGCTTATAGTATACCCATGCTCTGGCGTCCGTCCGTCGTCCGTCGTTCACAATTTCAAAGATCTTCTCCTCTGAAACTGTATGGCCAATCAAAGCCAAACTTTATGTGGAGCATCCTTAGGAAGGGGGAACGAAAGTTTATATAAATGGTCCAGGTCACATGACCAAGATGGCCGCCATGGCTATAAATAGCAAAAACCTTTAAAAATCTTCTTCTCCAGAACCAGTGGGCCGATTTCCACGAAACTTGGTATGTAGCATCGGGGACGCGGGCCCATCATAGTTTATATAAATCATGACCCTAGGATGACCTTGACCTATTTTACGACAAGGTCAACTTAGGTCTCCAATGCATTTGAATGAGAAAAAATGGTAAAATGCTATTTAATGGGTAAAACTTACTGGGAATAGGCAAATGGACAAAAGATTAATGTTAATGGAAAATTTTAGCCCCTGGGGGGTTGTCTGCCCCTGCCCCGGGGCTATATACATGTATATTTTCATAATAATGAAACATCTTCTCCCCTGAAACCACTTGGCCAATCAAAGCCAAACTTCATATGGAGCATCTTTGGGAAGGGGGAAAGAAAGTTTATATAAATAGTCAAGGTCACATGACCAAGATGGCCGCCATGGCTATAAATAGAAAAAAACTTTAAAAATCTTCTTCTCCAGAACCAGATGGCCAATGATTTTGAAACTTGGTGTGAAGCATCAGTGACTGGAGCTCTACAAAGTTTACATAAATCATGACCCTGGGATGACCTTGACCTATTTTACGGCAAGGTCAACATAGGTCGCTCATGCATTTGAATGGGGAAAAGTGTTTAAATGTCATTTGTAGGGAAAAACTTGCAGGAAATGGGCAAATGGGCTTAAGATTGATGATTCTGGAAAAATTTGGACCCCAGGGGTCTGTCTGCCCCCACCCCGGGGCAATATAAATGTATATTGCAGAGATATTCAAAGATCTTCTTCTCTGAAACTGCTTGGCCAATCAAAGCCAAACTTTATGAGGAGCATTGTTAGGAAGTGGGATTGAAAGTTTATATAAATGGTCAAGGTCACATGACCAAGATGGCTGCCATGGCTATAAATAGCAAAAACCTTTAAAAATCTTTTTCTCCAGAACCAGAAGGCCTATGATTTTGAAACTTGGCATGAAGCATCAGGCAATGGGACATCTACAAAATTTATATAAATCATGACCCTTGGATGACCTTGACCTATTTTACGGCAAGGTCAACTTAGGTCGCCCATGCATTTGAATGGGGAAAATTGTTAAAATGTCATTCGAAGGGCAAAACTTGCAGTAAATTGGCAAATGGACTGCAGTTTTATGTTTTCAAAAAGAAATTGACTCCAGGGGTTGCTCTAACCCGGCCCTGGGGTTATATACATGTATAGTACCATTCTAGTCAAACAAGTTTATTGGTATATATCTCGGGTTTCAGGTGAGCGTTTACAGGACCATTGGTCCTCTGGTTATCCTCTAGGACCTGATATATGCTTGGTAAAATGATGATGGTGATCTTTATTCAGAGGACAAAGTTTTTATTTAGATTGTAAGCTGTTAGTCCATTTGATAATAATAATAAAAAAAAATTGATCATTTTTGCTGATAATGATAATAAAACAATTGATCATTTTTGCTGATAATGATAATAAAAAATTGATCATTTTTGCTGATATTGATAATAAAAAAATTGATCATTTTTGCTGATAATGATAATAAAAAAATTGATCATTTTTGCTGATAATGATAATAAAAAAATTGATCATTTTTGCTGATAATGATAAAAAAAAAAATGATCATTTTTGCTGTTAATGATAATAAAAAAATTGATCATTTTTGCTTGTGTCCACCAGTATAGATATAAACAATTTTGATAAAAACACCCAAAACGAAATAATGTCTGAAATGTAGGTGAGAAGAGTTCTTCAAGGGACAAGGACAGGAGATCTTCTGACAAGGAGCCCAAGAGAGAAGAACCCAAGACTGATGGTGTTGTAGCTGGCTCAGAGGCTGCCGGGGAACCCGCCCCACAAGATAATGCTGCCCCTCAAGATGGCCCTGCCCCCCAAGATGCCCATGACCCCTCAGAGGAACTGGAACCAGGGGAGACAAACTAGGAACTGAAGGTGACAAAATAACTGGATGTACAGGTAAGTGGTGATACGGTGGATTGACCTCCCTTTGTTTTGTAGGTTCACAGGTAAGTGGTGTCCCCTGCCTAACAAGTCAATCAGGATGAAGTTTTTAGGGATTTAAAGGGACTGCTGAAATACTGACTTTGCCAGCATTGCCTTTTTATAACTCAGGCAATGAAAGAGGAGAATTGTGTGGCATATAAGAAGATAGAGGGCAAATCAGCAAATTGAAATCGCTATTTTCTAAATTCATTCAATAGGTAGACCAAATATTGATGGTGCAAATGTATTTGCTGATAATTAAAGGATAATATTTATTAATGCTCCATTAAATTCTATGCAAGGTCTGCCAATTAATTATTGTTGGTAATGCTTAAACCTACAAATCTCTGCTGTAGACTTGGCAAATCAAAGTAGATGTGTGCACTAGGCAAATATCGGTACTAATTCTTCTAGCTTTGTTTGCTTAGTGCATTTACCATTATGGCGAAGAAACAAAGCCAATAAAGATAAATTCAAAATACAGTTTAATGGAGAATTGGCTAAATTATCCTTTAATTATTGATAAATACTGTCCTGCATTATTTGGTCTACTGCAAAACTTCATGTCAGAACTGAAGAGAAATAAATTTAGCAGCATTTCATTTATATAACTTTTCAGCTGAGTGTAGCATTGTTTACACGTATTGACAAAACACATATCCTGTCATTATGTTATGAACCAAGTATCAGTAGTAATGAGTCAAGCATTTGAGTCAGGTAATGGAAAAGCGGGTACAAAGTTTCTTAAAAAGTATTGGTATAGTTCTGACATGAGGCTTCTTACGTCGTAAATTGAAAATTTAAAACAAGAAGAACATCATTCACTGTATGCTTGCAAAGTTTATTGTTACCTAGCATCATGATAGCGATCAGCCACGGAGAAGAGCTCATGGAGAGGATGTTCAACAGAAATCTACATAAACAGGGAACTTTTTGATATCACCTGGATGTTTATATAAAATGCCCACAGGTATTTCTAGCTTTGTAGCTCCAAATACCAAATTAAATAAAAATATTTTTCATTCACATGTACCTGTACATGTATTTTTTAGGCATTTTTCCTTACAAAAAGGGAATCATTTGTTACTTCTTTTAAAATGGTCATGTTAATGTCCGTCTTAGTTGGCGAAGGATTTTTTTTAATAATAGGTATTTGTATGATTATTTGCCTATTGTCTCAATACTTCAAATCTCTGAACAAAGTGGCATCTGGTATTGCATTCGAAATTTAAATTAGCAAAATGTGTCAGTTCTTTCCAACCTCTGTTTGTGGAGTGGGAATTTCTTTCCTGTTATTTCCTGATCATTGCCCACTTTTACATATTATAACACTTCAGACATTATCCTTTGTTGCTATTAAAGATAGTAAGATTTTAACTTTTGATCTATTGGGTTATCATTCAGTCAAAACTTGTTGTATAACAGTCTGGCTCAAGATCTGTTTGGAAATTGACCTAGGTATTCAATGTTTTGATCCTAGAACATTTTTTTACTTTTGGGAACATTTGCCTGACAAAATGCTATTCTTAATTTTAGTCATTGTGGGAAACAAGTAATAATGATTATACAAGCCGCGCCATGAGAAAACCGGACTTTTGCCAAGGCGATAACAAAGGCGCAGATCAGCTTCGCAGTAACTGCGAAGCTGATCAGCACCTTTTTTTTCGCTACACGGATAGCACAATCCCTGTTCTTCTTAAAACCGGAATTTCAAGTTTCTAGCTTGCTTCTGTGACTGTACAGGCCGGTTTATGTCAGACCTGGTCGTAAATACCGAAGACCTGTTTTCTCGCGTTGCGGCTCATACTGTCTCTGGAGATCTCTTGCTGTTCACACCTTCTGTCTGGCTCTTAATATGTGTACTTTACATGATCTCCTCTGCAGGAATTAGATTTTTGTGCCAATCTTCATCTGCTTTTAGAATTTATAATGTTGGGTAGTAGCATATGATAGAGATTGATCATCAAAAACTTAGGAGAGATCAATGTGATTTTTCTAACGGATGGGTTTTGAAGATCCATGTTTAAAATAAATTGATATCAGTTTGATGAAAAAGATGTTTGATTTGATAAAAATAAATGTAGTGACATGTATTTTTACCAGCGATATAATATACTATTTCCTGTGTCATTTACTGGTGCGCTAGTAAACCTTGCCGTTCAAAAGACCAGGTGATTTGGGGAAAAGAGACCGTGTACACAGGATATCACAGAATATATATTGAGTTCATATAAAAAGGTATAAATTTAGTTCCCCTCGGAGGTACAGGTATACTTTATGTGTATTTATGAAAATGTTAAGAGAATGGGGTACAAAGTCATGGAGAAGTTGCGGGACTTTGCAGGTATATATTGTTGCAAACACGTTAACAGTAAGATAGGGATAGCTTAACATTAACAAAGAGCTGAAAGTAGCGCATTTTATCATAATACTCTATAACATTGTTTAATTATGCAGTTTTTGACAAAATTGCAGTAACTTGTAAAACAGATGCACACACACACACACACACACACACACACACACACAATTTAAAAACCATGTACATTGTACCATGTACATTGTACGCGTACATGTGAATCATTATCACATGTATGCAAAAATGCACATCGTGTAGTTTGGAATAGTCTTGACATACATTGAACTAGAACAACAGGACGACGTGGAAATCTACAGGGAAATGAAGTTTATAAGGTATTATAGCTCTTGCCATGTGGTATATACAATATATTGCTGCATGACTTACGAAAACGACCCCTAAAACATTACAAGCAAAGTGTTAAATCATATTTAGTTTGGTTTCAAGATGGACAAAAAAGACACATGTATAAAGCATTGTCAAGTCTGTTTATAAAGTCTGTTGCTGCAAAAATTCACCATTCTCTGCTGGTTTCCAGCTTACAAAATATCAATATTAGAAATACAGGTAACCAAAAACCCTGACCTCAAGGCCAGTGTGGTAAATGGTGACCTGCTTTTCCAATATTGATTTTCTTAAGGGGAAACCAGTAAATAATGCAGAAATGGTGAATAGTTTATACAAAACAAAAAGCCTCAGTTTAGACCACAAAATGAGTCTTAAACAACAAACCGAAGAGTGATTTTTCACACTGCTTTATGCAACAGGGACAACATGAGCTGATATACCATAGATCATCCTCTGTGAAGGTATCCCATTTGGTCACTAGAAATTGAATTTATAATGATGTTTTTGTATGTATGTTTTGTTTGAACATTTGCCTTCAGGCTTGTTTGAACACACAAAAATAAGTTTCTTTGTTAGAAAAATATTGTATTCTCTCGGAGGCTTGGTATGAATATGTTTAACTTTCAGTATTCTACTACAGTTATTTTTGTCTGACAATGTTGTTCTAGCAAGTCTAAAGGCATCTGAAACAGGGAACCTTTTCAGCTGCATATGGGCCAAAACTTAACAGTCTTGGAAATGGGAAACAGTTTCATTACAAATGTTTCCGATATATATATTCTTGCTATAAAGAAATGTCAAAAGATTGTTGAAAGGAATTTTCCATAAATAATTCACTTTTAATTAATATAGAAAAAACTATCTTTCTTTCCCCTGTGATACCAAGCTGATTGACTTTAATACATACATAAATGTTTGGCTACCAAGAATTACTGAAAAGGTTCATTGGTTTTATGAACTAAAATGTGGAATATTTTCAAATGTAAGCACCCTGACATGTTTATACAGCAGCAGCCATATTGGCATAATTGAGGTTAGTGATGAAAGTGTTGCAGGAACCATAAGAAATCTGTATCAGTTGTCAAGTTGAAAATGGTACTGTAAGCCGCCTGATTTCAGTAATGCCAGATAAAATAAGCTATAATAACATTTCATAGCCAAAATGTTGCATTGGAGTCAATGGAAGACAAAAATACTGAACAATCCAAATTTTAAGCGGGTTTTATTTCTCTATAATTCCAACTTAACTAATTTCCTACATTCTGATTGGTTGTTTGGAAGACTTTATACTTCGATAAAAGCAATGCGTAAGAATACTCAATTTTCACCTTTAAAAACGGCGCGACGTTACGTGATAACGTGACGTTTCTTCAAAGAAACGTTGACGTCATCAAATCTAAACGTCATGAAAACAATGGACGAACGCGTTTTGAAGAAGTCGAAATGAATATTTGGAATTTTTATGAACATGGACGCTTTTTCTTTTAACAGAACATTGTAGGGTAAGAGTTTTAATCTTCTTGTTGAGTGTTAAAATTTGACGTTTGAATTTCTAATGTTCCGAGCCCGTTCAAAATCGACATGTCTTTCTATCAGTCCAGACGGCGATATTTTCTCCCAAAAGCACAATTCTGACTGGAGGGGAGATGTTTTAAAGCTCTCACTTTGACAGCCTGCCTATTGCAAGCCAGTTATAGCTTCTATTTATTGCGAGAAGTGAGGTTTATGCTTTGGAAATTTTCAAGATGGCTGCCTCATGAAAATCCGTTTTGCTCTATTTTCCTTCCGCTGGCTATGAAAATTTAAATCAATGTAGACAAATGCAGTGTATTGAGACAAAGTTGGAATTATAAGGAATGAATTATTATTTTTGTTGATTTTATCGATGTGTAAACTCAGGCGAATTACTCACAAACTTTTTCATAAAGCCCTTCGGGCTTTATTTAGTTTGTGAGTGATTCGCCTGAGTTTACACATCGATAAAATCAACAAAAATAAAATTCATTCCTATAATAATTTTTATCTGCTATGATAGGCAATAATTGAAATTAGTCTTTTTTGACTTGGAATTAGCAGGCAATAATTGAAATAAGTCTTTGTGACTTAGAAATAGTAGGTCTGCCTTTACTGCAAACCATTTTTCTTCACTCATCAGAGAGATGAGATGCCAGTCACCATTGTTGTGTCTCACAATAAAAAATATTGTTACTATCTCAAAGTTTGGAGGAATGATGATCCCTATGTTTAGGGACAATTCTATGTTTTGGGACACCCGAAATTATTTTACTATTAATTATTTTATAGGATTGAAATGTTTGGGACATTCAAGAAACTTTTTTCGTGTCCCAAATCATACAGGGAATATGGTGCATATATACATCTGAAATTTGAGCCGCCTCGTGAGAAAACCAACAATCTGCATAGGCGAAAACAAAGACGCAGATCAGCTTCGCGGTAACCGCGAAGCTGATCAGCGCCTTTGTTTTCGCTACTCGGATAGTACAGTTCCTCCTCTACTTAAATCCGAAATTTCGAGCTTCTAGCTCTTCTCTGTGACTGTACAGGTCGGTTTGTGTCGGAACTGTTCGGAAACCACATTGTTGGTTTTCCCACAAGGCGGCTCATTTGTTAGGTTCACAGTACAAGATTTTCTCCATTTCTAATGTCAACTGATAGAGGTTTTTGGTTTGTTGCTTGTTTATGGTCCCAGTATGAGAAGGCGAAGAAGAACAGAGGTCAGTCATATAAATTTCAAGTGTAGTTGTGTTATTATAAAGTATTAGCTTTTGTACTGATATGGATGCCTATATTAGGTAGACAAATCTATTGATTATGGTGATGCGGCTTTATTTTAGTTGGATTTCTCTGAAAATAAAATAATTGAATCTCGTGTAAAAAATTGATGATCATTTCTCAAGGAAAAATAATTCACCGTTTTAGAAGTCTCAAGGAAAAATTCACCATTTAGAAGTATTTTGTTGTTTTTCGTATTGTTCGTTACCACTGCTGTATTTGCATTATTTGGAAACACCAGTTATTTTACACCCTTAGTCCAAATCTTCCTTTCCAAATTACACAAATCGGAATTCTGATTTGAATACCAGTTTATCTTTTGATTGGTACTGCAGAAAAAACAAATAAGAATATTAATTTGTCCAGATGTGTGCATGTCTATGGCTGACACTGCTTGTATACATGTAAAGGCTCTGTTGATGTTCATGTATCATCAATGCATTATGCACTAGTCATTTGTAACCACTGCTCCCCCACCTACGGGGAAGGGCAGACATTATGACTTTCAGCTTTCAGTGCCCTGCCATGAGCCCCACCCCCAGGGGGGGGGGCAAACTGGAGGTAAAAACTTTGCTCTTTGCCCCACCCTTCGCAATAGAAAATCTCTCAGAGGTGAGGATCCTAATGTCAAAACCCTGTCATTTCCCCTGCACTGAGAGGACACTCAAAAAGTAATTGCCCTGCACGTTAGCCCAGCCATCCCCACACCCTTCCCCGTGGGGAGGCAGTGGTTACAAATGACTGGTGCATTAGGGTTTGTGTTTGTGTTTCTATTGAAAGCATGGTATTATTGGTCAGAGAAGCTACACAGGCATCCATATCGTACATTCTCTTTCACTTGTCTAATTTTGTCATAATATGTTTTTCAGATTTACTCTTTCTTGAAGTAACTAATCGCTATGGTCAACTCTGGCTCTATTTTGATGTTACCATGGAAACTGTGGCTCCAGAATGATGGTTTTGGAATGTGGTGGAAGTTTTGTGCGGCATTTATAGAGACTTATTGTCGACCTTGCAAGGTACTCCAGAGGTATTCCAGAGGATTCAATGAAGTAGCTTTTAGGAATTTTTCTTCTAATTTGTTTCATATTTGTTGAACTATGCTTGTTAAAATTCTCTTGTTGTAGGAGTTTACATTAATGCTTATGTCCGATGTCTCAATGTCTTGCTTTTATATCAGTGTAATTTGTAGGGAGTTTCAGTTTGCATTTGTGAGTGAGCGAGTTTGATTACTAGGTCACTTTTAGTTAGTAAAGAGTGGGCTTTGTAAACTGGTTAACTGCTCAATAAGTGTGGTTAGTATATAGAATGGTTGCAACAAGATTCAAATTGTTTATGGCAGATGTTTCAACCAAATTCTTTGCTTCAATATATAAGATAATGTGCATGCCATGAAAAGTCTGTAAAAACAAAAACAAAGTGCTTGTCAGCCTGCTAGTTCACTTTGCTAGTTCACTTCGAGTAAACCTTTCAACATGTTCAGTTAGACAAATGTAAATAGAAATAGGATTTTGTGTGAAAGGATACAACGGAAACTCTTTTTGTTGATTGAATGAATTTATTAGCTTCGTAATACATATTGAATGCATTCCAAGAGACAGTGTGTATACCATGCATCAACTCATATTGATAATCCTATACGTTGTTATAATATTCCTGTTATCAATGTTGTTTTCAAAATCAGACTCTGCTAATCGATGAGGTCATCTCCAGCCTTGCATGTGACTAAATATGAGAGCTGACAGGTATAAATTACATTCTTAAAGTGTATTCCACTAGAAACTTGAATCAGAATGTGTGTTTTACAATTATGAGTACATGTGTTAACTGTTATGTACAATTATAGTGTGATTTTTCAGTACTCGGAATACTCTTGTTTTAGATTTTAAAAATGTGCTTTTTTCATGAATTGGGGTCTCTAATGTGTGTAAATTATGACGTCTACATGTGTGTTAACGGGAGTTTGCATCTTAAGTCAGCATCATTCAGTTGATTAGTAGGTGATCTTACACAAGTGGTCATTTCATATGGAGTTTATGAAACAAACTTTCATAAGAAATGACCGCAAGTGTGAGAATCTGTTTGTCATATAAAAACATTTAACATTTATTGTCAATGACATTATGAATTTACACGTTGTAACTTGTTTTAATACACTCATGATCATAGGAGCCGCATCGTGAGAAAACCGGATTTTTGCCTATGCGAAAACAAAGGCGCAGATCAGCTTCGCGGTAACCGCGAAGCTGATCAGCGCCTTTGTTTTCGCTATTCGGATAGTACAATTCCTCTTCTACTTAAATCCGAAATTGCAAGCTTCTAGCTCTTTTCTGAGCTTGTACAGGCCGATTTGTGTCGGACCTGGTCGGAAACCCCGAAGACCGGTTTTCTCGCGTCGCGGCTCATAGGATTTCGTTGTACAGCATTAACTGCTGAAAAGTTCATATGATAAATTTATTAATTGATTTCCGACAACTGTCATTACAAATTCAGGTGTAGTTTAGAAAGAATTAAAAAATATGTCCGAGCCCCGCTCTGGCCACATGTGAGACAAGCCAAGTTCTGCATGCGGGTGTGTCAGATGGTTATTCTCGGGGTTCTCCCATTTTCGCCCCACCTACTGATTGGCCCGTCTCATATGAGCTGAAATAATCTTGAAAGGGACGTTAAACTGAATAAAAAAAAAAAAAAAAAAAAAAATATGTCAGAATTTGATTGACAGTTATTGTAAGCGCATTTTCTGAATATGATTCAGCTTAGGGTCTGTACATAAAAGATTATCTGTGCTTTTAAAACATACCTTTTATCATATGACCATTGTTTTTGAGAACTGTTTGCAATTTACCCCGATGAAAATGATACAATATCTGGGACTTTGTTTGAAATATTGTTGTATACCTCACTATAGAAACACCAACTTAACACATATTGATTTTGCAACTACCTTACATAGTACATACATGTATTGTCTAGATAAATGTGCTGTAAATAAAATAGTTTGTACTGCCGTAGGTGTTTTTCATTTATCATTCCTGTAATATGTGTTACTGAAGAGTTTATTCATAATTCCTTTAAAAATGAGATTTGAATACACTGAAGTTTGAACTGTTTCAATATGAGCCGCATCGTGAGAAAAACGGATTTTTGCCTATGCGAAAACAAAGGCGCAGATCAGCTTCGCGGTAACCGCGAAGCTGATCAGCGCCTTTGTTTTCGCTACACGGATAGTACAATTTCTCTTCTACTTAAATCCGAAATTGCAAGCTTCTAGCTCTTTTCTGAGCTTGTACAGGCCGGTTCGTGTCGGACTTGGTCGGAAACCCCGAAGACCGGTTTTCTCGCGTCGCGGCTCATATGATAAAACCGGTGCAATAGCTCAATAGGCAATACACCTTGACCTCTTTATAACACGGCTCGTTACAACACTGTTTTGGATATAACACGGACCATTCATGGACCCCAAATGGTCTTATTTTGCTATATATCTATATATTTTACTCTCGTTATAACACGGATTGGATAGCCAACACGGAAATTGTCATGGACCCCAACAATAGTGTTATAAAGAGGTTGAGGTGTATGTCCAATTTTTAATGAAGCAGATCACTGACCCCAAGGTTTTAAAACTTTTTTTTCATGCTCAGCTCAGCTGAGACTAAAATTTCCCCTGCTGATTAATGTTAAAATGCCTACAATTGTTGGCATTTGAACTTTTATCAGCTGGATAAATTGCAGGCTTTGGTGATCTAAACCTGAAATTTCTATTTATTTGAGCTATTTTGGTATTAATGAGCAGATTAAATTTTATGGTCAGCTGAGTTGAGCAAGAAAAAAGTTGTATGACCTGGGGGCCTGTTCGATCCTCGCATCCAGCACATTTCTTTCATGAAGATTTGATCATGAAAATATTTCTATGATTATTCTTCCTCTTCTGATTTGTGAAGTGTATTTGTCAGTTCATGATGAAAGAAATGAGCCGTCACATGGGAAAACCGATAATCTGCATAGGCGAAAACAAAGGCACAGATATCAGCTTCGCGGTAACCGCGAAGCTGATCAGCGCCTTTGTTTTTGCTACTCGGATAGTACATTTCCTCCTCTACTTAACTCCAAAATTTCAAGCTTCTAGCCTGCTTCTGTAGCTGTACAGGCTGGTTTATGTCAGACCTGTTCCACCACATTGTTGGTTTTCCCACGAGGCGGCTCAAATGTGCATTAAGATCTGGTGGCCTGCATCAGGGAGCTTTGACCATATGCAAGTGTGGCTAGGATTACTGAGTTGGGATTTTAAATTTAATGTTATCAATTGCTAGACCGTCCGTAATTCTTACTTTGCTACAGTTTCTACAGGTTTGAATAAACTCTTTAAAAATCGGGAGAAACCTGGCCCTGAGGTTATAAAACATTTTTCATGCTCAGCTCAGTTGAGACTTAAATTTATCCTGCTCATAAATGTTAAAATGCCAACAATTGTTGGCATTTTAACATATATTAGCAGGATAAATTACAGGCTTTGATGATCTGAACCTGAAATGTCAATCTATTTGGGCTATTTCAGCATTTATGAGGAATTTAAATTTCATGCTCAGCTGAGTTTGGCATGAAAAAAGTTTTATAACCTTGGTACTTGTATGGAAATTTAAAGCACCAGAAAAAGTTGTGATTTTCTAAGCAAGAAGCTTAACAGTTTATGCATTTATAATATGATACATATATAACATTAAAACTTCATGTTAATATTATTTGCAACGATACATATATATTTGAAATTTTCTGCGTAGAAAACATATGACACAATACTTTGCACATAAATTAAAAATGAATGGCATTTTATAAAATATTTTACACATGGGTAACACTACGAGGTAAAGGAAATTATGATTGAGCTTAAAGAAAAAAAACAGAGTAAAATTCACGTGAACAAAAATATTTGGAAGCCATTTACAATAAACTAGCATGCACAACAATTGCCAGTCCATTAGAAAATTGTTTTGAACAAAATGCTTTTAAAGATAATCTGTGCACCCTCAAATTAATTAGTAGTTTCTTAATCTAAAACCTCTAGTCATCTTTAGCTGTAGATTCTATTTGACTTTGGGGTCACAGTTGCCAAGGGGTAGAAAACAGGACTCCGCCATTTGAGCCGCATCGTGAGAAAACCGGATTTTTGCCTAGGCGAAAACAAAGGCGCAGATCAGCTTCGCGGTAACCGCGAAGCTGATCAGCGCCTTTGTTTTCGCTACACGGATAGTACAATTTCTCTTCTTCTTAAATCCGAAATTTCTAGCTTCTAGCCTGCTTCTGAGACTGTACAGCCCAGTTTGTGTCGGACCTGGTCGGAAATCCCGAAGACCGGTTTTCTCGCGTCGCGGCTCATTTGTTATCTTAAACCAAGACATCAAGCTCCCCATAATACCAGTTAACTGTCAGGACTCTAACCCTGACATGACTGAGAAAATATTGACTGCTACCCAGCGGGCACATGACGTCAAAATGACGTCATATCAACGTCGATCGACGTGGATTTGACGTCATTTTGATGTCATGTGCCTGCTGGGTATGTTCACTCATCATGACTTGATGGTAAAGTTGCCCCAAGGCTTATTTGTTCCACTTTCCTGTGTTTAATACCAAATACTTTGTTTCAACAGAGTGAAACCAACTCTCTAATTTTGTCATTTAGCCTGATTTCCTCTCATTCAGAAGATTTTGTCAAAGTCCAAAAAAAGAAACTCCTGCCTTAACCCTTAATCTGAAAATCATGATTTCACCTTCACAAAATTTACTGTATGGCAATTTGTCCTCCACTCTTTCTTACAAGCTGATAAAAATCTACACAATGTATTTTGTCTTGTCCAAAATATCCTGAATCCTGTCTCATACAAGTCTTTGAGCACCTGAAGTGCCTTTGCGTAAGTGTTTCTATCCGTTTCCATAGAACTCCTTTCTAGGTGGAAGTCGACCACCAAGTTGTCAGTATTTTTGAGTTGTCCTGTCTCCAAAATGTTAGCAAGGACTTCCCATTCCAAAGACTCAATCGCCAGTTTTAGTATTGATATAGTTTTCTGAAAATAAAAGATCATATTTTGAAATTGTATAGCAAATGAGCCACGTCATGAGAAAACGGGATTGTTGCCTAGCACAGATCAGCTGTGCAGTAACTGCACACCTGATCAGTGCCTTTGTTTTCGCTACATGGATTGCACAATCCTCTTTTTTTTAAATCTGACATTGCAATCTTCTAGCATATTTCTGAAGACTTTACAGGCCGGCTTTTGTCCTACCTGTTCAGAAATCCTGAAGCCTGGTTTTCTCTCATCGCGGCTCAAATAATGTTCTGTTAGTTGCACCTTTTTTCCTTAACACTACTGGTTTATGTTGGCTCAAACATGTCTTGTTAACAAATCTGTATGAACTACATCAAAATATGAAAACCTTGTTACTTTGTGACAGCGTTATGATTTTTTTTTTAACAAACAGTTTTAAAGTTTAAATACCAAGTTAATTTAAAAAGAGCAGTTTTCTCTTCATTATGAAAGGATATGCACTTAGCAATGGTAATCTAACCCCTGGGACCAAGAGCTAAACTGTGGCATGTTAAGGATGGTATGAGCCGTGACGCGAGAAAACCGGTCTTCGGGGTTTACGACCAGGTCTGACACAAACCGACCTGTACAGTCACAGAAGCAGGCTAGAAGCTTGAAATTTCGGATTTAAGAAGAAGAGAAATTGTACTATCCGTGTAGCGAAAACAAAGGCGCTGATCAGCTTCGCGGTTACAGCGAAGCTGATCTGCGCCTTTGTTTTCACCTAGGCAAAAATCCGGTTTTCTCACGATGCGGCTCGTATAACACCAACTTCATTGTTCAGAACGGTTCAGTTTGGACCATACCACCTTTAACACAACATCAGTTGCTGACAATGGAAGTAAACTATCAAACAAAAATCAAAATGGTGAAAATTTTACCTGGCTATGCTCCAATTTCTGGAGTATAGAGTTGTATGTGAGCAGTTCTGATCCGTCATCATTGATACGCTGTGTTCCTGCCACTCCATAGGCATGGAAATAGTTCAGATCATGTCTTTTATAGTCAGATTTACCCATTCTGCAAAGGAGAAATGTACATTGAAGATGTACTTTTTAAACACCTGAGAGAGAAATAAGTACTGCAACCTCATCAACCGATATATTACAGAGCAAATGAACAAGCATCCTTGCAATGTCATAATGAAACATGCTACAAAACTCTTATTTTGGTGGATTGTTACTTACTTTAATTGCTCATTTGAAAAACTCAGCAAAATGATCATTTTCAAGAAAGTAGGTTTCAAGTTTTTATGCCCCCAACTTCGAAGAAGTTGAGGGGGCATATTGGTTTGGGTCTGTCCGTGCAGTGCAGTGAGTGAGTGAGTGCGTGCAGTCAGTCAGTCTGTGATGCGTGAGCACTCGGTCAGGAACCGTTTGAGCTAGGATCTTGAAATTTGGTATGTAGTTTGTATATGAAAATTAAGAGGACCCGTATTTTTTCTTTCAGGTAAATTCAAGGGGCTAGGGGCCAATTCTGTGAGAGTTATTTCCCTTTTTAATTCTTGATAAAGTGATAGATAGTGGATACCTTCTGTGCGCAACTCCTACAGTTTTATTCCGATTCTCTGGAAACTTTACAGATGTTGTGACCATGCTTTGAAGATATGCATGTGGTTTGGATATAATCCTCAGATTGATTTTTGTCACTTTTTTCGCAATTTGAACTTAGCCATTTTTCAGGCATTTTGACAATGAAAGTGAATGGGTAATGGGTACCTTGTGTGCGCAACTCCTCCTACAGTTTCATGCCAATTCATTTAAAACTTTACATGTATTATGGGCATGGTCTGAAGATATGCATGTGGTTTGGATATAATCCTTGGATTATTTTTTGTCATTTTTTTCACAATTTGAACTTAGTCATTTTTTCGGGCATTTTAGTGGATGGATAGAGGGTAACTTGTGTGCGCAACTCCTCCTACAATTTAATACCGATACTTTTGAAACTTTGCAGACATTGTGACCATGCTTTGAAGATATGCATGTGGTTGGGATATACTCCTCAGATTAATTTTTGTCACTTTTTTTACAATTTGAACTTAGTCATTTTTTGGACATTTTTACATCTTGAAAGTGGCTTACCAGTTGGGGGCATAGTGTTTCATAAACACATTTTCTAGTTTCACATTTCTTTCTGGAATAAGTTTATTTCTGATACAATTTGAAATTGGACTGAGACTGACCTTTTGGGCTATGTTCACAACATACCTTGTATCAAATGAGTGCACTTCACAACCATACTTTTCAGACACAGCATCCTCAAAACCAAACTCATCACCGACACTGAAAATTGTACAGGAAAATGATAAATGTAGTAACAAACTGTTTCATTGTTCAAACATATGAAAAGAGATGTAAATTATATATATAAAAAAAAATGTTTTAAAATGGATTGCTTTTACCAATTGTGTGACTTTAAACTAAGCTGGAGACCTGTCTTTATGAACTTAGCTCAGAGTGGGACTTACATTTGTAAAACACAAAATCCAACCAACAAGACTAAAGGAACTTATAACTGGCACATAGGCTTGTTAGGAAACCTTGTTAAAGAGAAATAAAGCATAAAATTGTATACACAAGACTGGATAACTTCAGAAAAATTACTTACCCAAATGAGTAGACCAGGCATGACTGTTTTGGTCTATACTGCACTTCATCACAAACGTCCCAGCCGCTATCCCCGACTTTACCTAGCCGAACTTTCCGTTTACAGAAATACTGGATATTGTTGATTAACCTAGAAAATAAATTTAAATGGTATATAATGATATAGTTAGCCTCATTTCTGCAAAATGAGAAAAGCTTAAAACACCATTTTTACCAGCAGTCAAGGCTGAAGTCTGATATTTACATAACGGAGATAAGCTTAACATGCCTGATGTTTACATACCGAAGATAAGCTTAACACATGACTGGTGTTTACATACTGGAGATAATATAATTTTAACATCATTTTGACCAGACATGGCTAGTCTCTGGTGTTTACATACTGGAGTTAACCTTAAGACGTCATATTGACGAGACATGGCTAGTCTCTTGCATTTATATACTGGAGATAAGCTTTACACGTAATATTGACCAGACATGGCTTGTCTCTGTTTACATACTGGAGATAAGCTTTACACGTAATATTGACCAGACATGCGGCTAGTCTCTGGCATTTACATACTAAAGATAAGCGTCTGGAAATAAAATTCCATTGATTACCTGTGATAAAATGCAGCCAGCTCTTCTCTGGATAGTCTGTCTATCATAGCTTTAGATGGAAACTGCAACGTTTCGTTTTCCATGACCTGTTTGATGAAAGTCGTATCCCGAGCATCTTCCTCCGTACACACTACAGGATCTCTGCTGTTCTGGGGCTCTGTCGGTACCTAGTTTAGAGTAGAGCAAGGGTAAGTTTGGTTGTTGCAGCCCAATGAGTTAAATGAGTCAATGCCTAACCTGAAGTAAAAGGTTTCGTCCAAGTTTGACAAATTGTCCAGAAGATGAAAAAGTTCGTTCCGTTCACAGGCTGCGTATTTAGTGGGTGCTGGCCACCACGTTTATCACTTCGCGTGGCGGCCAGTCAGCTGGGGATTATTCTCAAATATGGACGGGGGACTGTCTCCGTTTTTTAGGAGACAAGTTATGTTAAAAAATATCTACATCCCCCAAAAATTAGATTTCCCTCGATCGGGAGAATGTCCAAACGGGGGACATTCTCCCCATCGGAAGACAGTATGAAAAAAATGTCATATTTTAGGCATTTTCAGCCTGACTGTCTTGCGCATTTTACTACGAAAAAGCACATGTTAAAACAAGCTGGGAAGACACCAGTCCATCAAGACCTAAATTTAATTCGTTGCATCAAAGAAATTCACCTTTGCGATTAGTACAGGGATGCGGGACAGACCTTGTCACTCGGTTATTGTTTATTTTCTTGGTGATTTTATCATTTAGCATGGTTACTTTTTCAAGCAGAAGGTACAAACTTTAATCTGAAACTTTTTATTCAGGTCATTTCCTGTAGTCCCGATCGGGGGACAAAATTTTAACACATCGTTTATAAATTTATCAAAATGCATTAGACTCTATGGCAGTGTCTGAGAATTATTCCCAGCTGCCAGTCTATATAATGCTTGAAAAGTGTCAATGGACGAAATAAATAGCACCAAATTCTGTTTTCAACATACATGTAAGAACTTTCGATATAGATAAACAACTTGCTCTCGTATTTGCTAAACAAAGTAGTACTGAATGGTTAAAGCCTAATGTCAACAGTTTAGTTCCATGATATCTCTGTTGGTAAACAGAGACGATAAATATTTGAAGTTTTATTGAAGTTTGTATAATGCTTCCGAGTATTTATTTGTCTGCTATAAATAATATTGCGTAATGTTTGAATAACATTTGTATGTAGGCATAGAACTGAGGTGCTAATCACCACAGTTTGATTTTGTGAAAAGATGAAAATGCCTTGCTGACTATCCAATCGTTGGTGGTCCAACTTCTGCCTCGGCACACTCCACGTCAAATCTGTGAATAACGGACATTAGAAAAGACCGTACTGGTAAAAGGTATATTCGTAGGACAATCGCAACTCCTTGCAGGTTTGTATCCTATGCAGGTCCAGTTGAAAATATCGACAAACGAAAATGGCCATATATTAAACGAATCATGACCGTTCTTTAACTGATCTTGTGTTGCAAATTCCAGCTGGCAGCTTCGCCATAAAATAAACTGACAGGTCTCGAGGTTATAAAACTTTTTTCATGCTCAACTCAGCTGAGCTTGAAATTTCAAATCCTCATAAATTTTGAAATAACCCTAATATAGTGAAATTGGAGGTTTAGAACGGCAAAGCTTGTAATTTATCCTGCTGATAAATGTTAAAATGCCAACAATTGTTGGCATTTTAACATTTATGAGCAGGATAAATTTTAGTCTCAGCTGAGCTGAGCATGAAAAAAGTTTTATAACCTTGAGGCCAGTTTTGTTTACACCAGTCCTACATGCAATATATGTAGAGAATTTTTTTCAGCTGTAAAAATTAAAAATATCATTGGAAATTAATACAGGCACGTAGGTTCTAACGAGTACCCACAATCTATGGTTTGGATCAAAAATAAGAAAAATTGGTAAACCCCTGTAAACCCCAGTTTGGGGTGTAGGGGTATAATTATACATTAAAAGGACATATTTTCCTGGTGTGAGGTGGCAAATGCGACGAGCTCGGCCTGGAATTTAATTGAAATCTTGGCACTGTGACCGTGGAATTGCGAATCATTTATGCCTCGTTATATAATGAGCTTTATAATGCTGAACATTTTATTTGCTGGGCTTTTTGTTGTATATAAAAGGGAAGAAAAATATATCTATCTGCCTAACATGCCTAAAGTAAAGAAACAATAGACAAATAAATGAGCCGCGTCATGCGAAAACCATCATTTTGCATAGGCGAAAAAAATGCGAAGCTGATCAGTTCGCTACACCAATAGTACAATTCCTCAACTTTCTAAATCCAGAGTTTCCAACCTGTAGCCATCTTCTGTGACTGTACAGCTCGGTTTGTGTCGGACCTGGTCGGGGAAACCATATTGTTGGTTTTCTCATGAGGCAGCACAAATAGAGAGAACGAGCAGGAAGAAGACAAAGCTTACCTTCTTAACTTTTGTAAACCTGAACAATACCGAAGTAAGAATTGCAGTAATTAAGAAAATACACAAAAACTTCCAGATATGAGCGTGACTAGTCTTCATTTTCTCACTAATAGAACGTTTATACATGTGGAAAATGCGTGTTATTCAGTGTATGTTCGTCCGTGTGTACGGGGCGATGATAAATATGTTCCAATACAATATATATGTATATGGCACAAAATGATATGATTCCGTTTTCTTCAAGTGTTTATATACATGTATTTAGAAATGCAGTCTACACTGAAACAAAGTTATAAAGAGGCCATTTTCAAACTCATTTTTTGTTTCTAAGCCAAGTTCAAAATTGCACAATTTTTTGCCAAAAGACGTATCTTTCAAGTAAGTAAAGTTCCAAAGTGTTAAGAAATAATTTTCTTTTAATAAAGGCGTTTTTGGAGTAAAAATGCAAAAATCAATGTTTTTAAATAAAAAATTGGATACAGCACACCATTTATTGAAATTAGGAACGGGTGTCATCAAAGGGGTCGTTACGGCTCGGAAAAACATCAAACATTCGAATTTTCTCTACTGGTAGAATTTTTATGCATTTTTAAAAATCGCCAATTTTGAGATTTTTGAAAAATTCATAAATGTGCCTCTTAAACATGTTGACCCCTGTTAAATTCACTTGATGAGGCCTGGAAATGAGAGATATAATTCGACTGAACTGTTTTTGACCATTTTCGAGGACCAACATGTCAAGGCTGCCGCACACTTCCGGTTTCAATGCCAATTTTTAACGAACAAAATAACAAAATTTATGGACGATTTTTTTAATTTTCAAAGTTTATCAGAGTCTAGTATTTGACCTAAATAATCGCTGAAAATTTCAATGCCGTGCTGCTGATAATAATGCAACTGGAGAAGAACAAAGTTGGTATGCAAATTGCATACAAAAGCTGAATTCCTGTTATTCAGGTTGTTGTCTTCTTGCATGTGCAAAACAGAAACGAAGATTCTTATTGCAGCAACACTTTTGACTTAATTTTATCTTGCATCATGGCAGTCAGTAGCACTTTCAAATAAATTAAAATGTAAAAACACAACGTCATAATATGACATTTAATTTGATGTTAATAAAGTGTGACTTTTTGAAATAGGGTACCTTTACACATGCTTCGTCTGTGTGAGAAGTATCACGCATTTTGGAATGCAGAAACTCACAGAGCCACTGTTAGACATTGGTTTATTCATATGATCATGAATTTTAATTGATCGTATTTTACTTTCTGAACTAGAAGACAAAATATGAGGTGGCCTCTTATAACTTTTTTTCAGTGTACACAAAATGACAACCGATTCTCAATCATTATCGAAAACGACAAAAGTACCCGGCCTTCTGTGGTTCTAGCTGGTGTACTGTCCGCATTAGAGAAAGAAACTATCAGGCTAAATGCTAGTCTACACGTTGCGTTAATGTAGTATACATGCACAGTACGATCGGAGCCTTCACTATGCACATAGACAATCAACTGTCAGAATCACGTGTTGGTTTTGTCTCTAGACAGCTCAGAAGATCGATTCTATCCATTCTGGCAAAATTGAACACAAGAAAATGTAAATTTCTATCAATCAATTCCTCCAGACATTCGTAGACCTGCATTAATGTGGATGTCGAGATTTTGTGAAAACTGTATAGAGCAGATTACCGTGAATCAGCTCACTTGGTGTCTTATTTTGTGTTCTTATTCATTTGCGATTGAAGCCACATTCTTACAAGTCGTGGCCCATCTATATACGGTGAAAAACCAGGGTGGCAATATGGTTCAATAAATCGATAAACACAAATGAAATAAGACCTTGATTTTGAAAAGAAATCATTCGAGCTTTTTATGGTAAATAGTAAACTATTTGGCCTTTACCATTATTTGGCGATTCAATGCTTATTTTGACAAGACGAATCTTGCTTCCTTATTTAAATACGTATGTCGAGCAACCGTTTGTTTATATACAAAATATAGCGCATATGGGTCACTATAGAAGAACTAAACAGAAAAATTAAAAGATTTAGTATTTTAGATATCTATAATGATGTTAACATTTGTTTTATTTCAGTCAGATACGCCTTGTAATATTGGATTATTACCAGACTGTGCATTATTTTGACGTTAACGCTGTTATGAGCGTTAGCATTATTCAGTACATAAAATTGTCAGGCGTGTCTCAATTTCAATCATGGTTACCTTAATTAAATCATCTTCAAAATACATTTGGAAATTTCAGCAAAAAAAGTTTTTATCTACAATAAAGCCATGCACGATTTGATCGCAGACCGAATCTAATCTTAAATAAATGATCAATGAAAATGCCCCCGAACACGATTTCCCACACTTTTTACTGTCTGGAACATACAAAATATTACCAGTTTCTAACAAACTGATCAGTTTTGTGTACGTGTTCGTTATGTCTACTACAAACACTGTTTTGGCACTTTGAATAAGTCTGTAGATTTTAGAGGACCAATATCGAAAACGTCCAAACTGTACATGACCCCTCCTATTTCCGATTCTACGTCTGTGGCGTAGACCACATGGACCGGATAACAAACTCCCGATGTCCCTGGAAAAGAAAACATAGAAAGAAGACTGATACCACCATGCGATTCGGTTTAAACAACATGATACGAGCTGCGACGCGAGAAAAACAGTCTTTGGGGTTTCCGACAAGGTCTGGCATAATCCAGCCAGTATAGTACAGTTACATAAGTAGGCTAGAAGCTTGAAATTTCGGATTTAAGAAGATGACTAATTTTACTATCTGTGTAGCGAAAACAAAGGCGCTGATCATTTGTGCAGTTACTGCACAACTGATCTGCGTCTTTGTTTTCGCACAGGCAAATGTCCGGTTTTCTTATGACGCGGCTTAAATTATTACTGTTGTCATACATGTAAGACAGAAAAAAATGAAATGCTACATCGTTTCTCTTCAGTATGAAGTGTTTACTTTGAATATGAAGAAAATTTTACCCATGATCGACTGCTGTCTCTCAATTACGCGTTTTGTCACATAAAGCGCATAATAAAAACTAGTGAACCCGTCTATACTGACTAGACAGTTAACGGCAATTAATTAAATTTATCCATTGTTGACACTCCCCGTCAAAAAGCGGATAAATCTAGCAAGCAGTCTCGATCGTGGTGACTGCTTATCATAGCGCATCTAGGCTTAGATCGTAGATACCCTGACGAGGGGTACAGAAACTATAGGAACTCTATATGGCTGACTTTTAGTCCATCACATCGGTCCCATGGGTCTGTTTCTGGTAGTGTGGCTACAGGTCAAAATTCAGAACTCTGACACAAATTGACTGCACTGCAAAATGGTTTTCTACACATCGACATATTGATTGTAAACGTGTTCCCTTTAGTATTGGCTTTGATTCCATAAAATCAGAAATTTTGGTCAATGCCTTGAGTGACAGATACACACACTGGTCAAGCGTTCATAACAAGAAACGCCATTCATGTATAGGAAACGAAACTGAAACGTATGAGAATCGAAATTAATGACAAACCAGAGAATCAACAACACTGAAATCTAGAGCAAAAGGAATCTCTTATAACAAACGGCTGCTGACCTTTTCATTGGTTTCTTTTTAAAGAAGCCAACTTGTATTGTTTTAATATTCATAATAAAAACTGTACCTTCATTCATGCTGGAAATAAACCCGCACAATATTAAGGCGACGGACTACATGTACATACCTTTCTCATGCACGGTTGCTGTCACATGCCAAGGAAGTGCCACAGATGTAGGTATAGTGAAGCGGTACGTTGATACGATTGACTGCGCATCATCGCCAAGGAAACTCTTGGACTGGAGGATAGCATCAGCTGTGAAATTAATGATTTTAAGATATCGTTCACACTAAGCAGAGTAAGGATAGATCAGGTGGCTAACCCGCACTCCGTAACACTTCGTCACCTCGCTCCACTTCCGTGAGAGACGGGAACACCCTGCCAATGTACAGAAAATGCAAGAGTTGATACAATTGAATTAATACAAACCCAGACACCAGCTGGCCCCGAAGTTATAAAACTTTTTTCATGCTCAACTCAGCTCAGCTTGAAATTTCAAATCCTCATAAATACTGAAATAGCCCAAATATATTGAAATTGAAGATTTAAAACTTCAAAGCCTGTAATTTATCCTGCTAATAAATGTTAAAATGCCAACAATTGTTGGCATTTTAACATTTATGAACAGGATAAATTTTAGTCTCAGCTGAGCTGAGCATGAAAAAAGTTTTATAACCTCGAGACCAGGTGGGAAAGAAAGGACAACGCGAGATTAAACATGCACGATGAGCAAGATGACTAGCTCTTTCCCAGTAAGGTAGTCACCGGCTAACATCGGTCGTGGGATCCTTTCTTCAAAACATTGATTTGTACGAGGGTCGTCAAATAAATAGCTAGAACGGTCCGCAATTGAAAACGATGTATCGATCACTATGTCATTGAAAAGCTAAGTGTATTTCATCAAAATTTTAGATTTTCGTACCTGGAACGCATTGACTGGTTGCATTTACGGGGATTTCGTCCTTCGTGCAGTTGTTATCATCACTTGTAATTTCATACGAAATTCCCTATAACATAAATATTATCTGTTACAGTACGAATCTGTCAACTGCTGGCCTGTTATACTACAAGTTGGTTAAAGATCTCGTAGATAAAATAAGTATACAAAAAACAGCTCGTTTTCGACTCGCTTTATTTTACTTATTTTTTTTTCTACTCGGTACACTCGAACTTGCATGTCTCTGGAGCGTTGTCACACGTTTGAAAACAATAACCATTTAACGACCTTTGTTGCAGTAATGAAGAGGGGGGACAGCAAAAACGATTTTATTTCTCTTTTTTTACGTTAAAAAAGTGAAAGAAAAATACACATAAAAAGCAACAAATATAATTAGAGCTCTACTAACCTTTTCGAAGTCGTACAGTATCGTCACATTCGCATCATACTTCATGGTTGCGTTAGGAAGGAACAAACTGATCTGATACATATGCATCCCTAAGTAAATCTTTTGTAAGGGTACACTGTACGCAATATGAGCTGATGCATTCGTGAATACCAAGTTATGAAACATGTTTAGCTCCGATGCTTCACTGATGTGCATGTGTCCTTCCCATTCGGCAGGAACGCAGCATTTGTGTTTCTGTTCCAAACTTGCACCACTTAGACAAATAAATACAGCCATCAGGCCCCCAACAGAAATAATGTATCCCATCTGTAGGTATAGATAATTCTTTTAAACCACAAAGATGGATACGAAAAATATATGCAAACTGATAGAGATAAAACAAATCTGTTTGCTTTAATTTACAAATACATGTAATATGATCATAATATGTTTAATGTTTTAGATACGATTTTATCAATCAAGGTCATGATCATTGCGACATGTTGAAGATGAAGAAAATATATCATTTGTCAAAAAAAAAAAAAAAAAAAAAAAAAAAAAAAAAAAGTTAGTGTTCTTGCAAAGAATTCTTTGTATCTTTATTTCATTTCAAACACTGTTTTGGTAGGTTGAAAATGTCTTTAGAACCCAGAGAGCGAATGTCAAATACGTCAAAACTGTACATTAGTCCTCCAGCCTCGGCCTCCACGTCCGTAACATACACAACATGCACTGGATAACATAGCCCCAGTGTCTCTAAAAGAGGATAGAAAATGGATTTCATTTCTTAATTAACTTTATTTTGATTCTCGCCATTTTAATCATTTTATACTCAAACCACGTGTAGAAGTACAGTTATAGATGTAGTATACATAGTAGTAGTAAAGTGCAGGCTTTTAACGTCATCCTGGGCCGAGCGGACTTAATCCATATCTCCACCTCAAGGACGTATGTAGTATACATATGCACGTACGCCCATTTTAAACACCCAAACTGGTAAGAAGTTGAATGATCAATCAACAAATAATATTTTAGGACAATGCTTATGAAAATGCGCAGTAATATTCATTATTCTTTATCGATCTATACACAAAAAGTTTTAACTATACCAGTTTCATGTACAGTTGCTGTCACTGTCCAAGTAAATCCAACTGTTGGAATCTTGAAGCGCAGTGTTGATACTGTAGTAAGATTGTCATCCCCGAGATAACTCTGCGACAAAAGACTACCATCAGCTGTTCAATGAAATAAGCATCAATTCAACCCTGTATATAAATTTTGTAACCAAACCGTTTTTCCAACTGCACATGCTAGCGTATCAAGGGAAAAAAATTGAAGCCGTAGTATAGTAGCAGCAGTCGGGCCACTTTGGGGCCAGTTATTCAAGATTACGCAACATTACGTAATAATAACGCCGTAGAGGCGTTAATTGGCTATAATTAATTCCAGGAACGAATCAATATTGACTCGGCGCTTCGCGCCGAGAAGGAGCCGCGCCACGGGAAGACGCGCGCGCGAAAAACGTAGGATATGCGAAGTCTGATCAGGCGCAGCCTGATCAGTGCCCGCTAAATTGTTGTCAGCACGTAGCATGTATCGCGAAAAAAAAAAGGTTCATTAAGGAGAAAACTCTCATTTACATAAATGCATAATCACGAATAAGGGGTTCGATCCCCCATTTGAGTCACCGTTCTGCGTCCTCGAGCAAGAAGCATTAACTGCCTCATGAGTACTGACTAAAACCCAGGAAGCGGTGCCCCCCCTTGTCCCGACATGACTGAAAATATGATCGCTGGGACGTTAAACCGCATTACAAACGAACGAACAAACATACGAATAAGAGAATGGGCAGACGAGACATCATTTTAGGGTATGTCATTTTAGGCCGATTTGTACAGAAAAAGACCCCTGTTAATAATAAGACAGATACTTAGGCTCTTGCAGCTTCATTATATTAGCAGGCGATAATTGTTCATATTTAGCTACGGTCAACTATTATTTTGGCGCTTTCACTGCGAAACCAGACAACAGCCGCGTCAATCCTAAAAGGAAAAAACTATCAAACAGAAAAATGTAAGTACGCACCAACAAGAATGACAGGAACAGTTTTTAGCGAAATATATATTAATGTACAGTACACGCACGTTTTATACCGGTTACCTAGAGAACCATAGTCGGCGTTTAAGGAAGGCACATTTTGTCTTTGGTCGCTATCTAAGGCACCCTTTTTAACCGTCTGTCATCGTTTGCCCCCGCTCGCACAGAATTAGATGCAGAAATTATTTTGCCGAACTTATTAATTATTTAGTCAAAACCGATACTTTATGCAACCAAAAACGCGATCCTCCGGCTTCCTATTATTTTGGCGCTTTCACTGCGAAACCAGACAACAGCCGCGTCAATCCTAAAAGGAAAAAACTATCAAACAGAAAAATGTAAGTACGCACCAACAAGAATGACAGGAACAGTTTTTAGCGATATATATATTAATGTACAGTACACGCACGTTTTATACCGGTTACATAGAGAACCATAGTCGGCGTTTAAGGAAGGCACATTTTGTCTTTGGTCGCTATCTAAGGCACCCTTTTTAACCGTCTGTCATCGTTTGCCCCGGTCGCACAGAATTAGATCTGAATCTGAATCTGAATAGTTTACTGGTGACACGCCAAATGACATTATTTCACCAGGGGGTTCGGATGGGGGAGAAATTAGTCCCTTGAACGCACGAGTGTAGCGAACTTGGACACACAGTCATCAGACATTTCAGCAGAGGAGATAAGTGAATCAGGGAGGTCATTCCAGTCCCTGATAGTCTGTGGAAAGAAACTACTTTTGTACGCTTCTTTGCTAGCTGAAGGTATCTGAAAAGCCAAAGAGTGTTGATTTCTACAACGCCTATTCTTTGGGATAAGGTCATCTGTGGGTATTCTGGCTTTACCCTTTAGACCTTTGTATAGCAAAAATGCAGAAATTATTTTGCCGAACTTATTAATTATTTAGTCAAAACCGATACTTTATGCAACCAAAAACGCGATCCTCCGGCTTCGTTTTTATAAGGAGGCGATAATTGATCATATTTAGCTATACGAGAACTAGAAATGCGTTAAGCAGTATGGGCCGCCGTTTATGCACTAGTGTGTTATATTTTCGAAATGAATATTTTATGGTCTACGTGTAATTTGTCAATGCAAATGAACACATACATGTAGTAATATACAAGCACTTGGCCATCCAAAGTGCAGCCATGCAGCCGTCACGCATGACTTATATTGCACAACGCTTTTTGTGCAAGGAATTCCCATGACAGGCTTTAGTTGCCACGTCATCCTATTGCGCCATATATTACCCCTTTGAAAAACACGTCATATCAGTACTTTCACACATCCACCCTCTTTAGCTCAGTTGGTAGAGCGTCTGACTGTAGTTCAGAAGGTCAGTGGTTCGAGTCCACTTCGGGGGACATTTTTTCATATATGTCTCTATATGTAGAGATTGCGAAACGCATGCGCACCAATGTTTATATATTTTTTGTTCATTCGATACCATTTCTTAACAGAACAGCATGCCATTGACATCATGATACCTAACAAACGCCGTATACAGCGCAAATATATGTTGAGCCATAGACCTGCAATCCTTGTGTCAACACGCTAAAGGCTCTAGATGGTGGTTTAAATGTGGTGGTGATGGTGGTGTAAATTTCGTGGAGGTGTTAATGTCGTGGGAGTGGTTTAAAGGTGGTGGTGGTGTAAATGTGGTGTTGTTGTTGTTGTTGGTGGTGGTGGTGTAAATGTGGCGGTAGTGTAAATGTGGTGGTGGTGGTGGTGGTGTAAATGTGGCGGTGGTGTAAATGTGGACATGGTTGTAGTGGTAGGGTGGTGGTAAGGTGGTGAGGTGGTAAATGGGTGGTGGTGGTGGTAAGGTGGTGGTGGTGGTAGTGGTAGGGTGGTGGTGGTAAGGTGGTGATAGTGGTGGTAGGGTGGTGGTAAGGTGGTAAGGGGGTGGTGGTAAGGTGGTAAGGGGGTGGTGGTGGTGGTGTGGTAAGGTGGTAAGGGGGTGGTGGTGGTGGTGGTGGTGGTGGTGGTGGTGGTGTTAAGGTGGTGGTGGTGTTAAGGTGGTGGTGGTGGTAAGGTGGTGGATGTGGTGGTGGTGCAATTATTGAAATAGCGTAAGAAGGCTGAGAAGCGTAAGAAGTTGATTAAACAGTATTCACCGACAAAAAATGAAGTTCGTGTGCTCCATCTGTAACCACTCCTTTAGTAGACGCGACGCAATGCAACGACATTCGCGCAATGTTCACGGTCATGGGACAGATTCCGATCCATCGCCGAACATTCACACAAATATGACCTTTCAACATCCCTTTTCTATGATGGTAACTGGTCCAAGTGCATCGGGTAAAACCGAATGGACGAGAAAACTGCTACTCTCAACGCTTATACAGCCTCCTTCCGAGCGTATTATATGGTGTTATGGCCAATGGCAACCCCTGTACGAGGACCTTCAGACGAAACTTCCGTCTATAGAATTTGTGCACGGTATCCCGGAGTATTTAAATAGCTCTCAGTTCATTAACCCTAGTCAGAGAAACCTTATAGTCTTTGACGATTTGATGACCGAAGCGAAATGCGATCAAAGAATAGCCGACATCTTTACGAGAGGAAGCCACCACCGAAATCTGTCTTGTGTCTATTTGACACAAAATATATTTCCTCAAGGAAAAGCGTGCAGAGATATCGCATTGAATACGCAATATTTGGTCTTGTTCAACAATCCGATAGACAGACAACAAGTGGCGACCTTGGCAAGAAGAATTTATCCTTCAACCAGTGCCATGTTTATGAAGCGATTCGAAGACGCCACTTCCCGTCCTTACGGTTATCTGGTCGTAGATCTTAAACCGAATACGACCGAACAGGACCGATTAAAAACCGACATATTCGAATCCAGTGATCCAAATGATTTTGAAATGTCCGATGACGTGTCTGATGTGGACGATACTAACAGCATTGAGTCCTTGGACGATGATATAGGACCTCCCGGTAAACGAAGAAAGGTCAAAGACAATTCGCGATCTGACATATGGAATAAAAGATTTCAAGATCCTCTGAGACAGGCTAATAAAGAGCGATTTAAAGCTAATGTGAGTGATTATGAAGAAAAGGGGTTCCCATTGGACAAAGCTATTCGTCTCGCTGCCAACGATGACTTACCTCACCTTCGCAAAAAACTCAGACAAGAGTACGCGCAGTTCTTAATCGACTTTTACGAGTTACAAGACGATCCCGTTCAGCAGCAAATTCTGGAGTCCGCTAGAACTTTAAGGAACCAACACGATATGAGTCAGACTGACTCTATCAGGCAAGCAGTCAAACTCAGAAAGGATTTATTCGTCAGCCTATGGCCAAATCACGACGTTGAAGAAAACGCGACAAAAGAAGCAGAATCGAATGAACAACGTAAGAATGAAGAATCATAAGCGCAATGAACAACGTAAGAAGGGTAAAGTGACATATCTAAATAATAACGATGGGTTCCGTGGAGGTATACGACGTTAAACAGCAAAAGTGGGTCCCCTATATTCCAGATTACGATAAATGGTACCAACACTTTAAAGACTTGAGCGATGGGCACGTTCAACCGGATCACATGGGACGTTATATCGTAGGCAGTGGCAGGAAAAACAAGAAACTTAAAGAATTGGAGGCTCAAGAACGCCAAAAAGAAATAGAAATGCGCGAACAGCAAACACCCATCGTAAAATTGGTCAGTCCAGTAGCTCAAGCCGTAGAGATGGCCAAATCCGAGGTAGAGCGAAAACGAAAAGAGGGAATTGTTGTAGAAGGAGGGCAATATCAGCGTAAGAAATACAAATCGTCGGTCGACTGGAATTCGTTTAAATATTGAAAAGATGAACGGTAAACAACTACACGATATGCTTCTCGGGTATCCTGTCACTATATGCACGGCGGATCAACTTAAAATACAAAGAGGAAGATTCGTCATTTCCAATACAGACACTAGTCAAGGTCCAGGTCAACACTGGGTGACATTCTATTTTCCGAAACGAGGTCCTTTCGAATTTTTCGATTCTTTGGGACACAGGCCTGAATACTATGGTGTAGGATTTGAGAAGATCCTACGTAAGCAATATCTCAAAAATGTCGGCCAGCTGCAACAGTCCAACTCCAATGTATGCGGGTTATACTGCGCGTACTACGTAATAAAACGACACCGAGGAACGACTTTGAGAGACATTATAAAAGACTTTAATATTCAACAGAAGAAGCGCAATGATCGCTTGATTGTGAATAAAATGATGACAATGTCAAAAAATTATGATGGTCTCACATGATCTGAATTAATGCTTTTCTTACAATAAAAATATAAAATCGTATACCAGCGTTGCGTTATTATCCTATGTTACTCCATCCCAGCCCGGCTATGCATTCTGCCCGTTTATGGTACAAATACACACAAAAACATATGCACTGAACATACGTTTGATTTAATTTTAAAATGCGACTTTAGAGATGATAACTTTCCTTTTTTACTTAGTATATATGTGTTCATTTGCATTGACAAATTGCACGTAGACCATAAAATATTCAGATCTTACCACCACCACCACCACCACCACCTTACCATCACCACCCTACCACTACTACCACCACCACCACCACCACCACCCATCAGGAAAACATGTCCGTGCAATGAATACCCAATTAAACCCCACTTTTATATAGAAAAACTGGGGTATACAGGGGTATACTTATTTTTCTTATGAAATTTTCAACTTTTTCAGGTGAAAAAAAATTTCTGTATATTGCATGGGCAAGTTTTCGTAATGCGCTACCACCCCCTTACCACCTCACCACCTTACCACCACATTTACACCACCACCATCATCACCACCACCAACATTGAAGGTGTGCTGATCATGGTCCTATAAAATCGTACATCGTACGTTTATTTTTTGTTCATGAAATTGGCACCCTTTTCATAAAAAATACAAATTCTAAATGACGAAAACAAATTGAAGACGTGCTGATCATAGTCTATAAAAATTGTACATCGTATGTCTATGAAATTGGCATCCTATGATCACAGAAAAATGAGAGATGCACTGAAATATTTGCATCGAAATATTTGATGGGATGAACAAACTAAGATAGTCCAATTAGGAATCGTAAGCAGATTAAAGGCGATTATCGCCACTTCAGACATATTTTGCATAATTCTAAGAGTACGCCGCAGAGGTTAAAGTAGCTTAATTTATAGATAAACCAAATAATGTCCAACTGGATTATTTCAGACGAGACATGTAAGTTATAATGCAAATAACATTACTGGGGTCTTTGGATATTAAGAAGACAATGGTAACATTAGGTCTAATCTCATCAATAGATGATGTGCAATCGTATTCGAAGGTATTTCTTTTCGTATAAAACGTATATATAAATGATGTGTGCGAAATATTTAGGTACATGCGCTACCGACTTGCGTTTTATTTATCACTACTTAGACAATACGAAAAAGTCTCGCATTAAATCTGAGATAAAGATGAAGAGATAAGAAAGTCCACCTAGCGGTCACTTTTGATTGACGCGCCTCTACCTGTGGCCCCACCTACTTCCGCCATTTTGTTTTTTTACTCTAAACGAAGACAATTTCAACGCTATAAAAATCAACTTCCATCGGCGATTTTATACATCTGATGAAGCAATATTTTAGTCCTAAAGAAATGATAAGCATTTTATCTTTCATTTTTGAACCAGATTCTGAAATTTGTAGTGTTCTTATTGGGTTTTACTCGTGTATTTTACGTTGATAAAACGATGCAATCCTTGTTGAAGGTTTCAAAATGGCGACCAAGCGTAAAATAGTCGGTACTTTTTTACTGCAACGCGTTGTTATTAATAGGCTAGGTAATTTTTAATCAACAAAATATGAAAGAAGAAAGATGTAAAAGTCGTTTTATTTGTAAATTAGCACTCAGCGCGTGACTGCGTTTGGGTTATGATCGTATAAATATTGACTATTTTTGTAATTTTAGGAAAATCTGTTCCGTCCGATCTCAAAACGATGCGTTTTATTTTTCATTATAAGGCTTCCATGAATGACATTTTTTTGATAAACATCATCAATATTCTTAAAGAACAATGTCTTACAAATCGTTTTATTGCCCTTTGATACTGTTTGGGTATTTTTGACAGGGTCAAATCGTCCGAATTAAGCAGCTGTTTTTCACAACTTTTCGCGCTTTTGAATTTAAAATGGCGATATTTTCTACACCTTATTTGGCATTGCAAATAAGATGAAAAAGTTACATTTTGAAAGAAAAAATGACAAATGATTTTACAGGACATCCTAGATGTTAGCTTCTGAACTGAATTTAGCTAAATTGTGGCTAAAAGGAGCTTAAAACTGATGATGATCAGAAATTGATCGACTCAGTATAGCTATGAAGATAGATAGATAAAAATTGTGTATAATTATTTTAATTCACAAGTTCGTTAAACATTGTGAAAACATTGCAGGAAAACACCTGATAAAAAGTCATTTTTTGGGAAAATCGAGAGAAAAAAAATCGAACAATGAAATATACAAGATCAAAATATTGAATGGCCTCCTTACCTTTTGCATTTGTAATTCCATGTTTTTTTCGTAGATGACCGCGTAACCCAGATATCGACGCATACGAATTAGTACACTCGGAACAATTGTACGCTTTAGCCTTAGCACTATTTTCACTATTGTCACTTTTCATTTTTTTTTTTGCTTTCTGTTTTTTTTTTGTCGATGGTTCATCATCGTCCGTGAGTTCAATTTCACTACACGTATAATCACCTAGCAAAGAATCAAGATCAATATCATCATCCCAATGTAAAAAATCGTCTTTTCCGTAAGACATTCTGACGCGCGTTTAACGTAAATTGCGAATTTGAAATGCCTTGAACTGTCGGAGTTAAAGCTTGAATATGCATTTTATTTTAATTAGCGCCTTGTTCACTAATTATCGTTTCTTTTTTTGGGCGTTAAATATGATTAGTATTACGGCGAGATTAATCAATCGGCGATTTCTTTAATCTAAAGATAATCCGTAAATAATTGTTTCAAAAATGGCGCTCTGATATGCGGATTGCATTTTGACTTGATTTCATAAACTGAGTCGATCAATTTCTGATCATCATCTCAGGTGTGAAAAGCATCCCATTGTTGAATTTTCGTGCAAGTGTACATAAACAGCTAGAGTATTATTTCTTTTCAAAATTTTGAGTATGACTATATCATGATGAGAGCTAACAGGGCAAGAAAAGTGTGGTTGAATGTTGGCCTATAGTTTACGATAATTTTTTCATACTGTTTTTTTTTAATTATGTTTCCGAATACAATCTTCAATAAAGTGTGTGGATAATGTGTGTGGTATCGGTTATTAATTAATGCGGCACGTGCCTGCAACGTGACATAAGTGCGAAGATCAAACAAGTCACCGAATCAACAGGTATTGCACGGTGCAATACAGGTAGCTGGTAATAAAAGTGTCATTTTATCTTTTGAAATCCGGTGGTGACAAAATAGTCACTGAATCAACAGGTATTGCTTGGTGCAATACGGTAAGTGTCATTTTTTCTTTTGAAATCCGGCGGCGACTTCTTAGAATATACATGTACATGAATGCAAGAATGAAAGATAGAGAAAAAAGAAGAATGTTCGAGTTCATGCCTGACTGAGTCCATTAAATTCACATAATCCGTCCCGCCACTGCCCGTTTTGTAAAGAAAAGTGTAAAATAAGACCAACAAAATGAAGTGCAAAATTGAATTATATTGGCGGTATTCTTCATTGAACTCGATAGATATACTCGATGTGTCAAAGAACTGCCCGTTGTGTCTAAAGATAATCCGTAAATAATTGTTTCAAATGTGTCCAGTCGCGTAGATAATAAGCATAATTAAAAACGTATTAATTTGTGGGAGAAAAAAAACAACAACAACGGCTTTTACAAATCGTAGGACAAAGGATAATAATTATATAAATTATCAACCGTAAATAAATAACTCTTTTTAACAAAGATACCGGGCGTGTTTAGTATCTATTTGTTGGAAATTCGAAGGCCTATTTAACAAAAATAAATATTTCTACTATCATCTAGATAATAGCGAACCAAACGAAGAAAATATTAACAATATATTTTTGCTAATATACAAACTTTCAGAACAGATTCAGCGGCCGATAAAATATTGATTTTTTCCCTCGATTTACCTGTCTACCTGAGCGACAGTCATAGCGGGAGCAAATATCGATGTTCAATAGCAGTTTCAAATCTCTGTATAGTATATATCTCTGATTAAATGCAGTTTCTTTCAGTATAAGATGGTCTTCTTAACTGAAACGGTTTCTTGGTACGACGCGGCTATTAACTGGCATCGCAAACCGCCAAATTATAGTTCGATCCTGGATATAATTTTGGCTAAATATGATCAATATTATCGCCTCCTTATAAAAACGAAGCCGGAGGATCGCGTTTTTGGTTGCATAAAGTATCGGTTTTGACTAAATAATTAATAAGTTCGGCAAAATAATTTCTGCATCTAATTCTGTGCGAGCGGGGGCAAACGATGACAGACGGTTAAAAAGGGTGCCTTAGATAGCGACCAAAGACAAAATGTGCCTTCCTTAAACGCCGACTATGGTTCTCTAGGTAACCGGTATAAAACGTGCGTGTACTGTACATTAATATATATATATATCGCTAAAAACTGTTCCTGTCATTCTTGTTGGTGCGTACTTACATTTTTCTGTTTGATAGTTTTTTCCTTTTAGGATTGACGCGGCTGTTGTCTGGTTTCGCAGTGAAAGCGTCAAATGAAAGTCGGCGTAGCTAAATATGAACAATTATCGCCTGCTAATATAATGAAGCTGCAAGAGCCTGAGTATCGGTCTTATTATTAACAGGGGTCTTTTTCTGTACAAATCGGCCTAAAATGACATACCCTAAAATGATGTCTCGTCTGCCCATTCTCTTATTCGTATGTTTGTTCGTTCGTTTGTAATGCGGTTTAACGTCCCAGCGATCATATTTTCAGTCATGTCGGGACAAGGGGGGCACCGCTTCCTGGGTTTTAGTCAGTACTCATGAGGCAGTTAATGCTTCTTGCTCGAGGACGCAGAACGGTGACTAAAATGGGGGATCGAACCCCTTATTCGTGATTATGCATTTATGTAAATGAGAGTTTTCTCCGTAATGAACCTTTTTTTTTTCGCGATACATGCTACGTGCTGACAACAATTTAGCGGGCACTGATCAGGCTGTGCCTGATCAGACTTCGCATATCCTATGTTTTTCGCGCGCGCGTCTTCCCGTGGCGCGGCTCCTTCTCGGCGCTTCGCGCCGAGTCAATATTGATTCGTTCCTGGAATTAATTATAGCCAATTAACGCCTCTACGGCGTTATTATTACGTAATGTTGCGTAATCTTGAAAAACTGGCCCCAAAGTGGCCCGACTCAGTGCTGCTTATAGTTTGGTTCATTCGCCGAACCCATTCATCAATCGTAAGCTGTACACAGTAGCCGTAAGCATTGGTGTTGAAATTTAGTTTAAGCATATATAGTATAGTGAAGTGAAGTGAACGTCTTTATTTAGAGAGGGTGGATCTTGTGGTGTTGTCAGTTTTTCAGGAGGCGAAGCTGACTGAGTAAAGACGACGATCACGACCTGCTTTTGATGCATTGTTGCATCCATAAACTCATAAATGATCCTTAATCGTAAGCTGTATCCTTAGCCGTAAGCGAGATTCTGATTTTGGTTATAAGTTGAAGACTTACCTGGAATGCATTGTTGGGTATCTTTAGCCGTAAGCGAGATTCTGATTTTGGTTATAAGTTGAAGACTTACCTGGAATGCATTGTTGGGTACTGTTTATGAGAATGTTACTTTTCGTGCAGTTGTTGTCAATGCTTGTGACTTCATATGTTATTCCCTGCAATAAAACATTGCTGGACTAGATACGTTTTCAGAGCTCGCCTTTTCCAATATAACAACCACTGAGCCACAGTAAACGGTGAACCTGTAGATCCTGATTTTGCTGTTTTGAGCAGCGACTGCAAAGTGACATTGTAGTAAAAATATTAATGGCTATAGCGTGTGTACTGTTCAACTTCAAGGGAAAAATAGTGCTTACCTTTTGAAAATCGTACAAATAGGTGGCATTAAAAGCATTTTCCTTTGGGAAATAAGAACTTTCCTGAACCAGCTGCATTCCTAAATATATTTTCTGTAATGGTACACTATATGCGATGTGAATTGTACCGTTTGTGTGCACTCAATACGTCGTAGAACTGAATTTCTGATGCTGCACTCATATGCATGTTCCCTTCCCATTCTGTAGGTGGGCAGCATCGGTAACCAGCCTCCAGACCATCTATAGAGCGCCATAGGAACGCCGGTATGAAAATTAACACAAAGTTATAGGCGTCCATACTCAGATGCTTTTCCTTGGGTTTTATCCATTTTATTCACTCAGAATTTACTTATTTCTTGACACATCGTAGTAAAATGCAGCAACATAAGATAAAAATAATAAGATAATACATGTATCATCAAGATTTTTGTTTTATTATATGCATATAGGACAGTGAAATCAACACAAGGTTACTCATTTCATCTTTAAACTAATCTTATCGTGTAACTTTCATATCATCAGTGAACAGAATGCACTCAATTTGACTAAATAAAATGAGTTAATATACTTGGAGACAGTAAATACGGACATGCATGCTACAATGTCATTTATTTTCAGTTGCATGAGGTGACAATCAGAAACTGATAGATTCAGTGGCAGAATATCGGAATGTCTATGCACGCCATTTTCTTTTTAGTTTAGTTCGCTGTTCGGAGTTTTAGTTTACTGTTATGAACGACGGCTACGTATTTGAGTTATGGGTGTTCATGTGTCTCCATACTGTAGAAACGCCGTACGATACAAGTATCTCAATGCAATTTGGTCGCAACGCATTTAGCAGACTAAATCAACCATTTTCAAAGTAAATGGATCTGCCTACACCAAATTTCAACTATACATTAACACAAAATAGTACACTCAATGACCACAAATCTACATTTATTCAGACACCATACATGCTGGGGAAACGCCATAGCTCCATTAGCAGAGTTAAAAACAACTCACTTTGCAATCACGAAAACAAAACGTACGAGCATGTGCTTTTAGCAGGGCGGATATGTAACAATTTTTTGAGGGATCGTGTACTTTTTGATAAAAGCATGAAACTTTGCACAGAGGTAGATTTATAATTATAAAAATTTTTGAGGGTCAGTGCCACGTAAAATTTGGCCTGTGATGGCGGCCATCTTGAATTTCAAAATGGCCGCATCTTGCATATAATGCCAATACATATGGGTATCAATTTGCTGTGCTGCTCTCCTTAAAAGCGTCAAAAACCAAAATTACATTAACAAAACATAATAAGCTATCTCACTAAACATAGAAATTACTAAACAGTCCAAGATGGCGACCATTTTTAAAGATGGCCGCCATTAATTTACGAAAACCAAGTCAGTTTGATGAAAACATGGCACATATAATATAAAAAGAAATAAAAAAAAAATATTGAAAATGCTTACAGGCGTATGTAGAATCAGAGTATAAATTCAAGATTCATGTAGTCAAAAAATAAAATAAAAAAAAAAAATAAATAAAAAAATAAAAAAAAAATAAATAAATAAAATAAAACATTGAGATGCAAAAAAAAAAAAAGTTCTGTCAGAAATTGTCGTCTATTTTCAGATTCTTTATTAATAGGCTATAAAATGATTACCGTAAATCTGCTCTTCATCTAATTTTACTTACACTCAAATACCTTAAACTCAAATTCAAGATTAAAAAATGTCAAGAATAAGGCTAAGTTTCTAAATGACCACCACAATTAGCATCTTAACAGTGAAATATTATATATGGACACTTTAGATTTTGAAACTGGATGGAATTTACTTCTTGTGAATTAGGTATTTTCTATTTTAACCAGAATCTAACATTACGAAAACTTGACCATGCAATAAACAGATATTTTTTGAGCTTTAAAAATTGAAAATTTTCAGCCGAAAAATTTTGATATTTTTCTTATTTTTGCTCAAAACATAGATTGTGGGTACACGTTAGAACCGCCTCGACGAGGCGGTTCTAACGAGTACCCACAATCTATGTTTTGGAGCAAAAATAAGAAAAATAGGTATACCCCTGCAAACCCCAATTTTTCTATGTAAAAGTGGGGTTCAAGGGGGTATACATTTCACGGACATGTTTTCCTGATGACTTGTCTGTATGATTTCAGATTTATAATTTATTTCAGCATGACATTCAGGATGGCTGCCAGTGAAGAGAAGTAGTTCAGTAGTACAGGTGCGTTCAGTTATTAATATACCCCTTCGATATTCAGAAATAAATTGACAACTCTTCATGTTTTTTAACAATCGTCACTGGCAAGAAATGGACAACTGGATGAATTTGTTTATATATTTTGTGAAGTGTTAGTGTTAATATTTACTCTGTATATAAAACTTCCAGATCTTGTGATTTTGTATGCCTAAATTGATTACATAATATATGGAATCAAATTTTTAACAAAAATCGCTGACTTTTGAGTTTCAAAGATTCCACAAGGAACCATGTTTAATGGTTTGTGATGTTGTTTTTAATCTATGTAGGAATAACCATTTTTGTACTAAAGCTGAAAATTTGGTGTCTTTATGAGCAATATTTACAACGTTACACCCTGATTTTCAATCGATGTGCATTTATGAATTTCATGGTAAAGCGGTTGTTGCAATATAAAACTAAGCATGCGAATGTTATTTTGCAAGAAAACTTATATTCCACTAGGACGCTTGTAAGAAGAAAGATACCTTGTTGGGCTCCTTTATGGGGTAAGCATGCCTTATAGCACTGTGGATTCACACTTAGCTTTGTATTCGGCCAAAACGTCAGTTTGCATTTCATTATACAGTTTCATTATTTGTTCTTCCGCACGGAATACATGTACCATAGCGGGCTTAATTTATTGTTAGACAATGACTCATATCTCCTCTTCTTGATATTTCAAACCTCTTCTATAGGGTTTATTATGTCAAAAAAAAGGATACGAAAAGAATTAGTATATATGCAAGGCAGTGTTATATGTATTAGTTCTAAAACCGCTAAACATATTTTTGATAGTCTAAACGTCTGTGCTTGAATGTCCTAGTGATTCCCTTGGCTTACAACTATACAAAAGGTTTGAAATGTCATTAAGATGAGCTGTGTGTGATAGCCTGACATTGAAAAGCTCTGTGAAAGTTCCAGCCCCTATGTTATTCTGTGTCAAGAAAACAAAGTAAGAAACAGTATGATGAAATTCAAACCCACGTTTTGGCACGTTTAAGGATATAGAGCCAGAGGTGTCTTTTTGGTGCTTTAAGACATGCTTACCTGAAGAAGGAATTCACTAGCACGCTTTCTCCGTTCCACCTTTATTGTGGAATATTAATTTTCTTGCAAAATAACACTGACATACTTACTTTTATTTATTTAACAATTGCTTGACCATGAAATTCTAAAATGCACGCACAATGAATGAAAATCAGGGTGTAACTTTGTAAATAGTGCTCATAAGGACACCAAATTTTCAGCCATAGTAGAAAAATGATTACTCTTTCATAAATTATAAACAAAATTACAAACCATTATTCATGGTTCCTTGTGGAATCTTTGAAACTCGAAAATCAGCGTTTTTTTTTTTTTTTTTTTTTTTTTTTTTTTTTTTTTTTTTTTTGTTTGTTAAAAAATTTGGTTCCATATATTATGTAATCACTTTAGGCATACAACATCACAGGATCTGGAAGTTTTATATACAGAGTAAATATTTACACTCATACAAAATATATAAACAAATTCCTCCAGTTCTCCATTTTTTGCCAGTGACGATTGTTCAAAAACAAGAAGAGCTGTTAATTTATTTCTGAATATCGAAGGGGTATATTAATACCTGAATGCACGTGTACATGGTTAATAGATTAAATAAACACTGCCTGTTAAAAACTTTACTGGATCCTGTAATAGAAACAACAAACAGGCTATCAATGAAATTGCAGCAAGGAATATAAACTTCGAAAAACATTTTCTAAATTTTATCGCAGACACTATGAGTTGATTTCCAAATTTAATGTTTGCCTAAAGACGCTTTTACATGAGGGGCTTTCGGAACCAGAATTTTATGATGACTTGGTTTACAAATTTAAGAAACTTATAGGAAGGAATGACTTTTCTGTTCTTTACAGGTTATAACTTGAATGTTATGCGACAGTCTGCATGCTTAGTTTTTAACCAAATCATGGTTGATAACTATGCTGTCTTCTTAAATTGCACGCCGGTGGGTCGGGCGTCAGACTCTATGATGGCCCCGACATAAAGCTTTTCAATTTAGTTGGTTGGGGCCGGAGCTTCTTGTCTGTTGCTTGGCCCACCGGGGTTCAACTGGTGTTTTTTTTCTTCTTTTTCTCCAGGTTTCAGTAAGTTATTCGGCGCCCAGCGATCTCCATCGTCGGTCAGCTTACTGAATCTGTTGAGTCCTCGTTTTTGATTCATCAGGGTGCTTGTCATGATTTATTCATTTGTCCTGGCATGACTGGCTTATGTGTGGCAGATTTCAAACACATAGCATTTACATTGTATGATAGCAAATATTGTGAATGACACATTTCAGATTTAGGGCGTTTCAATTTGGCGGCCATCTTGGATACCAAAATTGAATGTATTATTTAGAATGTGATTGTTTTAAGCTGATACAGAAATACACATACACAAGTATCAAGTAAAATCTTCTGAAAAACAAAACTCTGAAAAATTGTCAAAATGAAAACATACGTATGTACTTCACTTCTTTGGTAGCCATTTTGAATGCCAAATTTGATCAGTTAAATTCAATTTACCAATTATAAATCACATTTAACTTGTATTTGTGACATGTTAGATACTTGAAAACATTTTACAATTCTGAATCTATATATTTGTTACCTTGAATTGTTAACATCATGCTATCTTGATTTTCTGCAGATAAAAGTGACGGCCATCTTGAAAAATAGCTACCATCTTGGAAAATTTAGGAGTTTACATGCATAATAGGATATCTTGAAATGTTTATGATAGTTACAATGGCTTTTAAATACTTCAAAAGAAAGCAGTACTGCAAACTGACATCCAGCTATATAAGCGCTTAATGAAAAAAGCCGCCATTTTGAAATTCAAGATGGCGGCCGTCATAGGAAGAATTTTACGAGGCACTGACCCTCAAAAATTTTTATAATTATAAATCTACCCCTGTGCCAAGTTTCACGCTTTTATCAAAAAGTGCACAATCCATTCACATATCCGCCCTGCTATTTGACGTCAGGGATAAACATGGGGGTAGCTTTACTTGTGATGAAATTCAGAGAAAAGTTTTTGACATTTTCATAATTTCTTTTGGTAATTGTATGCATTACTTGACCTGAGCCTCATGACCTTTCGGCGATTACTCTCCGTTTCTCTCCACCGCTGAAAGTACCCACTTTCGACATTTGGAGAAATGGGCTCGTTCATCGAGACAAATGCATTACATGTTCATGCAAAAAGGGGATTTTTTGTTTTATTCAGAAATTGCTTCTATTATAATCTAAACGGTCAAACAATGCTTAAGTGTGCAACTCCAGGGGACAGCATCGTAAATGAAAGAAAAACGTTTTTGAAATTCCACTCTGAATCTGAATAGTTTACTGGTGACACGCCGTGTGAAAATTGGGGTGTTGCAATGGACCTCAATATCCATGCACGACGTTTAAACCAATAGTCGAGGTGGCGTTCGTGATTTGCGGAAGTGGAAGACCCATGAAAACAAATCAGCATCTCATTTACGCAAAATATCGATATTATTGTTTCAAAGGATCATACGTTAATGTTTGCCCATCTGTGGTAAGCTTTAGTTATATTTTAGTGTTGTCTGTTGTCCCATTAAGTTTCAAACCGTGTTTTGGATGTTAAAAATGAAAATCGGAATGAATGAGAAAGAACAAGTTTTGGCTTTTCCAAAAGTTCGGAGACCATTTCGGTGCCATTAGAAATATACGTACCTGGCGCCGTAGCTCGGTCAGGATCAAGTCTGCTAGCCATGTGTAATAAAGCATTCAACACCCTTTAATCAATCTTATTCACGATTCTTTTTTTAATTAAAAAAAGGAGAAAAAAAGCGGAAATAACAGAATTTTAGTAAGCTATCATAGTATCAATCAGGTCGCCATGATGTCATAGCTCTAGCAGAAGTCTATCAGAAGTCTTTTTATCCGGCTACCATTGTTCTTTGCAATAGACCACCTGCAGATCTTGTTCTTAGGGCTGATCTCGAATTCTTCAAAAAAGGAGTGCAGATCAATCATCAGTCCCCAGACCTGTCAACTCTCCCGGGTATCCCGTTATTCTAACGGTTTTGCCATGGACTTACGACCTCCCGTATGATTTCAATTTAAAACGCCAAACTAACGGATTTCGGGCTGTCTACCGGTTAATTTTAAAATCCGAAACAAAAAAGAAAACATATCCCGGTTTTTCCGTGTTTACACAAACAAAGTCAAGGTCATTGCAAATTTCCGGTTGAGTTCGGGAATTTTCGATCGTTCCGACTTCTATTTTTAGCCTATTCGGCAAGTCTCGGGTGTATTCGAGGTTCTCTGATCTATTTTAAGCATGAAATCGGTGAAAGATAAAACAATCTTTGTGATTGGCCATTAACTTTTTAGGCTGATTTCGCAACCAATCAGATTGCATGTAACAAATGAACGTTGGGAAAACTACCAATATGGCCGCGCCCTTGGTAGAAATAATGTCGAAACTGATTTTTCGATCGAATTTCATCGTTTCTTCGCGGTTTTTGCATCATAGGCTTTATAGAAAATTGCACAAGCGAAGTTTCAATACGTAAGGTATGACACCGTCTCAATTTTTCCTTGTTTTATGGGTTTAGTATCGGTAAATGCTAGCGGTATACTCCTTTTTTTTTTGCCAATAACAAGTATTGTCTTTTTGAAAAGCTGCAAAAAAATCTCCCTCCTGAAGAAAAAATCTCCCTCCTTGAAATTTTATAGGTCTTAAAGCGCGCGCGTAAGTTGCATGCTAATTTGGTCGAAACATCGCTGTTTCGCGCAATCTCCCTCTTAGAATTTTCTGGAGGTTGACAGGTCTGTCAGTCCCCGTAATTTTTAGACCAAAACATAGAACTGTCTTAACGCCAATACGTTCTTTGTGTTTGGACAGCCCTAACGCAAGAATTTCCCTAATCATGACATCATTTCCCAGCTGAAATTATCACTATTTCTTTGTGTCACCCTTCAAAATTATTTGGCCGTTACATTAAAAACATACAATGCCACAAATGTACCTGGACAAGAATACTTAAATTCCTTTGGATTCAGAATTTTTTTTTTTTTTTTGTCATTCGCGCAGTTGTCAAGTTTCGTGCTGCCATCTTGTTCCTATCGCGGGAGAAGGTTTCTTTGTTGTAAACATAAAATGACGTAGTAAATGTTGCCAGAAGCAACGAATTACGTCATGGCGCGTGTTTACAACAACAGGGCGCGTGATTGATGTAAAACGCTTTTTGATTGGTTGATTGATCTGAGCGGTAATCAGGGTTTGCGCTAGGATTTTTTTCTTTCGCCACCACTTTCGCCAATCTGATATTTTTTGTGCCATTTTCTTGAACTTTGTGCCAAATTTTGGCCATTTTTTTCGCCATAAAGATAGCTTCACTATATTGCTTATCGGTTACAACACAAGAGAACTCCATATGGGTATGGAATAGCAGTAGCCTTGTCTTATTTGTAGCACCAGAATCCAACCAAATGCATGCTAAAAGTATTTCAGAAGGTATGACTCTCAAAATGTTTCCTGGGAAAGGAACAGGATTTGGTCCTGTACATATTTATTAAGAATATGTTTTTTGCAGAAATGTAGATCTATACACCTCACACAGTGGTTCTGATCAGTAATTATTCATTTTCCCCCTTTCTTATCTTTTGTATTGAAGAACAAAACAAAAATGAAAAAAAAAAAAAATTAAAAGCTTGTACTTGTTTATTAATAACAAGGGAGACAACTTATTAAATAATTAAAATCATGGTGTTTGCAAAGGACTAGAGCATTTAACGCCTGATTTTGGCGTCAGATTTTGCTAAAAAATAAATTTTGGAATTTAGGTGAGAAAACTATTCCTTAAAACAGCCATATGTCTCCTCTATTAAAAACAAGAACAAGTACTTCATTTATCCTACAAGTGTTGCCATGGCAACTTCCAGAAGAATCATAGATAGAGCACATTCTACACTTTTGGGTCTATTTTGGACCATTTCTGAACACATTTTTTAATTTTTAAGTGCCAGCCCACACTCCGAACAAAATTACACTCAGCATACAATATCTCTGGATGATACATCATAATTATTTCACAATAAGAAATTGTTCGTCGCGTGGGCCGGTAGTTGAAAATGATGTTGAATGGTGAAAAATAGACCCAAAATTGCAAAAAGTGATATTTCTATGGTTTTCGGAGCGTTGCCATGGCAACGTGTAATTTGAATGTGATAGTTGTGCTAGATTTTATGAGCAGGGACCTATACCTGCTATTTGCAATACGTTTCTCCTCAAAATTCCAAAATTCAGTTTTTTATCAACACATGAGGCCGAAATCAGGCCTTAAATTCCCTAGGCCTTTAACCAAATAATTAATAGCCTTAAAAATGAAACAAAACACAAATTGTATACTTTAAATAAGTGAGCAAAATTAAGATGCATCTATAAATAAAAATGTATGATGATCATGTGCAGCTGAACAAGTTATTCTGTTGCTAAAAAACAGTCTTTCTACTTTAAAAATAAAACCTATATAAATGTTCATGACAATGTAGAATGCATAAATTTCTGTTCTAAGACATAGTGACGATCTTTTGCACTCGCCACTTGTATGTTCTACACAGTATGCTCTACACGCTCAGAGCGCGTAATCTGTGAGCATAATTATAACAATATGCTCTACATGCTCAGAGCGTTTAATCTGTGAGCATAATTATAACAAATCAACTGCAGAAGTAACAGATCGTTGTCTTATTGAATTCTCTAATCACATGCAATGGTTGACTGAGTTTGTTTTGACAATCAGTGACAGTAGGATTAACTTGATAATACAGGTAAATCAGTGGCGATTTTCAATGAAAAAGGTGGCCTATTTTATCGCCAATTATTTTCGCCAATGTCTAATTTTTTGCACCAAATTTTCTGAAATGTCGCAATTTGCGAAAATGGCGATCGCTAGCGCGAACCCTGTGTAATACTAATTGACCAATGACTACAACGAACTCAAATTGACCAAAACAAACATGGCGGCGCCCAACGAGTCGAAGCATTAAAAACGGGCCTTGAAATTTAGTGATTTTAGGAGTCTTCGATTGCTCTTAGTCACGAAAATATATGGCAAGTTGCCATAGGGAAAACAAGGAGTTAAACTGTTAAGTAAAAACACTGTAGTGCATACAATGAAATGATTTTATGATTAATTTTTGTCGGCTATATGGCGATGTTCTTACACTCGCCATATCCTTATATTGCTACATAATTTTTAAACACTGTTTTTAACGTTTGATAAGCATGTTAAGTCTGAAAAAATTATATAAAACAGAATACATGTAGTTTTTGTTTTTCTGAAATTTCATTTTGTCAAGGGGACAATCTTCCAAGACAATCAACTTGCCCCAATTATTAGCTCACCTGAGCCGTTAGGCTCACAAGGTGAGCTTATAGGATGGCCATGATCCGGCGTCCGTCCGTCGTCCGTCGTCCGTCCACAATTTCAAAGATCTTCTTCTCTGAAACCGCTTGGCCAACCAAAGCCAAATTTTGTATGAAGCATCTATAGGAAGGGGGAACCAATGTGTATATAAGAAATCCAGGTCACATGACCAAGATGGCCTCCATGCCCATATATGGTAAAAACCCTTCAAAAATCTTCTTCTCCAGAACCGGTGGACTGATTTCAACGAAACTTGGCACGAAACATTGATGGCTCAAGCACTACAATGTGTATATAAATCATGACCCTGTGATGACCTTGACCTTTTTTACGGCAAGGTCAACATAGGTCGCCAATGCATTTGAATGGGGAAAACTTTTAAAATGTCATTTAAAGTCATTTAAAGTGAAAGTCTTGCAGGGAATGGGCAGTAGGACTGAATATTAATGATTCTAAAAAAAAATGGACCCCAGGGGCTAATATGCCCCCACCCCGGGGCAATATACATGTATATTACCATAATATTCAAACATCATCTCCTCTGAAACCGCTTGGCCAATCAAAGCCAAATTTTATGTGAAGCATCAATAGGAAGGGGTAATCAATGTGTATATAAATAATTCAGGTCACATGACCAAGATGGCCGCAATGCCCATATATGGTATAAACCCTTCAAAAATCTTCTTCTCCAGAACCGGTGGATCGATTTCAAAGAAACTTGCCATGAAGCATCGATGGCTCAAGCACTACAATGTATATAAAAATCATGACCCTGTGATGACCTTGACCTTTTCTTATGGCAAGGTCAACATACATCACCAATGCATTTGAATAGGGGAAACTTTTAAAATGTCATTTAAAGTGAAAGTCTTGCAGGAAATGGGCAGTAGGACTGAATATTAATGATTCTGAAAAAAATTGGACCCCAGGGGCTCATCTGCCCCCACCCCGGGGCAATATACATGTATATTACCATAATATTCAAACATCATCTCCTCTGAAACCGCTTGGCGAATCAAAGCCAAATTTTATGTGAAGCGTCTGTGGAATGGGGGAATTAATGTATATATAAATTATCTAGTTCACATGACCAAGATGGCTGCCATGCCCATATATGGTAAAAACCCTTCAAAAATCTTCTTCTCCGAATCTGGTGGACCGATTTCAAAGAAACTTGGCATGAAGCACCAATGGCTGAAATACTACAATGTGTATATAAATCATGACCCTGTGGTGACCTTGATCTATTTTATGACAAGGTCAACATAGGTCGCCAATGCATTGGAATGGGGAAAACTTTTAAAAAGTCATTTGAGGTGAAAATCTTGCAGGAAATGGGTAGTAGGACTAAATATTAATGATTCTGAAAAAAAATTGGACCTGAGGGCTCATATGCCCACACCCTGGGGCAATATACATGTATATTACCATAATATTCAAACATCTTCTCCTCTGAAACCACTTGGCCAATTGAAGCCAAATTTTATGTGAAGCATCTATAGGATGGGGGAACCAATGTGTATATTAATAATCTAGGTCACATGACCATATATGGTAAAAACCCTTCAAATATCTTCTCTGAAACCAATAGATTGATTTCAATGAAACTTGGCGTGAAGCATCCATGGCTAAAGTACTACAATGTGTATATAAATCATGACCCTGTGATGACCTTGACCAAGTTTATGGCAAGGTCAACATGGGTTTCCCATGCATTTGAATGGGAAAAACTGTTAAAATGTCATTTGAAGGGAAACGCCAGCAAGAAATTGGCAAATGAGTTTGGACCCCAGAGTCCATGCCTGGGGGTGGGGCTGGAGGTCAAAATCTAGGTCACCTTTAAAATGTGCTGTTTACAATGTTAATGTTTCTTCTCTTAAGTTCATATCTTAACAAACAATCATAGGAATGTATTCTTATATAGTTCATAGATACCCTTTAGGGTTTGCTTTCATATTCAATGTCACCAAATCCTGGTGACCGTCCCCAGGGGTGGGGCTAGAGGTCAAAATCTAGGACACATTTTTATATGATATATACCATGATAAACTTTCTGTAAGTCTGTTTTCTTGACATCCACTAAGTCTTGCCAGAACGCATTCATACTTAGACCATAGGTACCATGTAAGATTCAGACTCTAGGGTCCATGTGCGGGGGGTGGGGCTAGAGGTCAAAATATAGAACTTCTTTAATAATTGTATTTTCTGTACTATTTTTTACTATCATGTTAAGAAATCATTCATACTAGCCCCATAGGTACTATAAGGTTTGCCTTGTTTCTAATGACATTAGACACTAGGGTACATGCTGGGGGTGGGGCTAGAGGTCAAAATCTAGGACATCTTATTTTTTTTTTTTTAAGAATGGCATTCTAATTTCATTTCAATCTAGGACTGAGGACCTGACCCACAATGTCCGCGCTTATGTCCTAGATTGGGTATACACGTCAGCTCTGTATACCGCTCTAAAATAGATATGTCATTCTAAAACTACACTTCCCCATGTTTGTATGTAAAGTACTTTACATTGCTTATTTCTAAAATGTACTTGATGAGGGTGCTGTCTTTCGTTGGTGATGTGAGGTTCAATGTCAGGGACGAGCATGTGCCGGGTTGTTTAGGTAGGGGGTAGGGAAGGGGGCTTGGTGGTTTCTAAAATGTTCTTGATAAGGGTACTGTTTTTCGTTGGTGATGTGAGGTTCAATGTCAGGGGTGAGCATGTGCCGGGTTGCTTAGGTAGGGGGTAGGGAAGGGGGCTTGGTGGCTATCAGCCGGGGGTATACGTGCCTCTCAAGGCACTTTTTCTAGTTTCTTCTGTGCTAGTATTAAGCTGTTGGTCACCGAGCAGCACTCATTGCAATTTACAAAATGTACACATCACTTGTAGGGTTTAAAAATGCCACTCCATACTTTTACCATTATTTTCACTATTTCATACACTAATATCTGGAGCTACCAAGCCTACCATCAAAGAAAAATGTCATCAAGAAATACAAAAGTGACTGCCGGTACTGAGATTTGGCTTGAACCTCAGGCAACCAATCCACGTTATCATATTCCACAAGCTTGTAAAGTTGACACTAATCTTAGTAATCTACCTGCATTGGAATTCCAGGCAGCATTCCAACATATAGCCATCTACAGCCATAGTACATTGTAGTTTAGAAATGTTTCAAAAGCTCAACTGAAGTGTAGCCCTTGTGCTTTCTTTATAGCAAGGTCAAACAGCAAAATAGGCAGCTTAGATTAAGCATTTCCTGTATGTGAAACCTTTTATAAGAGCTATCGGAGGTCTAAGCTTTGCGAAGTCTTCATTGTGCCCAAAGCCCAAAGTCAAAGCTTGGCTGAGTCTTCATTGTGCGTAAAGCCTAGTCTTCATTGTGCATTAAATAAAGCCCAGTCTAAGCTGGGCTGTCTTCATTGTGCACAAAGTCCAAAGTCTCAGCTTCACTGAGTCTTGATTCTGCAGAAATCCTAGTCTAAGCTGGGCTGAGCCTCATTGTGCACAAAGCCAAAATTTATAGGTTGAGATGGGCTTGTCTTCATTGTGCATAAAGACTGGAGTCTAAGCTGGGCTTTGTCTTAGATGTACACAAAGCTCCAAGTCTAAGCTTTGCTGAGTCTAGAAGCATGGCTGAGTCTTCATTGTGTGCAAAGCCCAAATTAGTAGGTTTAAGATGGGCTTGTTTTCATTGTGCATAAAGCCCAAAGTCTAAGTTTGGCATAAAGCCCAAAGTCTTAGACAGACTGATTATGGATTGTGCAGAAAGATTTGTCCTCACTGTGAACAAAGTCCAGAGTCGAAGCTGGACTGAGTCTCTATTGTGCACAAAGCCCAAAGTCTTAAGTTGGGCTGTGTCTATATTGTGCAGAAAACATGCCAAAGTCCAAGCTTGGCTCGTCTTCATTTTACACACTGCCCAAATTGATTAGCTCGTATAAAATCACCTGGGCTGTGTCTTCATTGCACAAAGCCCAAATTCTAAGTTGGGTTTTGTGCTTCACTGTGCACAAAGCCCAAAGTCTAAGCTAGGCTGAGTTTCAAGTGTGCATAAAGCCCAAAGCTTAAGTTTGGTTAACTCTTATTCTGCACAAAGCACAGAGTCTAAGATAGGCTGTGTCTTCATTGTGCATACAAACCAAAGTCTAAGCTTGCTGCGTCTTCATTTTACACACAGCCCAAATTGTTTAGCTCATATAAAATCAGCTGGGCTGTGTCCTTATTGCACAAAGCCCAAATTCGAAAAACTGGGTTGAGTCTTAACTGTGCAGAAAGCCCAAAGTCTAGGCTTGGCTGAGTCTTCATTTTGCTCAAAACCCAAAGTCTAAGCAGGGCTGAAGATTCATTCGCACAAAGCCCAGCCTAATCTGGGCATAATCTTCATTGTACACAAAAACCAAATTCTTTATATGGACTAAGTCTTCTTTTTGTGCACAAAGCCCAAATTCTTATTATAAAGCTGGTCTGATTCTTCATTGTGCACAAAGTCTGGGCTGAGTATTTATTATGCACAAAGCCCAAAATCAGAACTGGGCTTAGTCTTTATGGTGCACAAAACCCAGTATTTGTATTTGTCATACAGTAGCTCAGCATTTACTCATTTAAGCCTGGCGTCCCTTTTATGGGACATAGGCAAACAGAATAGCCCCAGATGTGACGCCGCAGAATGCGGCGTCCCATCTGGGGCTATTCTGTTTGCTTAGGGAATGTTTATCAAACAACTGAATAAAATTGAAAAATCACTCCTGATCCCCTAAAAATGAAAGTGGACTGACCCAAATGATAATGATGGGAAAATCCATTTGTCAAATATGGGTTAAGTTGACATTGCTGTAGGTCTTGATACTATCACATGCCTAGTATTGACATGTGTCTCATCATCAGAAAATGAGCCTGTGCGTGAGAAAATCAACAATTTTGGTTCCGACAAGGTCAGACACAATCCCGGCTGAACAGTCACAGAAGATGGTTAGAGGCTGTAAATTTTGGATATAGAAAGTGGAGGAATTGTACTATCTGAGTAGTGAAAACAAAGGCGAAGCTCGTTACTGCCTGTGCAGATTGTTGGTTTTCCCATGCTGCGGCTCAAATCAGGTTATTTGACTGGGTATAAATCAAACCAAGACTGTTCTGTTTAGCTTCAGAATATTTTAGCTATTTGAAACCAAATGTATTATAACTAGTCATTGGCAAAGCTGCATCAATGATGGTGCTGCTCCCCAGAGGCTGTTCTGTGTTTAACTACCCTGCCCTAAATTGAGCCATGTCATGAGAAAACCAGCATTTTGCATATGGGAAAACAATGGCGCAGATCAGCTTTGCAGTAACTGCGAAGCTGATCAGCGCCTTTGTTTTCACTACACTGATAGTACAATTCCTCTACTTTCTAGTTTCTAAATCCAAAATTTCCATCCTCTAGCCATCTTCTGTGCTTTTATAGCTTGGTTTGTGTCAGACCTGTTCGGGAACCACAGAGTTGATTTTCTCATGATGCGGGCTCTTTTCATGTGATGCGTCTCTTATCATGCCATTAAATAATTACTCAGACTCAGATTGTTGATGCAATCAATAATGATACACATCCTTGGGACATGTAAAGCTTATAAGCTTCACCAGAGATCTCGAGGACGCCAGATTCGGCGTCCTGGGACGAGAAAACTCGTGCTCGGACGCATAATTCTGCCAAGAGATGATTCCCGGGACGCAAGATTTTTTCACCGTGAGACGTCCCAAAATTCCCATCTTTACCTTGGCTTTGTTGTTTATTAGCTCAAATAATCAATTATCTCCAATCAAGATAAGGATTACTCAAATTAACGGTGTTGTCCAAATGCAAATTAGACATGCTATAAAGTTTCACGCCTCCGGCGTCTGATCAATGTGACGGTCGCGTTCAAAACACGTGTCTTTGTCTAAACATGTTACGGTTGATCGGTCAGCTACAATAAAACAATTAAGTCTTAAACAGTCATAAAATCTTGTGAAACCCTAGCGATTTTCATTTAAAGATCAATTGAATTACATAAACAATTAAAAAAAGCAAAACTTTTATACTTTTGGACCGATTCTTGAAATGTCATTAGTTTTCGCGACTTTAGAATTAATTATCCAGAGCATGGGCACCACAAGGGAACAAATAAACTACAAACAGCTGCTTGGCAGAAACGGTGGTGTTTAATGAAATTCAAAGTAATTAATGCAAATTTTGCAATGCAAGTTTACATAAAGTTAAATTGACAAATATGAAAAACACCACAAGCACAAGGGTGGGAAGTTATGGGAGGGAAATTTTTTGAAGGCACAACAAGATTATCTCCCTTAAAGCGAATGAACAACAAGATTATCTCCCTTAAAGCGAATGAAACCCAACGTATAGAGAAGAATCGACATGGACACAAAAGGTATTACGGAACACCGAAACAGAAACAAGCCGGCCCAGGATAATTAAACGAAATGACAATAGAGCCATTTCGATACAATTATCCAGAGCATGGGCACCACAAGGGAACAAATAAACTACAAACAGCTGCTTGGCAGAAACGGTGGTGTTTAATGAAATTCAAAGTAATTAATGCAAATTTTGCAATGCAAGTTTACATAAAGTTAAATTGACAAATATGAAAAACACCACAAGCACCAAGGCGAAGCAACTGCCAAGCAACTGCAGACAGAAAAGAAATACCCACAAAATTGTAATAATTCACCCTTACACTTCAAAAGAAATAAATTATCAGAATTTGAGTTCAAGATAAGAATAGTTAAAACATATACACATTGCTGAATTAAATGTAGGTACATGTTTTTCAGATTATATCTTCATAAAATCTTTATGTTTATAAACATACTTCAAAATCAAATCATGATAAACTCCACTTGAGTTCAAGGAACATAACTAAGTCAGTCACTGAAAAGGTACACAATAACATGTACTTAACAATTACATTCATGCATTTCAAAAACATGTTACAAGAATGATGCAACATAAACAAATTGGAAATTTGCATCCACTGGATTTAAAAGGAATCGATAAACGAAACCACTTTACTGCGGATGAAAATTTTTTAAAGCAGCATTTCTGAAAATTCAATCAAAACATTCTTAATCCAGTCATTAATTGACAATCAACTGATAAACTCAGTCATCTCCAATGCAACTCTGGCAAAAATCCCCAATAGATTTTGAGACTCTATATAATGATTCAAGAGGAGGGCAAATGTATCCTTTGTAGCAAGAAGAAGCCCAGCCACCCATTAGGCAAATTTCACTGTCTGAGCAGCCCGATACAGATGCAACAGTAGCTCCACCACGGCGAAGCCCATGAAATGAATAATTGAAAGGGCTTAAACCACACTGAACCACTAAACTCCTTAATATTTTGTCTATATCAGCTTTGGAAAAAGGTGAGATTTTGCCAGAACTGGATGGGAGACCGAAGGCAGGCTCATGGGGTAAAGCTGGAAGCAGGCTAACCATATGAGCATAAGCATCTACCGGGCACAAAACGGAAGGAATCCTAGCCAAAGGAATCTCATGAATTCGGTCGTGCTTCTGATTGGTTTTAGACCATTTGATACTTATTACCATACCCAATGAAGTAAAGGAAATGTCTCCTCTGGTCAACTGTTCATTCACATTGAATTGTTTACGTGAAGAATTAGCAAACTGGGATTTTCTGAGCATACCAAAGAATGCCATAAGTAAAAGGGACCAAACGACACAGTCCTTTACTTCATTTAAGTTTAAACATCTGTAAAAACTTAACAAATGATTTGGTTGAAAAGGCATGCGTTTATTAGGAACACTCAAGTTTAATTTGCTTAAACCATTAACTGTCAACTTGAAGCCTGGAGAAGAGAAGGCTTCTATATCATAATTTAGAATATTTGCCCACGTTTTAATGCCTGATAAATAATTCTGAACTGAACCATGGCTCTTAAGGTTTTCTGAAAGAAAGCAAGCATAAGCACTCAAGGTCTCTTTCTTCAAAGGAAAAACAGGTTTATTGAAACGCTCGCAAAATAGCATATAAGTCTTTAAATGACACTTTAAGTTTTTGAAAGTACCAGGCCTGAAAGCGGCCTTTTGTGCTGTCCTGACTTTCTGTGAAAAAACCTTCCATCCATCTCCTGAAATTAAATAGAAAAGTCTAATTCAAATGCATGTTCCTGAACGATTACTCTTACTGAATTATCTGGCAATTCTGAAACAAGCCTCTCTTGAGCATTTGCCAGTAAGCTGATCCTAGATAAAAGATCCGGTAATCTATTATCTTGCGTTGAAATATGCACAGCCTTAAGCTGAATATTATGCTTTGCACAAAGAAGCCAAATGTTACGAGCTATGCAGTTCATTAGCTTGTCCTTGCAACGTCCAGTATTCAACAACAAAACACATGACAAATTGTCACACTGCATAAGAATCCGCTTATTCGGATTCTGACTACCCCAAGTATGTAAACACACTAATATGGCTAAAAGCTCATACACACAAATATGCTGATCTTTCCATTGAGGCGGAATCACTTCATGTAAGTACTGCACACCGGAAGACGACCGATGAACACCCCCTATGCCAACCAGAGTAGAGTCAGAAGCCATAATTTCATCGGGGAAACACCAGTCGTCCTCGGGTATTGCAGTCCTGCCATTGAACTGGTCCATGAATTTAAGAAACCATCGCAAATCTTTCTTTGCCTCACTATTTAAGTTCACATGGTGACTTTTACACTTAACGCTTCTCAATAGTTCAAGCAGTCTTGCTATAAACAGCCTTGCCGATCGAACACAATCTGCTATGTACGACAGCTTGCCAATTATTGACTCTAGCTTTCTCCTTGTGATGGTCTTCCTGGGCAAAACTTTCTGTATGATGGTGCGTATCTGAGTCATCTAATTTTTTCTGAGGTATTGAAATCGACATGGTGTCAGAATCAAAAGTTTTACCCAAGAAAACCATGGAAGTAGAAGGCGGACTACATTTGTCTTTTGCGACCACAAAACCAAGATCTTGTACCAAGTCTACTAGCGCTTCATAACCTTCGTTGGCTTTCGCAGGGCATTCCGCTGACCCAATATCATCAATGTAGTTTACCCCGTCAAACCCTTTGTTTCTATAAATATGCATTAACGCATTAGTAGTGCGTTGAGCTGCCATGGCACCAGTGCGTACCCCAAATGGAATTTTGGTGTCAAAATAAAATTCATTGCACCAAGACAATCCTAGAAGGTGGAAATCATAAGGATCCACAGGGATCCAGCGGTAACACCGCTTTATATCAACCTTATAAAGCAAGCAGCCGGCTCCATGCCTATTCATTAGATGAATAAGATTATCAGTTGTGGGATAATGGAGTTTAAACGGATCTCCCAAATAAGATTCCTTTGGAATACCATCATTGACGGATGACCCTTCTGGAAATGAAAGGTCCATAACTGTACGACGCTCAGAAGTGTCCTTTTTGGGCACTGATAATAAGGGTGATATTGATAGAGGGACCTTAAAGGGATTATCACTGAAGGGGCCAATGATAGCACCATATGCAATTTCCTTGTCAATATATTCATTTATATGTGAACTGTAATGAATAGCAGATTGATGATTTTTGAGAGTAGATTCAGGGAAAGACTGGCTAGTATACCCTAGGGGCCAACCAAACTTTAGAAAATCTACCACTTCAAAATCTTCGTAATCCTTCAAAAGCTCATGCCATAGGCCAATGTTCATAGTAGATGGCACAGGGATTCTTTTTCCCAAAAAATTGGGGAGACCTGAATCATAAATGATATCATGGAGCGATACAGGGTCAATATTCCAATGACTTGATGAAGCATTACTTTCATCGGGACCCACCCTCAATGAGTCAACTGCGGGTGACGAAGCACTAGCACAACTGTTCAGTACAAAATCTTGTCTGTCAAATATATCTTTATCATAAGATTCTTCTGATACACAAAATTCAGATTCTTTTTCAAGACTGGTGTATTCTGAAGACTTTTCATCAGGTGATAACGTCATACTGCTGTCAAGAACAGGTGATAACTCAATACAGCTGTCAAGAACTTCTTCCTTAAACCTATTCTCAGACTGCTCTGAAAATACCGAACTTAGCAATGTACTTGAATTATTATCGACACAACTTTCACAGACTTCTTTATTTTTATAGTTGAAATTGTAATCAAAAGTAACACAATTAGAATGAGCATATTCGAAGCGGGTCTGTGTCGATTTATCCGTGTAATGTCCTAGTCATGCACTATCCTTCTTCTCGGATTTTGTCTGTTTGGGTCCCATTCTGCAGTCTTTTGAAGGGTGGTGGGCAACCACTTTCCTTTTGAACCAACACTGACTACAAAAATGTTCTTCAACAACGCCTGTACTACTCTTATGGTTGTCTTTGAATTTGCAGATACCCTTCTGATATGCCGAACAATACTGCCGAGGATGACTTTGATTGAGCCGCCTTGCCTTTATGCTGTCAAATGAATTTTTCCATGAAGCTCGCCCAGATTCAATTTCATAAAGAACATCCTTATGAAATGCAAGGATATTTGTCCATATGTATTGCTCACTCAGATACATCAACTGTGTAAGATGATTAGCCCTATGCTGTTTATATTCAATCGGTTCGATGTTATGTATAATGTAATTCTCTCCTCTCACCAGGGCTGGAATACTTAAGTTTGCGAAATCCACATCCTCGCTACCAGCGTATTCATGCGGCCATGCCACATTGTATACAGCTTTGTCGCTAGCTTTTCTTGACGCACCTGATTTCGAAGTGTTCTTGTTCTTTTTTAATCTAAATTTCTTATACTTTAGATCAAGACAGGATTGATTGTCAACTACATTCTCACCTTCACTGCTTTTAGAGTCTGTCCCACTGGAACTGTCACTAGAATCTTCATTCAGCAAGTCTCCAACCAATGCTTTTTGCTTTTTCTCAACTGCAGATGCCAGTTTACTGCTCTTTCTGAGCTCTTTCAGAGTCTTTGGACCCTGCTTATAAATTTTTTGAAGGCACAACAAGATTATCTCCCTTAAAGCGAATGAAACCCAACGTATAGAGAAGAATCGACATGGACACAAAAGGTATTACGGAACACCGAAACAGAAACAAGCCGGCCCAGGATAATTAAACGAAATGACAATAGAGCCATTTCGATACAATGAAAAAATTGTGATTATTTGTTTGTTCTTGTTGCCTCTCAATCATAATTTGTTGGTAAACTTTGCTTAAAGTGTTCAAAAGAGGTTTAGTGTCCATATTTTAGTAATGAAGAATGCAAGCCAATCTTATCATTCTTACCAAATCGACAGTAGGAAATCCAGCCTTTGAGGGGTCACCCCTCATTGACCGCAAACTCATTATTGAACAGGCGAAAGTAAATGATATACATCTAACATTATATGATAGACAGATGTCACAGAAAGGCTTTGTCTACAAAAGGAGCTAATTTTGGAGTGCATTACACACATTTCTTGGTCTTACCTAGTAGAGTAACCCCCCCCCCCCCCCCCATGTACCTAACCAGTGTAACCACACTACTAAGAATGTTTAATTTAACCAATTCTACAGTTGATAGCATGTCATTTTATACCATCAGGTGAGAGTAAGGTTTTGACAAATGCCGTGGTCAATATTATTGTCTTAAGAAATAGAAGCCCCAAACCCTGCTTATAAAGAGGTAAAATAATTATGATTTTTTTGGTCGAAAAAATTAAGATTGTAATTGAATTTCTATAGTGGGACTCCTAAATTTTGTCTGGGACTCCTACTTTTTCTTTTGGAGGAGTCCCGGACTCCTGTTTTCAAAATCCTAGTGAGATCCCTGCTTCACCTCAAGATATATTTTATTTTTGCCCTAAAATATATGAGTTCTAAATTATATGAGACACATTATGAGAAATTGGAGTTTTTGTCTATGCCAAAACAAAGACGCAGAACAAGCTGTGCAGTTACTGCACAGCTGATCAGCACCTCTGTTTTCGTTAATAATTCCTCTGCTTCTAAAACCGGAAATTTTAAGCTTATAGTCTATTTCTGAGACTACAGGCCCGTTTGTCAGACCTGGTAGGATATCCCAAAGCCCGTTTTTCTCACATCCAGCTCATGCATGAAGGAGAAGGGTGTTGATCAGTTTTTGTATCTTCCATCAATTCTGTGTTTTGTTATTAAATTTTATCATTAAGGCAGTATCATTTGGTTTAACAGGAAAATGACAATTGGGCATGTGGGTGAGAAAACCAACAATTTGGGTTCTGACATGGGGCCGACACAAACCGGGCTGTACAGTCACAGAAGATGGTTACAGGCTAGAAATTTTGGATTTAGAAAGTAGAGGAATCATAGTATCCGTGTAGCGAAAACTTAGGCGCTGATCAGCTTCGCAGTTATTGCGAAGCTGATCTGCGCCTTTGTTTTCGCCTATGCAGATTGTTGGTTTTCCCATGCCGCAGCTCCATTTTAAACATGAAATTGAATCATAGTTTTAGAATTTCCACTTTCATGGAAGAATGTGGTTTGCAGTACAGGGATAATTTTGGAAGGGGCCATGGACCAAAATGTTCTTTTATTTTCAAAATGGCCTCTTCATTTGGAAAGCATTGGCCATTTTCATAATGTAAGGAAATGGGGAATCATGTTTCTTCAAGGGATATTTTCTTGAAATGGGCCCTTACATTTTCAAGCCAAAAATGTCCCTGGCAGTAATGCCCATTCCTGTCTTGCAAATGCCATCCACCTTTCCAGTTTTCATTGATACCCCCAGCAAAATGAAATTAAAAAAGGCAAAAAAGGACAGAAAAGAATAGTATATGGTATTGCAGTGTAACAGATGTACATCAATTTGATGGGAATGTATACACGTGACATACATATGACAGTCTATGATGACTCAGAGCCTTTGCAATTGAGCCTTTGCATGAGAAAACCAACAATTTGGGTTTTCAACCAGGTCTGACACAAACCGGCCTTTACAGTCACAGCAGCAGGCTAGAAGCTTGGAAATCTCAGATTTAAGAAGTAGAAAGATTGTACTAACAAAGGCGCTGATCTTTGTTTTTGCATATGCAGATTGTTGGTTTTCTTATGCAGCGGCTCAATTATTTAAGTGAGATGCATGGTTAGAAAATGTTTGTTTTAATCAAAGTATCATCATTCATGTATGTGTCAAAAGTTCCCATGGAGGGTACTTTTGACCTTTATTTCCCCTTATTTTTGTACCTTCAATGTATAGCAGCATATAGAGGATCTTATTTTGGGGGTACATGAGAAATTGGGGTGGAGTGGGTGGTTGTAAAAACCCTCTGCAAAGGGGTAGATGGGAATGCAGAGTCTGTGTGTTTGGGTTTTCTCTCATTTGTGCTTTATTTGTTTACTGCTTAGATCAGTATGATATTTTGTAACATATTTCTGTCTCAGATAACATATATGATATAGCACATCAAAACGTATGCACAACACAAATTTTGTCAGGTTGAGCACATCAAAACGTATGCACAACACAAATTTTGTCAGGTTGAGCACATCAAAACATATATACGCACAACACAAATTTTGTCAGGTTGAGCACATCAAAACATACGCACAACACAAATTTTTTCAGGTTGAGCACATCAAAACATATACACACAACACAAATTTTTTCAGGTTGAGCACATCAAAACATATATACGCACAACACAAATTTTGTCAGGTTGAGCACATCAAAACGTACGCACAACACAAATTTTGTCAGGTTGAGCACATCAAAACATATATACGCACAACACAAATTTTGTCAGGTTGAGCACATTAAAACATATATACGCACAACACAAATTTTGTCAGGTTGAGCACATCAAAACGTACACACAACACAAATTTTGTCAGGTTGAGACGCGTGTGATGTACATGTACTTTTATGTCAATACCCTTCAACCTCATTTTAACTCGCCTCACTATAACACGGCCACCAATCCAGCTCTTTCATAGCAAAATGCAATGATAATAAATTCATTTGCGGTACTTCCAACTATGCAGCTGCGGAGTTCGAAACGTGTAAGCGTCTTCGTGTTCTCTAGTTTTATTATCAATTACTCCTTTTTAGCTCACCTGAGCCGTCAGGCTCACAAGGTGAGCTTATAGTATACCCATGCTCCGTCGTCCGTCCGTCCGTCGTCCACCATTTTCAAAGATCTTCTTCTCTGAAACAGCTTGGCCAATCAAAGCCAAATTTTACATGAAGCATCTATGGGAAGGGGGAACCAATGTGTATATAAATAATCCAGGTCACATGACCAAGATGGCCGCCATGCCCATATATGGTAAAAACCCTTCAAAAATCTTCTTCTCCGGAACCACTGGACCGATTTCAACCAAACTTGGCATGAAGCATCGATGACTCAAGTACTACAATGTATATATAAATCATGACCCTGCGGTGACCTTGACCTATTTTACGGCAAGGTAAGTAAGTAAAGACTTTATTTATAGAGGGTAACAACATTTAGCATTGACTAATCTTCCATGAGGCCCTCAAAAAATATACAAGTTATATATACAAACAACAATCAAGAATAGAGATATTAAAAAAATAAAAATGATACGTGAAAGAATATGGAACAATGAAAAGATAAATGAACTTTGTCTCAAGAAGGTCTACATGTCCACTAAGTTACAATACAGACACAGACAAGTCTACACTAAAAGTAGAACTGCAATTTCGATATACCACTGGCTAACCTTCTTTTGACACAGCTCAAGTAATACAATATATATGCACAAGAATATACTGTAAATTCGGAAATTTTTGCGAGACTTTTATTTCACGAATTTACGATTTCTGAATTATTAGCGAGTTCTTGAATTCGCGAACGAGTACTCGTGCAGTCTATAAAGCTTATAGTAATTCTTTATTAGTGAGAACTTTATTTTCGCGAAGCAACGACTTCGCGAATATTAGCGAAAATTAAGTTCTCGCGAAAATTTCTGGATTTACAGTAACAAATACAAAATAGACATAAGAAAATGAAATAGCAGGACTGAGAGATCATTTTCACTTTGACATTCTATTGTGTCAGCCATTTTAAACATCTGCTATGAAAAGTTTCGGGTGTTTCTGCCCCTTTAACATGAGTTGGTAAACTATTCCATATCAGGCAGCCAGAATATCGCATACTTTGTTTGAAACATTCTTTCTTTGGAAGAGGTGGAACATAACATCCTGAAGATGCTGACCTTAAATTAATTGACATATCCCTTTCATTTCTGAGTTCAAAATTTTCTGAAATATACGCCGGTGCTATACCATGGTGTACCTTGAACATAAATTTTGCTTTTCGTAGGAACAAGCGATCATAAACTGATAAAATTTTGAGGGACTGTAATGCCTCATTTGAATCTTCAACATTATAATCTAAAATAACACGACATGCCCGTTTTTGTAATTTAAAAATCTTCTCTTTATTTGACAACGATGAGCTGGCCCAAACAATATTACAGAAATCTATGTGAGGCTGAATGTAAGATTTGTAAAACATCACCCTATGTTCCTGAGATAAGAAGTATTTAATTTTTGAAAGAAGCCAAATATATGTTGATATTTTCTTACAAATATGCTTAACATGATCTGCCCAGAGGAGATTGTTGTCTACAAAGACTCCCAGAATTTTGTCACTAGATGTCATATTCAAGGAATCATCCTTGTATTTCAAATTGAAACTTGTTTTGCATAACCGTTGGCGTTTTTGATTAGTAGTGATCAGCATTACTTTGGTTTTTGCTGAATTAAGTACCATTCCATTGTTTCTACACCAGACATGGAGTTTATTTAAGCTTAATTGAAGATTTTCTTCAATCTGTTCCATTGAAGATTGAATGTCGTATAGGGTCGTATCATCGGCATAAAGATCAGCAAAAACATTATCAACATACAATGGTAAATCATTAATAAAAAGTAAGAACAAAAGAGGTCCTAAAATAGACCCCTGGGGAACACCACATGATACTGTTTCAAAATTTGATTTACTGTCATTGATAGATACCTGTTGTTTTCTTTGTGTAAGGTAGGCATTGAACCAGGTTAGAGCTTCCTTATCCATACCATATAATTTTAACTTGGATAGTAAAATCTGATGGTCAACAAGATCAAAGGCTTTTTTAAAATCAACGAGGACAACTCCTACCATTTTTCCATTATCCATTGCATTTAACCATGAATCAATCATGTTAACTAAAGCAGTCTCACATGAATGTTTTGTGCGGAAACCAGACTGTGTTTTATGCAGTAAGTTATGTTCATTAAGATATGTAGATAAGCAATCATGCACATGTTTTTCAAGGACTTTTGATAAGACGGGTAGAATTGATATTGGTCTGTAATTATTAACATCCTCATGGGGTCCATTCTTATGAAGTGGGGAAACTTTGGCTTCTTTCCATTTTTGAGGGAATGAAGATGTGCTTATGCTATGATTGCAGATGAATGTGATATCATCTGCTATGTAAGGGGCAGCAAACTTCAGAAGTCTAGGACCAATATTATCACTACCAGTGGCCTTGGAGGAATCCATTGTTGAAAGATATTTTAATACCTTATCTTTCTCTAACTGGTGAAGACTGAACTTTGTGTTTTCTGGCAATTTTGAGTTACATTTAACTCTTTCAATTTGTCATGATTTGAGGGTTCAACTGGTTCCTTGATCTTTGAAGCAATGTTTACAAAGAAATTGTTAAAAATATTGGCAATCTCAGTTGGATTCTTTGTTTGTATTCCATTGTTATTAACAGAAGATATGTTTAATTGTTTCCTACATCGTTTGCCAGCACCTACATCTTGGAAAAGTTTATATATGCTACCTGGCTTATCTTTATTGTTTTCTATATGGGCCACAACATGAGAAAACGTACCTTCGGACAATTTTTTGAGTATTAGAAAAACAATTTTACTTTGAAAGTGTAACATTTCTAGAGTCTAACCGTCTTTATTTGACCAGCTTATTCATACTACTTTGTGAGTTATGACAAATTTTCTGAGTGGAGCCTACAGACGTCATTGTCCTGTAAAATGACGTCAAAGTTGCGTTATGTATTTCTGCATGCTAGTAGTGCCTACACAACTCGATGTATTTTCTTAAAATTGTTGAAGCATTTGCCATAACATATTGTTTAGATATAAACATATCATCTTTACAATTAATCTGGCGAAATTGCTTTGTCTACTTTTGTGGCAATGTGGTTGCTATGGTTACGGTTTGACGATGCATTTTGGACAATCAAGTATATTATGGGCTAAAACAAGGGCAGATAACTCCAAATATTGGAAACTAATCTGTTTTTAAACTTATTTATTTTGTAGCCCAGTGTTTAAAGATTACAAATACTGTATTATTTCTAAAACATATATTTTATTTTTTTTCCGCTTTTGAGCAGTTTCCTGCTGGTGACGTCAGAATGTCCGAAGGTACATTTTGTCGCGTTGAGGTTTATATATGTTTGATATCGATTTTTCTTGCTTTCTTTTATTAATTTATTAACTTTATTTCTCCACCATTTATAATTATAATCATTCCTTAAAGACTTATGCCTGTCTCTTGTCTTCATGGCATCCAATATTTCTGGTGTTAGCCATTCGATCTGGCTGGGTCTCTCGTTTGACCCTGTGCTGTTTAATAGGTAGATTTTTGTCGACAGTCAACATAGGTCGCCAATGCATTTGAATGGGGAAAACTTTTAAAATGTCATTTAAAGTCATTTAAAGTGAAAGTCTTGCAGGAAATGGGCAGTAGGACTGAATATTAATGATTCTGAAAAAAAAATGGACCCCATGGGCTCATATGCCCCCACCCCGGGGCAATATACATGTATATTACCATAATATTCAAACATCATCTCCTCTGAAACCGCTTGGCCAGTCAAAGCCAAATTTTATGTGAAGCATCAATAGGAAGGGGTAATCAATGTGTATATAAATAATCCAGGTCACATGACCAAGATGGCCGCCATGCCCATATATGGTAAAAACCCTTCAAAAATCTTCTTCTTCAGAACAGGTGGATCGATTTCAAAGAAACTTTGCATGAAGCATCAATGGCTCAAGCACTACAATGTATATATAAATCATGACCCTGTGATGACCTTGACTTATTTTACGGCAAGGTCAACATAGGTCGCCAATGCATTTGAATGGGGAAAACTTTTAAAATGTCATTTAAAGTCATTTACATGTAAAGTGAAAGTCTTGCAGGAAATGGGCAGTAGGACTGAATATTAATGATTCTGAAAAAAAAATTAGACCCCAGGGGCTCATCTGCCCCCACCCCGGGGCAATATACATGTATATTACCATAATATTCAAACATCATCTCCTCTGAAACCACTTGGCCAATCAAAGCCAAATTTTATGTGAAGCATCAATAGGAAGGGGTAATCAATGTGTATATAAATAATCCAGGTCACATGACCAAGATGGCCGCGATGCCCATATATGGTAAAAACCCTTCAAAAATCTTCTTCTCCAGAACAGGTTGATCGATTTCAAAGAAACTTGGCATGAAGTATGGATGGCTGAAGTACTACAATGTGCATATAAATCATGACCCTGTGATGACCTTGACTTTTTTTTACGGCAAGGTCAACATAGGTCGCCAATGCATTTGAATAGGGAAAACTTTTAAAATGTCATTTAAAGTGAAAGTCTTGCAGGAAATGGGCAGTAGGACTGAATATTAATGATTCTGAAAAAAATTGGACCCCAGGGGCTCATCTGCCCCCACCCCGGGGCAATATACATGTATATTACCATAATATTCAAACATCTTCTCCTCTGAAACCGCTTAGCGAATCAAAGCCAAATTGTATGTGAAGCATCTATGGAATGGGGGAATTAATGTATATATACAGTCCAATTTGGATAATTCGAAACTACCGGATTTTTCGAAGACATCTGACGGTCCCGAAATTTTTCTTTATTGTTTATTGTTAAATTATTACCGATTTTTCGAATTTCGATTTTTCGAAAAATTCAGTTTTTCGAACAATTTTGCCGGTCCCCATCAAAGAAATTCCTATCAAAAACCCCCTTGAAATTCGAAGCCGCAAACTGCCAAACAAAGTCACGCACGATGCACATGATTTCTTTGTAGAGCGAGATTAATTATTACACACTCGAGTGAATTCACAGGTATATCCGCTTCAGGTAACAGACATCGGATTAATGGTCACACTATTAGGTGTTGATCCATAAATTGAGTAATTGATGTCTTTAATTGAGATCAATTGCAACAATTATCGTGTTTGATTAAAAAATCAGTGTAGAGACAATCAGTGATTCGTGATGTGTAATCCTTACGAAAGAGGCTGTAAAATAAAGTGGCTGTAGAAGTGTGGTTGTATCAAAAATACCAATTCCAATAAAAGTGATAATGGACAAATTTTTATTGGGCGTTTGTGATAGTGAAAGTAGGGGTAAAAAGTGTAAAAGGACTGTCTATTAATGTTAAACATGTTAAAATAGACTTTTAGTTTTGTACCAATAAGTGTGCTGCAGTCTGATACTGGTCTTTGCTATTTGACAATATTTGCCATTCATGCTCGTTTTTATATGCTAAATATTTCGTCAATAAATGATTCATTGTTTTACATTCAACCATCTTTCTTTGTTGACAAGATTTAATAAAACATGTGAGTCTCCATTGTCTTTTTTGTTTTGCGTTTGTTTTAATCTGTTGGTCGTAAATGACGAGGAGTTCTTTTTTTCGAGTAGTGAGTTTCGAGTAACAAAAGCGAGTTTCGAGTCAAAAAAGTGAGTTTCGAGTCAAAAAAGTGAGTTTCGAGTTAAAAAAGTGAGTTTCGAGTTAGAAAAGTGAGTTTCGAGTCAAAAAAGTGAGTTTCGAGTCAAAAAAGTGAGTTTCGAGTCAAAAAAGCAAGTTTCGAGTTAAAAAAGCGAGTTTCGAGTTAAAAAAGTGAGTTTCGAGTTAAAAAGGTGAGTTTCGAGTTAAAAAAGCGAGTTTCGAGTTAAAAAGTGAGTTTCGAGTTAAAAAAAGTGAGTTTCGAGTTAAAAAGTGGCTTATTTAAAAAAAAAATCCAAAAACTGGTTTAAGTAATATTTATTCTCAAATTTCATTACGTAGCATTGAAAAAAGGTCCACTCCTCGCAACCATACACACGCACACATCTGGGGCTTTTCTGTTTGCTGAAAGAAAATGTCATTGAATAATTAAATAAAACATAAAAATCAAAACCGATTCCCCTCAAAATGACAGTGGACTTACCCAAATGATAACGATGGGAAAGTCCATTCACCATAAACTGGTTAATGGATTTCGCTTAATATAAGTAGCCCTTCTGTTTTGAGTAAATAATCCTTAATAAACTATCATCCTTGACCGACATCAATGTACATAATAAAGCCAATTTGAAGTATGAAAGTTTCCAAATATGCGTGAAGATTTGCATTGATTAGTTGCTATCCATCAACTTATAATATCCATAATTGTATTTATAGATACCCATAAATCAAACTGATTTAATGATATGAATAAGTCAAATTATGGATATTCATAAATCGTATTATGGATGTCCATAAGTCAAATTTTGGATTTCCAAAATTCAGGCTGATTGTTGGATATCCAAAATTCGATTTATGGATATCCTAAATTTCCGTAATTCAGCTTGATTAAGTGATTTTGAATTATGGATATCCTACAATGATGAATAAATAGTAAAACGGCACCCTATAGAAACTGAATTTTTTAACTCGAAACTCGAAAATTTTAACTCGAAACTCGAAAATTTTAACTCGAAACTCGAAAATAGTAACTCGAAACTCGAAAATTTTGACTCGAAACTCGAAAATTTTAACTCGAAACTCGAAAATGTTGACTCGAAACTCGAAATTTGTAACTCGAAACTCGAAAATAGTAACTCGATACTCGAAAATTTTGACTCGAAACTCGAAAATTTTAACTCGAAACTCGAAAATTTTGACTCGAAACTCGAAAATTGTAACTCGAAACTCGAAAATTTTGACTCGAAACTCGAAAATTTTGACTCGAAACTCGAAAATTTTAACTCGAAACTCGAAAATTTTGACTCGAAACTCGAAAATTGTAACTCGAAACTCGAAAATTTTGACTCGAAACTCGAAAATTTTGACTCGAAACTCGAAAATTTTAACTTGAAACTCGAAAATTTTGACTCGAAACTAGAAAATTTTGACTCGAAACTAGAAAATTTTGACTCGAAACTCGAAAATTTTAACTTGAAAAATAGAAAAATGGCAATAGATGATCTCTTGCAGAGGAGTTTGATGATCTCTTAGCTAACCAATCGAAGAAATACTATTTAATTCGGATGACTTTCGCGGAAAACAATCATCGTGGGTTTATTGATTGACTTACATCCGGTTTTTTGATGTTGGTACGTGACAGATATCATGTTTCTGACATGATTTGAATTCGACCTTGGGGACATAAAACTGATGTAATATTTATGCAAATCGCATGTAACCTTGAAATTTTTATGTGTGTCATTGATGTGCTGACGCAATGTTTAAAAACGCCCTTTTCAGCTGAGCCGAAGTTACAGTATACACATGCTCCGGCGTCCGTCTCAAACACATCAGGCAAACATGTCCATGCAATTTATGCCCCCTTAAACCCCACTTTTATTATAATGCAAAACTGGCGTATGCATGGGTACATCAGGAAAACAAGTCCGTGTAAAGTATACCCCCTCAAACCCCACTTTTACATAGTAAAACTGGGGTATGCAGGGGTATACCTATTTTTCTTATTTTTGCTCCAAAACATAGATTGTGGGTACTCATTAGAACCGCCTCGCCGAGGCGGTTCTAACGTGTACCCACAATCTACGTTTTGAGCAAAAATATCAAGATTTTTCTGAAGAAATTTTCATTTTTTACAACTGAAAAAAAATCTCTGTGTATTGCATGGGCAAAGTTTCGTAATGTACCTATTTTTCTTATTTTTGCTCCAAAGCATAGATTGCGGGTACTCGTTAGAACCGACTCAGCGAGGCGGTTCTATAGTGTATCCACATTCTATGTTTTGAGCAAAATTAGAAAAATATGAAATTTATTCAGCTGAAAATTTTCAATTTTTAAAGCCTATTGCATGAACACGTTTTCGTAATGATCTTCTTCTCTAAAACCGCTTGGCCAATCAAAGCCAAACTTTATTTGAAGCATCGTTAGGAAGGAGGAATGAAAGTTTGCATAAATGGTCAAGGTCGCATGGCCAAGATGACCCATCATGGCTATAAATAGCAAATTCCTTTAAAAAATATTCTAAGGCCTATGCTTTTGAAACTTGCATTGAAGCATCAGTGAATTGAGCTCTACATTTTTTTTATGAATTATGACCCTGTGGTGACCTTGACCTTTCACGGCAAGGTCAACTTAGGATGCCTATGCATTTGAATGGGTAAAAGTGGGAAAATGTCATTTAATGGCAGGAAACTTGCTTGAAATGAGCAAATGGACAGAAGATTTATGCTTATGTAAAAAATATCCCACGGTGGTTGTCTGCCAAGTTTATTGGTATATATCCCAGATCTCAGGTGAGCGTTTACAGGACAATTGGTCTTCTGGTTGGTATAATCCTTGCATTGTTTGTTGTCACCTCCCCATGACCGACTGAAACCCGTTTTAACTTTTTTTAGTTAACGGAACCAATCTGACATTTGTCACGACATCAGAATCAGAATATAGTATATTGGTGAAACGTCAACCTGACAATACCACACCAGGGGGATGGGGCTTGACCGGAGGGGATGAGTCCCGAGCTCTCAGGGTATCAGTTTAGTTTACCCCGCCATTTTGTCCACCAGACCTGTTATCGATTACTTTCAAAGTTAATCACTAACGATTACAATTAATTTCAATCTTACGATTAACGATTAAAAATATTTTTTCCTGAATTTAATTGATTACAATAACAATTGATTTGCAAATGTAATCGAATAATCAATCGATTAGTTTTGCATTTATAATCTAGCCAGTCTTGAATTAAGCAGTTATGATTTAACTGTATATGGTATTATATTGGCATATAAGAATCATCTAGGTGTATTTGGCACTTTATCTTAAGATTGATTGATCAAAATTACTGCAACACTCTAATCAATTGGCATTTTTTTTTTATCTAATTTGGAGTTGTTACCCAAATTATAAACACACATCGTGAGATCTAAAATTATGTTTTGACATCACTGAATTTGGTAATATCACTCTCTGTCATGGCCTCTCTACAGATAGGGGGAGATCGATTCCCTTAATCTTTTGTTTATTGTCACCAACTTGTTCCAGGGTGTTTTGACAACACAACCCATATGCCACCTGTTTATTAGTTAATCTGTAAAGGTGTGACCAGGTAAGAATAGGTTTGAATTTTTGCAATAGGTTTCAAAGCCTATTTAGAATGAGGTCAATTCTATGTTTATAAGCATGGTCACTGAGGTCAAAGAAGAAGTGTTTGAAGATTTTTCTTTTCAGTTCAGAAAAATCATAACACGTTACAGACGTATAGGTTATAACTTGAATGTTAACCCAATCATGGTTGATAACTATGCTGCCTTCTTTAATTGCACGCCGGTGGGTCGGGCGTCAGACTCTATGATGACCCCGACTTAAAGCTATTCATTTTAGTTGGTTGGGGCCGGAGCTTCTTGTCTGTTGCTTGGCCCACCGGGGTCCAACTGGTGTTTTTCTTTTGCTCCGGAGTTAGTAGGTTATTCGGCGCCCAGGGATCTCCATCGTTGGTCAGCTTACTCAATCTGTGAGTCCTTGTTTTTGATTCATCAGGATGTTTGTCATAATTTATTTGTTTGTTCTTGATGATTCATTGACTAGTTAGAGATTCACCACAAGGACCGAAGAACTTATTAAATGTTATGAACCACTGCAGAAGCTGAGGGTGAGGTTAGGATCCTGTAAAACCGGTTTAAGCCCGCCAGTAACTTTGTGTTACTGATCGTTCCAATGCGATACTTCTGTGGTGGTTCTTTTTGTTTTATGTCTTGGTGTTGAAATTTTTTTTGTGCTGTTGGCGCCTTATGTATGTATTCAATTAAGTTAAGGTAACTGAGTGGCCATCTATTGGGAAAATAGCTGCTCATTTGGCTTACGATATGTTTCATGGTATAAGTGCCTGATTGTTAGTTTGGTTTTTTCCCACCTCGGTTTTTGGAGTGGGAATCTCTTTCTGATTGCGCCTTTTCCTGATCTTTGCCTACTTGTACCTCTTTGTAAAAAGAGTTTTGAAATGATTTGAAAAATGTCAATGAGAATTTCGATAAAAATATGAGCTGTCGCAGGACAGCGTGCTCGACTGCTTATGACCTTTGTCAAACATAAGGTCAAACCCGACCAGTAACCCAAAGCATTATGCTCATACATCTTTTTGCCTTGATGCAATAAGGCAAAATCACTGAACTATGAAAAGGTACAAGTAGGCAAAAATCAGGAAAAGGCGCAATCAGAAAAAGATTCCCACTCCAAAAACCGAGGTGGGAAAAAACCAAACTAACAATCAGGTACTTATACCATGAAACATATCGTAAGCCGAATGAGCAGCTATTTTCCCAATAGGTGGCCACTCAGTTACCTTAACTTAACTAAAAATATGAAAACATACATAAGGCGCCAACAGCACAAAAAATTTTAAACACCAAGACATAAAACAAAAAGAACCACTACAGAAGTATCGACTTGGAACGATCAGTAACACAAAGTTACTGGCGGGCTTAAACCGGTTTTACAGGTACCTAACCTCACCCTCAGCTTCTGCAGTGGTTCACAACACTTAGTTAGTTCTTCGGTCCTCGTGGTGAATCTCTAACTAGTCAATGAATCATCAAGAACAAACAAATAAATCATGATAAACATCCCGATGAATCAAAAACCAGGACTCACAGATTGAGTAAGCTGCCCGACGATGGAGATCCCTGGGCGCCGAATAACCTACTAACTCCGGAGCAAAAGAAAAACACCAGTTGGACCCCGGTGGGCCAAGCAACAGACAAGAAGCTCCGGCCCCAACCAACTAAAATGAATAGCTTTAAGTCGGGGCCATCATAGAGTCTGACGCCCGACCCACCGGCGTGCAATTAAAGAAGGCAGCATAGTTATCAACCATGATTGGGTTAAAAACTAAGCATGCAGACTGTCGCATAACATTCAAGTTATAACCTATACGTCTGTAACGTGATATGATTTTTCCGAACTGAAGAGAAAAATCATTTATTCCTTTAAGTTTCTTTAATTTGTAAACCAAGTCACCATAAAATTCAGGTTCCGAAAGGCCCTCACTTAAAAGTGTCTTTAACCCAACATTATATTTGGAAATCAATTCATAGTGTCTACGATAAAATTTAGAAAAGGTTTTTCGAAGTTTATGATACCGATAGCCCTGTTGGAGAAGTTTTGCCGTTAAACATTTATTTAAAGTTAACTATAACTACCTAAGATTTAGAGGTCTCACTCATATTGTTCATATACCAACTGAGTGCCAAGACACAATGCAAAATCACTGAACCAAGAAATAAGGTCACACTGACCTATAAGGTCTAGTGATACTTACTCATAATGTGAAAGAAATATGATCATATACCCATTCAGTGTTGAGATATAAAGCAAAATCACTGAACCATGAAATTAGGTCATAGTGACCTATAAGTATGTTTGGGTTAAAGGTCTGGTCATACTCATTCATAATCAGAAAGAAGTATGAAAAAATACCAACTGAGTGTCGAGAAATAAGGCAAAATCACTGAACCATGAAATTAGGTCACAGTGACACAGGAATACTTTACGGTCAAAGGTCTTGTCATACTCATACATATCATGCAAGAAGTATGTCCATATAGCAATTGAGTGCCGAGATATAAAGGAAAATCACTGAACTGTGAAATTAGGTCAGTGACCTAGGACTACTTTAGGGTCAAAGGTCTTGTCATACGCAAACATAGTGTGAAAGAAGTATGTTCATAAACCACTTGAGTGCTGAGATATAAGGCAAAGTCACTGAACCGTGAAATTAGGTCACAGTGACCTATAAGTATATTGGGGTCAAAGGTCTGGTCATACTCACTCATAATCTGAAAAAAGTATGAAAATATACTAATTGAGTGTCAAGATATAAGGCAAAATCACTGAACCGTGAAATTAGGTCACAGTGACCTAGGACTACTTCAGGGTCAAAGGTCTTGTCATACGCAAACATACTTTGAAAGAAGTTTGTTCATAAACCATTTGAGTACCGAGATATACGGCAAAGTCACTGAACCGTGAAATTAGGTCACAGTGACCTATAGGTATATTGGGGTCAAAGGTCTGGTCATACTCACTCATAATCTGAAAGAAGTAAGAAAATATACTAATTGAGTGTCAAGATATAAGGCAAAATCACTGAACCATGGAAAGTAGTTCAAACGACCCTTACCGTCATGACACACAAGTCAGTGTCACAAAGTCAAAAGATGCCATATATTTTTTCCATGGTAACCATATCACTGTAGTTTTGATGCTGGTAAAAACTACTTGAGGAATTGTTCCTTAGTACAACACATACCATTTTTGATCACTTATTTATTGTAACAAAATATAAATCACGCATTATCAAAAAAAAAAAAAAAAAAAAAAAAAAAAAAAAACAAAGTCAAAAGATGAATGACCAACCATCTTCCTAAGTTGTTTCTATTAAGAAATAAAAAGAAAAAAAAATCGGGGAGTTCTAGATTTTGACCTCTAGCCACGCCCCCCCTCACTCCGACCCAGAGGTCCGATGTCATGGAACCTAAAGTGTATGAAGTATGAATGCTTTATGATAAGTTGTTGTCAAGATATGGACTCCTTGTAAAAGTTACACAGCAGTACATCTATTTTTACAGTGTTCTAGTTTTTAACCTCCAGCCCCACCCCCCAGGCATGGACCCAGAGATCCGATGCCATGAAAAACTCAACCCTACAGGGTACCTATGGTCCAAGTATGAAAGCCCTCTGATAAAAAGTTTTCAATATATAGACTTCTAGAATACTATATCACAGAAAAGCCATTATTATTAATGGTGTTCTAGATTTTAACCTCTAGCCCCACCCCCTGGCATGGACCCAGGGATCTGATGCCATGGAATGAAAGCCGACCCTACAGGGTGTCAATGGCCCAAGTATCAATGCTTTCTGATGAGTGGTTGTCAAGATATGGACTTCTAGAAAACTTTAGCACAAGAATTGCCATTTTTGAAGGTGTTCTAGATTTTAACCTCCAGCCCCACTCCCTGGCCTGGACCCAGGGGCCAGATGCCATGGAATGAAAGCTAACCCTACAGGGTATCTATGGTCCAAGTATGAATGCTTTCTGATGAGTGGTTGTCAAGATATGGACCATAGAATCTGACTTTTTAACTCGAAACTCGAAAATTTTAACTCGAAAATTGTAACTCGAAAATTTTGACTCGAAAATTTTGACTCGAAAATTTTAACTCGAAAATTTTGACTCGAAAATTTTGACTCGAAAATTTTAACTCGAAAATTTTAACTCGAAACTCGAAAATTTTAACTCGAAACTAGAAAATTTTGACTCGAAACTCGAAAATTTTAACTCGAAACTAGAAAATTTTGACTCGAAACTCGAAAATTGTAACTCGAAACTCGAAAATTTTAACTCGAAAAATAGAAAAATGGCGATAGATGATCTCTTGCAGAGGAGTTAGATGATCTCTATGCTAACCAATCGAAGAAATACTCTTTAATTCGAATGACATGTACTTTCGGTTGACAATCATTGAAGATTGGGTTTATTGATTGACTAACATCCGGTTTTTTGATGTTGGTACGTGACATATATCATGTTTCTGACATGATTTGAATTCGACCTTGGGGACATAAAACTGATGTAATATTTATGCAAATCACATGTAACCTTGATATTTTTATGTGTGTCATTGATGTGCTGACGCAATGTTAAAAAACGCGCTTTTTACAATCAATTTCTGTGCACCACGACGATTCATATTGCGTCAATCCAAAATATTTTGAACCAAGGTCAGTGAGCGTGTTTTCCGAAAATGATACTTTTAAAAAGGAAAGGTCATTAGTACAGAGCTGTGTCATGCGAAAAGACGTTGATTTTCCAATAATCGTTTTTGACTGGACAGTTTATCTCATTCAGTCACAATGTTCTATAATAAATCTACCCTATAACTGATCTGTATCTAATTGATTGCCTCTAAGTTTATGATAATGATGAAAAAACATTGATAAATTCATTGATATAATTTCCTTTTCTCTGGACATGACCATTTACTGCACTTGTGTTCGGATGTTAAGAACAAACTTCAATCAGAAAGAATTTGTTTGACTTCCGCATTAGTACAATTTGATCTCGTGACCTAAAATATTTCATTGACAGGTCTAGTTTTCTCATGTTTGCATCACCGCTTTCGTCGTGCCTTTGTGAAATCGATTGTAGCTCACCTGAGCCGAAGTTACAGTATACCCATGCTCCGGCGTCCGTCCGTCGTCCACAATTTCAAACATCTTCTCTAAAACCGCTTGGCCAATCAAAGCCAAACTTTATTTGAAGCATCGTTAGGAAGGAGGAATGAAAGTTTGTATGAATGGTCAAGGTCGTATGACCAAGATGACCCATCATGGCTATAAATAGCAAATTCCTTTAAAAATCTTCTAAGGCCTATGATTTTGAAACTTGCCTTGAAGCATCAGTGAATGGAGCTCTGCAATTTTTTTTTTATAAATTATGACCGTGTGGTGACCTTGACCTTTCACGGCAAGGTCAACTTAGGATGCCTACGCATTTGAATGGGTAAAACTGGGAAAATGTCATTTAATGGCAGGAAACTTGCTTGAAGTGAGCGAATGGACAGAAGATTTATGTTTATGTAAAAAAAATTACCCCACGGTGGTTGTCTGCCAAGTTTATTGGTATATATCCCAGATCTCAGGTGAGCATTTACAGGACCATTGGTCCTCTGGTTGGTATAATCCTTGCATTGTTTGTTGTCGCCTCCTCGTGACCGACTGAAATCCGTTTTAACTTTTTTTAGTTAACGGAACCAATCTGACATTTGTCACGACATCAGAATTAGAATAGTTTATTGGCGAAACGTCAACCTGACAATACCACACCAGGAGGATGGGGTTTGACCAGAGGGGATTAGTCCCGAGCTCTCACAAGAGACGTAAATTTAGACACACAATCATCCGAAATTTCAGCAGAGGAGATCAGAGAATCAGGGAGTTCATTCCAATCTTTAATACATTACGTAAACTTGCCCATGCAATATGATATTTTTCAGCAGCAAAAATTGAAAGTTTCATTGGAAAACTTGATATTTTTAGTATTTTTGCTCAAAACATTGATTGTGGGTACACGTTAAAACAGCCTCGCCGAGGCGGTTCTAACGAGTACCCACAAATTATGTTTTGGATCAAAAACTTAAGAAAAATAGGTATACCCCTGCATACCCCAGTTTTGCTATATAAAAGTGGGGTGTAAGGGGGTATATATTGTATGGACATGTTTTCCCGATGAGTCTGGAGGAAAAAGCTATATGCAAATAGGCATTTGTACTTGCTGAGGGTATATGAAATGCAAAGGAGTGCTGATTCCTACACAGCCTGTTTTTTGGGGAAAATGTCATCCGTGGGTACGGACTTAGAAATTTTGTGTTTAAGGATGTTCGCTGCCAATGAAAAAGTATTCAAACTTTTTTTCTAACCACTCTTTTTTGATTCCAAAATATAACACAAGACATTTGAAAACAAAATAAATATAGGGTAGTGTGCATTTTTTCAAGCTACAGGCCTCTGAACGAGACCTCTGAGCACCCTGTTTTAAATTTGGTAAAATTAAGTTAATTTTCAATTCTTTGAAACATAACTGTCTTGAACAAAAATACACATAGAATGCTTTCAAAAGTCATAATATTTGCGTAGCGCAGACAATTTTGGACCATTATTTCTATAAGCCCATTTCATAAAAGCACCTTAAATTTTAAAACCAGCACACCAAAGGCACAAAGAATGACTTAGAAGAACATGGGACACATATACTGCTGCTAAAATAAAAATCGTACGAGTGCAATTAATTTGAAGATGTGTAATATTCAAGTTTAGTCTACCCTACCCCCTAAGTTTTACTGACAACTAAAATTTTCTGAAAAGTTGCAGAAAATGGGGTGAAAAAATGAAGTTTCTTAGATTGACAATATTCATGGCTCATTCAATGCATAATGTCATTATGTATTCAAATATAAAATATTAGGTAAATATCTGCAACCATTTACGAGATATTCAAGAAAAGAAAAACCGGAAGTTCCGAAATGTCAAATGTTAGCAGCGAACATCCTTAAGTTTTTGGTTAAAGTTTTTATAAGTCTATATATCTCTTGGTCCTGTTGATGGATAAAGTAGATACATGTACTTTGCATGTTGGTAGAATTGGTCCGAAGTTTTATGCAGTACCGTCATGACCAACCCTGGGTGACCTTGAGGTCAAGGTCATGGACTTAGAAATTTTGTGTTAAAGTTTTTGTTTTTTATTCCGATAGTCCGAGGGCCCAATAGTCCTAGGGCCCGTTAATCCGAGGGCCCGATAGTCCGAGGGTTGTGAAGCCAAATGATTTTCAATTAAATGTATCCCACCCTTTTCATTTTCTGTCTTACAGCTGCAATTTGGTATGTTTTACAACACGTGACCTGGCGTGGCTTCATATAAAGTATTTGATATACGTTGCAAATTTATAATCGTTTGCCTCAGATTTAAGTAACCCCAATCGCAGCAGACTTGTAAATGACCAAAATGACCTAAAATAAAAAACAACACCATGGTATGTCCCACAAACTTGCATACATACTACCCATCTTGAAAAATCATTGTTTATGTTTAAACACGGTACACCGATAGCCAGGACCAGAAGAGCCGTAATATATAAGGCAAAAATGTATACATATATATCTGGCTCTTTGTTGTATTCCTTTAGGGAAACGCCCAAAAATAAACAGAAGTCAATTGCAGTCCTGTATTCAAAATCTTGGAACAACAGTAAATCTGAAATGTCTAAATTGACAGTTGTCTGTTTCTATTTGATACGACCAAAAATGACTACTTGGAGACTCAGCATCACAGAAACATTGTAACCTATTAATCACTCATATAGGGACACTTAATATGAAACAAATTTGGAGAATAACAACAATTAAAACTTTCAACAGTTACTAAACCTGCAAGAGCTGTCAAAACTAGCTGCCAACACTTAATTTCTTTCACGATAATATCTGATTCCACCATGTAAAAGCTGTTTTCGTGCACAAAAACAAAAATAAGCTGACTTTTGATAAAAAAATAATTTGAGAATGTGATCAAGAACTTCGTCACTGTATGGGAGACATCCTGCATGTCTGGGGTCAGATCGAGGCTGCAATAAAACCAGATCTTACTTTCTTCTTAGGACCTCAGTTTCCGTATCAGAAGGTTTATGTTTAATATTCTAAAGAATTCTGTTATTTATGAAAATGGACCTATAAAATGGTGACCATTTGACTATTTCAATTTAACAATTAGTCAAGTCAAAGAAGATGTGGCTAAATTCTTACTAAAAAGAAACAATATTAATAATAATAATAGCAGCTCTGTCATACATTCACGTATCAGCGGCTCAGCTCTGTCATACATTCATGTATCAGCGGCGCATCGCTCGCGTATCTGTAAGAATTTCGAAAAGCCGAGGTCTGAAGCGTATTTTGTTCGAAGTATATACCACGTACGTGTGACGTTCCTGCTACTCGCTTTGTTAACTCTAAACTCGCTTTTTAACACGAAACTCATTTTTTTATATATTAACTAGAAACTCTCTCTTTTAACTCGAAACTCACTTTTTTAACTCGAAACTCACTTTTCTAACTCGAAACTCATTTTTCTAACTCGAAACTCACTTTTCTAACTCGAAACTCGCTATTTTAACTCGAAACTCGATTTTTTGAACTCGAAACTCGATTTTTTGAACTCGAAACTCACTTTTCTAACTCGAAACTCACTTTTTTAACTCGAAACTCACTTTTTTAACTCGAAACTCACTTTTTTAACTCGAAACTCGCTTTTCTAACTCAAACTCACTTTTTTAACTCGAAACTCGCTTTTTTAACTCGAAACTCACTTTTTTAACTCGAAACTCACTTTTCTTACCAGAAACTCGCTTTTCTTACTCGAAACTCACTCCCTACCAATAGTGACACACGTAAATGACATTATGATAAAACTCTTATAAACACATTTTCTTCATTCCATGTGCACAGATTCTCATATATGCGCCAAAATGGCGAATTGAAGCTGTCAAATCTGGCTATACCATTGTCTGAATGAAAATGACCGAACATTTCCGATTTTTTGATGATTCTCGAAAGTTCGAACTCTCGATCATTCGAAAGATTTCCTGCGGTCCCTTGCGTTTCGAATTATCGAACTTCGACTGTAAATTATCTAGTTCACATAACCAAGATGGCTGCCATGCCCATATATGGTAAAAACCCTTCAAAAATCTTCTCCGAATTTTGAGGACCGATTTCAAAGAAACTTGGTATGAAGCACCAATGGCTGAAGTACTACAATGTATATATAAATCATGACCCTGTGTTGACCTTGACCTATTTTAGGACAAGGTCAACATAGGTCGCCAATGCATTGGAATGGGGAAAACTTTTAAAAAGTCATTTGAGGTGAAAATCTTGCAGGAAATGGGTAGTAGGACTAAATATTAATGATTCTGAAAAAAAAATGGACCTAAGGGCTCATATGTCCACATATGTTCATATGGCGGGGCAATATATATATGTATATTACCATAATATTCAAACATCTTCTCCTCTAAAACCACTTGGCCAATTGAAGCCAAATTTTATGTGAAGCATCTATAGGATGGGGGAACCAATGTATATATTAATAATCTAAGTCACATGACCAAGATGGCCACCATGCCCATATATGGTAAAAACCCTTCAAATATCTTCTTGAAACCAATAGATTGATTTTAATGAAACTTGGCGTGAAGCATCCATGGACAGAATATTGATTAGTCTGAAAAAAGAAAACGGCCCAAGGGCTTCATCTGCCCCTGCACTGGGGTTAAATACCATAATATTCAAACATGTTTATTGGTATATGCAGCAGACTCAGGTGAGCGTTTACAGGACCATTGGTCCTCTGGTTTAAGACATCTTTCAAAAATCGGAGAATGACATGATGTGGGTAATTTATCTAGCTTTTTTCATCTCCAGCCGATCTGCTAAAAACACAGCACATGGTTTGGAATCACTTTTGAGGTGAGTGCAACACATGCGTTTTTAGGTTGTGTGTTAGATTTTCAACACAAACACGCCGCATTACTTCGTTTTCCAACTTATGCAATGCGTCCATTTTATTTGGAAGATTTTATTAGCTCGCCTGCACGAAGTGCACAGAGCTATTGTTGTCACCTCGGTCGTCCCCATTTACGTTTACGTGTACGTTTATGTCCGCGTCCGCGTCACACTTTCGGTTAAAGTTTTTAAAATTGTTATCTTGATAGTCACTGACCAGAAATTATTCATATTAGGAACATTGCTGCATATGAGGGTCCTCTGTGATTTAGTGTGAAGGGACCCGTGGGGTCGTGTGCCTGGGGGCGGGGCTAGAGGTCAATATCTAGAACACCTTTGTACAATGTCCCGACTCGGCACTCATATTGACCTACTGACCTTGACCTATATTTCATGCTCCAGTGACTTTGTCATTTTTGAAGCCAACCCTTAATATTGTAACGGCGCATGGCTATTCTGTAATAACTTTGAGTGTATGATACGTTGCTGTCCTTTTATAACACGCAACGATTGATTTTCCTATGTAAAAGTATCGAACGATTCGTGTAGCGAATCAACTTCGAGCCGAAAATGTGTCAACTTTGTCTCGTGTTTACCACGCAAATACGCAATAACAGCATCAATTTACTGCTTAAACATGAAGTCCGAACTCTAAATTATCTCAACATACTTTTGGTATTACGTTAATTCCATTTTTGAAGCTGTATTTTACAATAATTCCCATTCCAAAGTTCGCTATTTTTGAGCTGTCATTCGCGTCTTTGTGTGTATTTGAACCTAGAAATCTGAGTGCTCCGAACGTTATGCTGTCCTTGGTTTGGTGACGTCAGCGGCGCGTGATTTGAAATCATATAAATAGCGGTTCTTTGGCTGAAGTTTCGCAGTTGCGATTGATGGGCAACTGCTACTGTTGGTTTTTCTAGAAGTCTCTGCCTGGTTTGGCTGAATCTAGGATAGCATAGCTACCATACAGACACTATTTCTAAATGCCGAAGAGACAGTCTATGGCTGAAAATTGCCCTGCAAATGTATGAATAAGCTTTGTCTCTCCACCCACTAGAAATACAAGGCCCGTTTCTGCCAAGCTTGGCTGAAACTTCTTTTCTTCTTTTTATCCTTATCTAGGCGAAGTTGACACAGGTTTCGATTATTATTTAAATAAATTATTGTCAGAACTAAACCATTATTGACTTTGTAAAGCTGAATATTGTCTTTTGACACCATTTTAGGAATATTTTAGACCGTCTGCCAAGCTAGGATAAATTCTGCCAAGTTAGGCTGAATGCATTACATTGCATTACATTAAGGATCAATAACGTTCAGCATTAACAGTTCAATATGTCGCAGGTTTGAGCGCTTGTAAAAGTGTGTTGGTGTGACAAGTTAACTGTTAATCAGCAAGTTGTATTTAATTAAATTTAATATTAAGGATCATTAGGGTTATTTCATTCTAATATTTAGGTTTTATCGATCAAGTTGTTGTTGTACAGCCGACCTAGGATAAATTCCGCCTAGCTTGGATTTCCGCATGTATTTAATGTTAGGCTCTTATGTAGTTCTTTTCTCGCGTTATGCATCTAATGATTATATAATTGAATACTTAAGAGAGGCTGCCTACCGTGTTGCAAAGCTGTGTGCTAATCTGAGCATGTTGGTGCAACTTGTAGACAATTTAGGGTAATAAATAGAATTTGAATGTATAAAAAGAATAAATTATATTTAATTCAATTATACTCAATTATCAACTATCAACTTAACATATCTAAGAGTGTTTATGTTTCTTAACTTGTACTCAGCTATCGGTTACGCTCTTGTATTGTTCTTGTTAAATGATATCTTGTTAATTATTTATTCTATCATAGTTGAATATTTGCCACATCCTAAATTGTTAAGGGCAAAACAAATAAATGATAGAAACTAAAATGGCCACTTTTAATTTCACGTCCATTCAACACTGAATACAACCCAGGTCGGACTCACATTGTTTGCATTGTACCGGTAGCACCTATATCCTGACTGTTGAATTGAAATTGTAAGCAAAGCTGACCAGGTGGCCCCGTTGCAATATCTCATCAACTATAAAGCCTACAACCATCAAACCTTGCATATGGCTTCTCCTCGATGTCCCGACTCGGCACCCACATTGACCTACTGACCTTGACCTATATTTCATGCTCCAGTGACTTTGTCATTTTTTAAGCCAACCCTTAATATCTCATCAACTATAAAGCCTACAACCATCAATCCTTGCATATGGCTTCTCCTCGATGTCTCGATTTTGCACCCACATTGATCTAGTGACCTTGACCTATATTTCGTGCTCTAGTGACTTTTTCATTAAAGTTTTTAGAAGTCTATATCTCTTGAACATGTTGATGTATCAAATTGATACTTTGCATGTTGGTAGATATTGGTCTAAAGTTTTATGCACTACCATCAATACCCACCCTGGTTGACCTTGAGGTCAAGGTCACAGACTTAGAATTTTTTTGTTAAAGTTTTCGGTTAAAGTTTTTAGAAGTCTATATCTCTTGAACATGTAGATGGATCAAGTTGATACTTTGCATGTTGGTAGATATTGGTCTGAAGTTTTATGCTGTACCATTATGACCCATCCTGGGTGAACTTGAGGTCAAGGTCATGGCCTTAGAAATTTTTGGTTAAAGTTTTGGGTTAAAGATTTTTGAAGTCTATATACCTCTATGTTGATGGATCAAGTTGAAACTTTGCATGTTTGTGGATATTGGTCTGAAATTTTATGCTGTACCATCACAACCCACCTGAGCGACCTTGAGGTCAAGGTCATGGGTCATAGATTTTGATAAGTTTAGTGGCAAAGCACAAGTCAGGCGAGCTACGCTGTCCTGCGACAGCTCTTATTTTGACTAATGATGAAGATTTGTGACCATAAACGTCATTTATATGCCTCTGATTTGAAAATAATCGATATGCTATGAAGCGGCATGATAAGCGATGAAGAAAGGAGACTATGAAGAAAACGCGTTATGCTTGGAGGATGAGCAGTCCAGTTGATTTTGCTATAACGAAATATGCTAGTCAGCCTTGTATTGTCAAGAGGCGTATTAAATAACATCCTCAGCTTCGACAGCAACTAAGCAAATCTGGTAAATGTCTTTCTTGTTTTGAAAAAGCATGATTCTTCCTTTACAAGAACATGTTTTGTCTTACAGTATGTATTTATGTACATGTATTACAGGTATTTTTTCGATATGTATGCTTACTTATATTTATTTACTGTATATATGTAGTTCGCGTCTTATTGGAGGAACGAAAAAGAGCTATATGCATTACAGAAAATGATTAGTTTACTTCTTCTTGTACATGGAACTATCAGGGTTCATACAGTAACCAGCATGACTACATTATAAAAAGAGTTTAAAGAAAGTACAGTGGCCTCAGATTTAAAATCCAACAACTGATTGAATGACCCGATGTAAGCGCAATGCACCAGTCATTTGTAACCACGGCTCCCCCACCTACGGGGAAGGGCGTGGATTATGACTTTTCAGCTTTCAGTGCCCTGCTATATGCCCCATCCCCAGGGGGCGAACTGGAGGTCAGCACTTTGCTCTTTGCCCTGCCCTTAGCAATAGAAACTCTTCCTGGGGTAAGGATCCTAATGTCAAAACCCCGTCGTTTCCCCTGCACTGCGGGGACACTCGAAAAGTAATTGCCCCACACTTTAGCCCGGCTATCTCCCACCCTTCCCCGTAGGTGTGGGGGCAGTGGTTACAAATGACTGGTGCACAAGAGTGATTGATAATTAGCTAGAAAAAGTGCAGCGGTCTATCTATGTGCAATGAATACTTACTTTTTCCATACTATTTCAAAACAAGAAAGACATTTATCAGCTTTTCTTAGTTGCCGAATAAGCTAAGTAAGTAACTTCTTTATATCATAGCTGAGGAGGCTATTAAATACGCCTCTTGACAATACAAGGCTGACCTGTGCATTTTATTGTAGTACAATCAACTGGACTGCTCTAGCTCATAGCATAACAAGTTTTCTTCATAGCTAGTCTCCTTTCTTCATCGCTTATCACGCCGCTTCATAGCATATTGATTATTTTCAAATCAGAGGCATACAAATGACGTGTATGGTCACTAATCTTCATCATGAGTAAAAAATAAAATCTTCCAAATAAAATGGAAGCATTGCATAAGTTGGAAAACGAAGTTATTCGGTGTGTTTGTGTTGAAAATCTAGCATACAACCTAAAGACGCATGTGTTGCACTCACTTCAAAAGTGATTCCAGACCACGTGCTATGTTTTCAGCAGATCGGCTGGAGGTGAAAAAAGTTAGATAAATTACCCACATCATGTCATTCTCCGATTTTTGAAAGGAGTAATTGATAATAAAACTAGAGAACACGAAGTTGCTTCCACAGCTGCATAGTGGGAAGTACTGTAAATGAATTTATTATCATTGCATTTTGCTATGAAAGAGCTGGATTGGTGGCCGTGTATAATGCAGTTTTCAATATAACTCAACCATGCCATGGCTCCCATTGATGATTTTGCTATGTGTACAGTAACTGTTACATGTAGTAACCTCATTATGCCCCCAACTTTGAAAAAGTTGGTAGGGCATATTGCTTTGGGCTTGTCCGTGTGTCCGCACCACTTTTTCTTAACTTTTAAACGGTGGATGCTAGTGTCTTGAAATTTCATATATGGATTCCTCATGAAAAAAAAAAAAAAATGACCCGTATTTTTTTTCTTTTCTGAGTTATGCCCCCTTTCTGAATTATCTCCCTTTGAAAAAAAATCTTGAAAATCTTGTGTGCAAGATATCTCAAAAAGTATTTGAGCTAGTGCTTTCATATTTAGTATGCTGATTGGGGCCAAGGAGTAGATCACCTGATTAACTTTTGAGAACTTTTTGTCAAATTTTGACAAAATTACGGAATTTTGAAAATTTATCAATTTTACCACTTTTGGATTTAAGTGTGCATCTGTTATCACTGTTAGTCCTCAAGTTTGCTATTTGTGCCCAGGTCAACTCTGTTTGCTTACATGATTTTCAAAAATAATGAAAAAACTGTGCCAGGTTAGTGGCAAGCATACAGTTGGGGGCATAGTGTTTTACAAACACTTATTTCTAGTTATAACATGGTTTCACTCATAACACAGTCTACTTCTATGGACCCCAGTGATAGAGTTAGAATGAGGTTTACCAGTACCTTAATAAACAGATGTTGCCAGCACATGTCAGTAAGCCATGTGCACATAGCAGCTTATATATGAGCCGCGACGCGAGAAAACCGGCCTTTGGGTTTTCCGACCAGGTCACTAACCGAGCTGTACAAGCACAGAAGATGGCTAGAAGCTTGAAATTTCGGATTTAAAAAGAAGAGGAATTGCACTATCCGTGTAGCGAAAACTAAGGCGCTGATCAGCTTCGCTAAGGTGCTGATCAGCTTCGCAGTGACTGCGAAGCTGATCTGCGCCTTTGTTTTTGCCTAGGCAAAAATCTGGTTTTCTCATGGCGTGGCTCAAGTGATAAGTGCATAAACTTAGCTAGATCAGCTGTCTAACCTGCACTCCGATACACTTTGTGGCCTCGCTCCACTGCTGTGACAGCTTAGCTTTGGTTGCCTTTAAAACAAAGTCGAACTGATCATGGATTTTGAAAGGTACTTGTAGCTGCATGATTTTGGCGTTAATCATATTATTTTGTCAAGTGTACCAGTAGCAAGATTCTTCCAGTAATAACATAAAATTGGCTACAAAGTTTAAATCAACGCAGAAAAACACTTTTTTCGACTTTGAGTCACTAATTCTACAGTAGTTTAAGACATCTCTGAAATTTTCCATAGATAAAAATGAAGTATTTTATGATTCTGGGTACTTTAACAACTAGAATATTTATAATTCATGTCAAATATGTCAGAAAAGATAAAATAACACTGTTTTTCGGTTCATTGCTGTTTTGCTGAATTTTCATTTTTGTCTCATGGCTCAATATATCCAAATTCCGTTGGTGTGGAGAGGTCTAACGAAACAACGATGGAAATATTCCGTCTAAAACTGAGCAATATATGGGAGACAAAATGTAGCCAATTGCTATATGTAGTATATGCGTTACTAGTTCATATCTGAAAACCCAATGAGATACAGAAAGCTCAGCTTTTCAGAAGTTTTATGTTATTTTCTTCTTTCTTGCTTAGATGCCGAGATTTTTTTTTTTCTTAAAGTTCTCCCATTGTTAGGGAATGTTGTTATAGATCGCCATAGAAAGACTATAGATCAAAAACTCTTCAGCTTACGCAGCAGTAAGCCTTGTTTAATGTAGCGGAATCCTAACGAAGGCCCAGACCAGATTTTCCATCATTTGTATCGGCTGATTACGTCTGTTGTAATGCAAGATGCTGAAACTAGAATCTAATTTTTTTGTCATCTCAGATTTCTGTCTGAGCAATTTTATTTATTGACATTGACACAGTTTTGCGTAGGGCACTTGTTACAGGTTTTTAGGGCATAGGGCATATTGATTTTGGTCTAGAAGACAATTCAGGAGACTGGATAAGGAGAGTATTTGAAATCAGAAAACCAACAATCTGCACTGCTTGCGAAACCAAAGGCGCAGATCAGCTGTGCAGTTACTGCACAGCTGATCAGTGCCTTTGTTTTCACTACACAGATAGTACAATTCCTCCCCTACTTAAACCTGAAATTTCAAGCCTCTCGCTATTTTCTGAGACTATACAGACTGGTTTGTTTCGACCTGGTCGGAAACCCAAATTATTTGTTTTCTCATGCATGCGAAGCCTCAGTTATTAAGGGAAAATTTTCCCTATTTCTTCATATAATACAAACCCATGTTGTGGGTGCTCATTAGAACTGCTTTTGCGAAAGCAATTCTGATGAGCACCCACAACATAGATTTCTATGAAGAAATAACAAAAATTGTCTTTCTTTTATCGAATACTCCAATTATCTAGACTTCTGAATCTGAAGTAATCTTTTGCGCAACATAGATTGAATTCGTTAAAGGAAAAAAATCTTTGCTGTACAGAGAGGGCCTAATAAATTGCTTTGTTTTCCTGGAATAATGCTATGACTGGCAAAACAATTCAAGCAAAATGAAAGGAAATCCATATAATGTACATACATATTGGAAATTTGAATATGATCTGCCGCATGGGAAAACCAACCATCTGCATAGGTGAAAACAAAGTGCAGATCAGCTTCGCAGTATCTGCGAATCTGATCAGCGCCTTTGTTTTCGCTATACGGATAGTACAATTCCTCTACTTTCTAAATCCAAAATCTCCAGCCTCTAATCATCTTCTGTGCCTGTACAGCCCTGGTCGGAACCCAAATTGTTGGTTTTCTCTTGCACAGGCTCATATTACAGGCTCTGAAATTTGGCCGCTGGTCAAGGAAAGCTTATGGAAGGATCACAATGGCATAAGTAAATTTAAAAGTGCATTTCCTGTTACGTAAGCAGCAGACAGGATAATGACTGATTTTGGCGATAATTAGAGGGTAATTTCTGGTTTTATTAAATCCTAATTTTTTGCATATGAGAAAATAAATAGGTTAGATCAGTTGACTAATAGCTGTCCTCATTACGAAAACTTGCCCATGCAATATACATTTTTTTTTTTTTTCAAAAGCAAAAATAAAAAAAAATCATTGGAAAAATTTTGATATTTTTAATATTTTTGCTCAAAACATAGATTGTGTGTAACTACCATCTATGTTTTGGTGCAAAAATAAGAAAAATAGGTATACCCCTGCATACCCCTGTTTTGCTATATAAAAGTGGGGTTCAAGGGGGGGGGGTATACATGTCACGGACATGTGTTCCTGATGCTTAGTTTTCACTTTATACATAGAACATTCCTCTAGTCTCTGAATCCCTTTCATGGGTCTAGCCATCTCCTACAGTCTGGTTTTTGTAGGACCTGGTCAGGAAATCTGAAGTCAAATATCTTGTGTAGACCCTGCTCATATGTTGCTACATGTACATATAAAATTGTCTTGTTACATAGCCATACATTCCTAGAGGCTACAAGGTTCCAATTTAAACATTAGAGAGGTTGAGAAAATGAACTTGTAACTTGTACGTGTATGTGTAGAACAGTTTTATCTCCAAACTTCGTCATTTATTACAAGTTCAAAACACTCGCTACACGTTGAGAATCAGTTAGGCTGTGAATGAAATAAATTTGCGACTTGTAAGTTTTCTTTATATGTTTCCATCGATAGGTCAGGTAGGTACAAGCAGAAACGAAGTTGATGAAGCGTTGCCAAATCGTTTTGCACGTGCAGCCGAAGTATATCTGACCAAAGGCGAATCGACGTACATGTGACCATATATGTATGTAGGTAAATTCCCTAGGTATACCCAGTTCAACACACAAATTACGAATGTCATCTTTATAAAACCTAAAACTTGCTTTGGATTGCTCTTCCGTGTAGGTGTCTAGGTCGAAACCCTTTTCAAAAGAGGGCACATCGGAGCCGGAACAAACTTGTGACAATAAAATTAACTCATCATCGTTGTCTAAAAGTCCGGCTAACAATAAATCATCCATATTTACTTTCATATATCAACACGTATAAACAATAAAAAATTCAGCTGTATATACTTTATGAAATCTACACGTACACGTTCGATTTTCTCAAACGATTTTACACTCAAAACGATCGTGTACGGGTAAATAAAGCTAGTACACGTACACGTTACAAGTTTATTTTCTCAACCTCTCTAATATCAACCATTATCTGCTCATTTGATGCTGTTTGTAAGAAATCAATGTGATCATTAGGTATAATGAGCTGGTTTCATACTAAAAGTACATTGATATTTTTTAATTCATATCAAATATGTGGAAAAGGCTGGCTAAATGCATTGCAAATCATACCTGTGAAGTGTGGTGGTCTCTGAAAAATTGTTGACTGGGACTTAAAGCCATAACCAAACTTAAAAAAATAATGTACCCATACCACATGGTTATGACTTTTAAAGTCTTTTTACAAAGCTAAAAATGCTAAATAAATATTTGAACAAAAGCTTTAAATTTTGAGCCATCACGTGAGAAGCCCCCGTGGCCGAGCGGTTAAGAGCGCTGTTTCTTAATCACTCGATCATCTCACCGCTGTGTCTGGTGTGGGTTCGAGCCCCGCTCTGGCCACATGTGAGACAAGCCAAGTTCTGCTTGCGGGTGTGTCAGGTGGTTTTTCTCGGGGTTCTCCCGTTTTCGCCCCACCTACTGATTGGCCCGTCTCATATGAGCTGAAATAATCTTGAAAGGGACGGACGTAAAACTGAATTAAAAAATTAAAAAAAAAAAAAAATAATCATGTGAGAAAACCAACAATTTGGGTTTCAGACCAGGGCCGACACAGACCTGTTTGTACCGTCACAGAAGATGGCTAGAGGCCTGAAATTTTGGATTTAGATAGTAGAGGAATAATTATTGTACAAGCCGAAAACACAGGCGCTGAACAGCTTCGCCGTTACTTCGAAGCTGATCTGTGCCTTTGTTTTGGCAAATGCAAAATGTTAGTTTTCTTATGAGGTGGCTCATATGTTATCAAATAACGGGAAGTAATGAGGCAACTGAAACTGAAACAGTATGATCGAGGTGCCCCATGATAAAACCAACAATAAACTCATCCTCTAATTTCAATAAACTTTTGCTCATGTTTGTGATCTGAGCTCCTTTATATGTTAAGACGTCAGAAAACCAACAATTTGCATATGCGAAAACAAAGGCGCAGACCAGCTTCGCGGTACCGCGAAGCTGATCAGTGCCTTTTTTTTTCACTACACAGATATTACATCCCTCTTCTTCTTAAATCCGAAATTTCAAGCTTCTAGCCTGCTTGTGTGACTGTACAGGCTGGTTTGTGTCAGCCCTGGTCATTTATAGAGTACCCATCCTCTGAATAAGCAATAAATAAGCTGGAAATCATTATTCATTGCCACTGTTTTATCATATATGTATTAGCTGAATTTTTATATTAACCTTCAAAATGACGTCTCAAAGAGGGACGTGCATTAACAGGGTTTTCTGGCCCACCCAAAAGCCAAAAAATAAAAGTATCTGTACGACACTTTATCTTATATGTTTTAATAGATGAAATGTCCAAATGTTTTAATCTAATATTGATTTCACTTTTATGGTTGCTATGGTTACACAAAATGGCCGCCAATATGGACTAAAGTAGGAAAATCACAATTTTGGACCGAAATTTAGAGGTTTAACAGAGAAGTTTACATAGAGCCCAGCTAAATACCAAAAAGATATTTTCATAAAAGATTAGTATTACAAAGATGCACAAAATGTGAAAATATCTTTTTGGTATTTAGCTGGGCTCATACCTTATTCTTAAAAAATTGCTCTATAGATTACTTGCATTTCACTCAAAGTAAGACACCTTTTTTTATAAGGCCTTGTGCCAATTAATTCCACCAAGCACCAGAAGACATCTTCTAATGGGTGATAAATTGTTGATTGGCACCCCCGAAATAAAATGGGATTTTTTTCAAAGGCGCACTTATTTGTGTTATGAAGAAAATCATGGTTTCCATAGCAACTTGTATTGTATTGTATATTGTATTTCCAGCCCATTTAGGTTCACCTCACTTTGCTATAAGGCACCAGGTAAAATACAAGTTTTGGATACTACGCAACCATTGACCAAACTATTGGTACAGAAAAATATCTCAGAAATATGGGGTTTGATCATGTAGATTCCAAACTACAAACCAGTCACGACATGTAGTTGTGCCATATCGGCAACCACAAATATGGTTTTTGAACATAGTAGGGGTATACCTACAAAATCAAACATAATTTAGTTACTGATTATCCTAGCTCACTAAACATGGTATCATTTTAAAGCTTATGCTTAGGCCTTTCATCCAACTGTAGCTTGTGTAAAATATCTAAATTATATATTCATCTAATTTGCATATCCATGAATACCGGTATTGATAGAATCATAATAGAAAATATATAAATAGAAAAAACATAAAATACACTGACTTCAATAACAAACAGCCATTTTCGCATCATGTCGATAAGCGATACAACTTGATAAACCCTAACATGTAATGAATCTATGCATAAAAATTAGCTCATTTGCATATTTATGAATATTTATAGAAACATGAGAAATTAAGAAAAAAAATTCAATGGACTTCTTAGATATACTAATTCCAGTCACAAATCATCACTGCGGCTTGTTGTTGTCCATTTGTTATACAATTTTTCATTTTCTAACCTGCAATGGCCCAATATTAAAATAATCTAATTTGCATATTCATGAATATTGATCTGAAAATAAGATATTGAAAGAAAGTTCAATTAAAACCGTAAACATACAACTAAGTCAAACACCAGCATCGTGTCAAGTTGTCGTTAATCATTTATGCGATGTGTATGACCTAACATGTAATGGATCTATGTGAAAATTTGAATATTCACAAAAGTATCGAACCAGTGGCATCAATCAATCTATCTGTCTATCCATATAAGTCAAAGCTGAGTGATTTATCCCCATGTCATATCTGTTGAATCCTAGACTTGCTTCGTTAAAGTTTGAAATTGTGATTAATTCGATTACTTTGGTGAATAAAAATAAAAATCATTCATATGCAAATTAGATAGTTTGCATATTCATGGTATTCAAATTAGATAATTTGCACCTCTGATCAGTGTAATAAGTTTTGTTTGTAACCATTTCTTAGTTAATGCTTGTTCAATATTCTATAGCAGACATGTGATGAATTAAGAGTGTGTTGTGGTAAACAGTATTAATTTGGTTTTTTCCTGTATTTTCTAAAGTTTCCATTAATATTCATGAATATACAAATTAGAAATTTTGCATAACCACAGTGGCTTAGCATAAAGTTGACTCTGTATGGTATTTATGGTATTGGACAAGTGCAATATAGGTACATTTACATCTGTAAGGCACTCAAAACATTTTATTCTGTTCGTTAATTTCTGATAAAGCGCTCTGGTTTTCATCAATATTCATGAATATGGAATATGCAAATTTCATATTTTGCATATTGAATGCAGATTATGTTCAAAAGCTGAGCTGAAGCATTTTTAATAACATATTAGGTTGACAATGTTAGTATTTGAATACGAGTAATTACTTATTCAACTTATTGGAACTGTAGTATCGGTTGCTATGGAAACCATGAATATATGCATTATCCATATGCACTTTTGCAGAATTTATGGGTTTTTATAGCCCCGCTTTGAAAAAGTGGGGGCTATACTGGATTCACCCTGTCCTTCCGTAGTTCCGTTATTCCGTTATTCCGTTATTCTGTTATTCCGTTATTCCGTTATTCCGTCCTTCCGTCCTTCTGACATTTTTGTTTCCATTCATTATCTTGAGAATGGCTTGACAGAATCTGACCAAATTTTGTATGCACATCAACATTGACAAGATCTAGCTTGGGATTGTTACCCGTCATTTTTCGCAAAATTTTGACGGAGTTATGGCCCTTGATTGATGTCAGAATTTCGTTTCCGCTCAATATCTTGAGAACGAATTGACAGAATCGGACCAAATTTTGTATGCACATCAACATTGACAAGATCTAGCTTGGGATTGTTACCCGTCATTTTTCGCAAAATTTTGACGGAGTTATGGCCCTTGATTGACGTCAGAATTTCGTTTCCGCTCAATATCTTGAGAACGAATTGACAGAATCTGACCAAATTTTGTATGCACATCAACATTGACAAGATCTAGCTTGGGATTGTTACCCGTAATTTATCGCAAAATTTTGACGGAGTTATGGCCCTTGATTGACGTCAGAATTTCGTTTCCGCTCAATATCTTGAGAATGAATTGACAGCATCGGACCAAATTTTGTATGCATATCATCATTGACAAGATCTAGCTTGGGATTATTACACGTCATTTTTCCCAAAATTTTGACGGAGTTATGGCCCTTGATTAACGTCAGAATTTCGTTTCCGCTCAATATCTTGAGAACGCATTGACAGAATCCGACCAAATTTTGTATGCATATCAACATTGACAAGATCTAGCTTGGGATTGTTGCCCGTCATTTTTCGCAAAATTTTGACGGAGTTATGGCCCTTGATTGACGTCAGAATTTCGTTTCCGCTCAATATCTTGAGAACAAATTGACAGAATCGGACCAAATTTTGTATGCACATCATCATTGACAAGATCTAGCTTGGGATTGTTACCCGTCATTTTTCGCAAAATTTTGACGGAGTACGGCCCTTGATTGACTTCAGAATTTCGTTTCCGCTCAATATCTTGAGAACAAATTGACAGAATCCGACCAAATTTTGTATGCACATCAACATTGACAAGATCTAGCTTGGGATTGTTACCCTTCAGTTTTTGTTAAATTTTGACAGAGTTATGGCCCTTAATTAACGTCAGAATTTCGTTTCCGCTCAATATCTTGAGAACGAATTGACAGAATCCAACCAAATTTTGTATGCACATCAACATTGACAAGATCTGGCTTGGGATTGTTACCCGTCATTTTTCACAAAATTTTGATGGAGTTACAGCCCTTGATTGACATCAGAATTTCATTTCCGCTCAATATCTGGAGAATGAATTGACAGAATCCGTCCAAATTTTGTATGCACATCATCATTGACAAGATCTAGCTTTGGATTATTACCCATCATTTTTTTGCAAAATTTTGACGGAGTTAACAGCCCTTGATTGACTTCAGAATTTTGTTTCCGCTCAATATCTTCAGAACGAATTGACAGAATCCGCCTAAATTTTGTATGCACATCATCATTGACAAGATCTAGCTTTGGATTATTACCCGTCATTTTTCGCAAAATTTTGACAGAGAACGAATTGACATAATCAGACCAAATTTTGTATGAGCATCAATATTGATGAGATCTAGCTTGTGATAGCCTGTGATAGTTACCTGTCATTGTTTTTTTCATCCTGCAAAAAAAGCTGAGAAGCGGGGCTATAGTCAGATTCTCTGACAATTCTAGTTCTCTCATTTTTACATTAAGGAGGTCCCTCTTACTATAATGCTTCAGTGATGTTCTTTCTGAAGTATGCAACGAAGGTCTAAATATCACAAGCCAACCCTTAAATGGATATGAGTTTAGTCATTTCTTTTTGTTTTTCATTAAAATTCATGAATTTCAACATGACCACTTTTCTTTATGGTGATTGAATGACTTGTTCAGAAGTTTTAATGATGCCATAGCAACATATCATTCTATGGTTTGAACTGAAATTAATGAAGTTATGAAGTTCTAACAGACTTACTTGTTTTCCAATTACTTTCAGTGTTTTCATTAATATTTATGAATATGAAAATTCAATATAAATTTCATTATAACACCAATTAATGCAAGGCAGGTGTGTAAGCTCTAAATTGATACCAACTTCAGTGGTCTACAACAAGTAAAAGCTGAAATATGACCAACTGTTCCCATTAGCTGATATATCAATATTGAAATTGCTTTGAATGGGTCATGACCTTTGACCCAAGGTCATTCCTATAAGAAAGGTCATACACATATATTATTATTATTTTCATGAAGAGCAATAACCAGGCTATATTTCACATCATTGTCACTCAGCTCGGTTGGGGGCTATTTTTGGCTCTTAATGCACGTCGCCCTTTCTTGTTTTCTCTTTTTTTAATACAAAGTAATAACTTTTGAAAGATGATAAACATGTATAAAACTATTGATTTGTATAGTATGACAATAAAATGTTAATTGTTGCACCAATGAAATGTTTGCTCACTGGAGTTTTTTGCTTTCGATCAATGGTAAAAACTGAGTTTTTTAGCTCACCTGAGCCGAAGGCTCACAAGGTGAGCTTATATTATAGTACAGTAGTCGAGCCGCGTCCGTCCGTGCGTCCGTCCGTGCATCCGTCCGTGCGTCCACATTTTCAAACTCGAATATCTCTAAGACAACAAGGCCAATCAAGACCAAATTTTATCTAAAGCATCATTGAGGAGGGGGAAAGGTTGTGTTAGGTTTTGGGCCAGGTCGGATCAGAACTCTGGTTTCCATGACAACAGATAGCTCCCATAGACTTACAATGGGAAAAACATAAAAAAATCTTCTTCTCCGAAACCATAAGGCCCAGAGCTTTCATATTTTGTCAGTAGCAATGTATAGTGGTCCTCTTTATAAATCTTGCCAACCGTGCCCCTGGGTTCCATACGGGCCCCCGGGCGCCCCGGGGGCATCATGGGAAAAACATAAAAAATCTTCTCCGAAACCACAAGGCCCAGAGCTTTCATATTTTGTTTGTAGCAATGTATAGTGTTCCTCTTTATAAATCCTGCCAACCGTGCCCCTGGGGTCCATACAGGCCCCGCCCCGGGGGCGTCATGGGAAAAACTAAAAAATCTTCTTCTCCGAAACCACAAGGCCCAAAGCTTTCAAATTTTGTATTTAGCAATGTATAGTGGTCCTCTTTATAAATGCTGCCAACTGTGCCCCTGGGGTCCATACAGGCCCCGCCCCGGGGGCGTCATGGGAAAAACAATAACAAATCTTCTTCTCCGAAACCATATGGCCCAGAGCTTTCATATGTTGTGTGGACCAATGTATAATACTTTTCTTTATAAATGCTGCCAATGGTGCCCCTGGGGTCCATACAGGCCATGCCCCAGGCATGTCATTATCTACCATAGACATAATGGAAATATATGAAAAAATCTTCTCTGCAACAGCATGACACAAAGCTTGTATATTTGATATACAACATTGTCATGTGGAGCTCTACATAAATCCTGCCAATCTTGCCCCTGGGATCAAATATGGCCCCACCCCGGGGGTCATTATAGGACCCTGACCTTGTTAGATGATTTTTTCAAGTGAACCAAAATGGCAGAAAAGAGGATACACAATCCAGACAAGAGCTCTTCTGCTGATGTAAGGAGGGTTTCAATGTCACATGACCAAGATGGCCACCATACCCATATATGGTAAAAACCCCAATTAATTTGTCCAGTGACTGTACTTGTTGAGTCTCAGGTGAGCAATCGTTGCCCCTGGGCTACTTGTTTTTTTTATCTAAAGCTAGTATCTCACTGGCATGCGAATTCCTCGTGACTGTTTTGTGAATTTAGTCATGAAAATTTGGCATGGCACTCATGTAAGCCTCATGAGAATTTTCATGTGTCACGAACTAGTCGCAAAGGCTTTAAACATGTTTAAATATTTAATGCAAATTTATTTGCCAAAATATTCGCGCACCCGTCACAAGACTGTAGTGCGACTTTAGTACGATGTTCAAGCTAGTGTCGTGAACCTGTCGTATGTTACAATGTCACAATTTTGCAACATTAGCAACTGTCGTACAAGTGAAAATGAAACAAAGCTACATTGGTGAGAATGTCGTGAGACACTCTCAGGAATGTCTTGAGACTGTCCAACGAGTGTCTCGCAACTATTGCGTGACAGTTGTGAGATATTTTTGCAAAATTAGACCAAAATTTGCGAAATTGTTGCATAAATGTCCATCCAATGAGACTGCAACGTGAGAGTTGCGTTTATATCGTTAATCTTTGTCGCAAAATAGTCCCGAAGTAGGCTCCAGTTGTCACATCCCAGTGAGATGGGCGCTTTAGGAGTAACAGAATGTAATCACACAGTCCATGGTCAAGCCTGCATGAGGCAGTTTACTAGTTACTAGTGCATGAGCCGCTGCATGCAAAAACCAATAATATGCATAGGCGAAAACAAAGGCGCAGATCAGCTTCGCAGTAACTGCGAAGCTGATCAGGGCCTTTGTTTTGGCTGCACGGATAGTACAATCCCTCTTCTTCTTTAATCCGAAATTTCAAGCTTCTAGCCTGCTTCTGTGACTGTACAGCCCGGTTTGTGTCGGACCTGGTTGGAACCCAAATTGTTGGTTTTCTCATGCACAGGCTCACATGTATTTGATAGTATTTGATAGTCACTCACCAGTGACAGACATTTGCAGAATCACAGAAAAAAGGTAAAACTGTCTATCAAAAAAATTAAAGAAAATTTCCCTCTATTCTTTGATAACGATTATCATAGACGATTTTGCAGAGTATATTTATTCCATTTTGTTTTATGCATCAAATGGACTGAAAAATTTTTGCACCGAAGTCCAAGATAATTAGGTGAAAAATATCATATTTTAACAATATTCCTCATTTGGTGGAATAACCATGGCAACACAACCACCATAATTATAACTTAAACACTAAAAGCATATTTTAGATATTTTGTACTGTTTTAATGATCTAGATGACACAATTACAGAAATGAGCCGCGTCATGAGAAATCAAATACACATGGTATGTGGTTTCTGGACAGGTTTGACACAAATGAAGTTGTACAAGCACAGAAAATGGCCAGAGATGGCAGTTACTGCGAAGCTGATCTGCGCCTTTGTTTTTGCATAGGCAAAATTCTGGTTTTCTCCTGACACCGCTCATATGATACTATGATACAAGTTCTCTGATCAAGAGAATGGTTCAAAGCATGCCAGCCAAGGCCCCAGCCACTCACAGATTAAACTAGCTAAATTAATTTATCTCATCTAGAATCCCAGAGTAATTCTTCTAGCATGTCTGAGAATTTGTCCAAAGCAATACTTTGATTCCACTAGGGTGACATAACTTGGCTTTTAGATTGTTGCTAATGGAAAAATATTAGCTAAAATTCCCCAAAGGCTTTGTCTTAAAGGGGGAATTTGTTGATGTTTTATTCAATAGCACTTACATGTTACTTCGTTACTGAGATTTATTTTTGGGATTTCTGCAAGCGTCATGGATTTATGCCGTAAATGTAATGAAGAAAGTTTCTAAGAGTTCTAGGATATTAAGTTAAAATTTCAATTTCCTCAAGTTAAAATTGAGCCACCGCATGGGAAAACCAACAGTCTGCATAGGCGAAAACAAAAGCGCAGATCAGCTTCGCAGTAACTGCGAAGCTGATCAGCACCTTTGTTTTTGCTACAGGGATAGTACTATTCCTCTACTTACTAAAGCCAAAATTTCCAGCCTCTAACCATCTTCTGTGACTGTACAGCCCAGTTTGTGTCGGACCTGGTCGGAACCCAAATTGTTGGTTTTCTTACGCACTGGCTCAATTGGAATCAGTGCTTCTAGTGATCAAATATCTCTCAACCATTTGCATGTTAACCAAATTGAAATTCTTTTTTTACGCAAACATACTAAAAGAAAGAAATTCAAAGGCTTGGATTTCGAGATAGATGTGTTGTTTGATTTGATGTTTTGAATGTATCAGGAAACAGCCGCATCGATTTTTGCCTATGCTAAAACAAAAGCGCAGATCAGCGCCTTTGTTTTCGCTACCCGGATAGTACAATTTCTTCTATACTTATTTGCAAAATTTTAAACTTTGGATTTAAGAAGAAGAGGAATTGAACTATCAGTATAGCGAAAACAAAGGTGCTGATCAGCTTTGCAGAAACTGCAAAGCTGATCTGCGCCTTTGTTTTCGCATAGGCAAAAATCCGGTTTTCTCATGATGTGGCTCATATAATGACTGATGTACATGTACTTTTCCCATGTTCACTATATCTTTAGACACTGAGTATCTGAAATTCAGTTTCAGCTCATCTAAAGTTTGAATTCTATAAAATATTCAAGCATTTCTGTCGCTTTTCAAGTGTCTTGGTGGGCTGAAATGGAATTTCAGATACCTGTTATCAGACCTACTTTTAATTGAGATGCAGATCAACCTAACAAGTTGTTATGCACCAGTCATTTGTAACCACTGCTCCCCCACCTGCGGGGAAGGTGGGGGGATTATGACTTTTCAGCTTTCAGTGCCCTGCTATAAGCCCCACCCCCAGGGGGCATACTGGAGGTCAAAACCTTGCTCTTTGCCCCACCCTTAGCAATAGAAAATCTCCCTGGGGTAAGGATCCTAATGTCAAAACCGCGTCATGTCCTCTGCACTGCTGGGTCACTCGAAAAGTAATTGCCCCACACTTTAGCCTGGCTATACCCCACCCTTCCCCATAGGGGGGGGGGGGGGGGGGACAGTGGTTACAAATGACTGGTGCATTATAGCGACTTTTTCATATACATGTAGTCTTTTCCTTTTATCCAGGTGAAGCAGTAGAAGGATGAGCTTCATGAGGCGGCTGGTGGGGCATGTGGGAGTCCAGTCCCCTGCCCCCGCCCAGCCCGAGCCAGCCCAGAAGCCACAGGACAATGCCCTGGGACTGATGCACCTCAGGAAACTGTTTGCAGAATTCCGACATCCGTCGCCGACGTCCACACAGAAAGACCAGGAGGACAAGTTGTACAATATGCTGCCCCTGTTCTGTAAGGTAGGTTTAAATGTTCAAACTTTATTGTTTGTTTTTCTCAATTTACACTTTGTAACAATATGAGAAGCAGATAAATCAATGAAAGAAGTTAAAGGGACATTGGAACTCACTGCTAATTGGATTTACAAGGCTCAACTGATGTTTACAACTGTTTTATTGAAAAATCAGGCGTCAAAGATGAATTTCTGCAAGTAACATCTCACATTAACATGGAAACTGGGCTACCTTCAGAAAATTGAAATCAGCAACTTTCTACATGGGTATTTATAAAAAAAATATTTGATTAATCATGAAAATGTAACCTTTTAACTTGAAGAATGAACCGTAGGAGATGGACAATTGTATTTGATCAATTGTTGACCTTTTTAATAAAAGTTTACTACACTAACATTTCAGACTTTCAACAATGTTCCTGCCAGCAGTATGATGGAAAAGTTCGGTGATATCCTACAGTTCTGTTCTCATGTCTCCAAGCTCATGGTGACAGAGATTAGAAGGAGGGCATCAAACCAGTCTACAGGTGGGTACTAACATGGTGTCTGTGTCAATAGCTCAAACACCAACATAATGGTCATTCCGGTTACTGCATTGTGCCATGATGAGACATCCATTAACATTTGACAAAGTTAAAACATGCCTCTTATCATTGCACGTTTATTATTGTACTCTGTTAAATGTATGGATGCATTGACTAGAGAAATGGTGGTGTCCTTGTCTTTAAGCCGAAGCAATTAGTATCTTACTTTTCCATTCTGGTGGTTTGTTATGAATTATTCATAACTCAGTTCCTTTAGCTTTATTAGCAAATGCAGGATTATTCTTTGAATCCTGCACGTAATGAGACACTGAGACTACTACCAAGAACTAAATGAGCCGCGACGCGAGAAAACCGGTCTTCGGGCTTTCTGACCAGGTCCGACACAAACCGACCTGTACAAGCTCAGAAAAGAGCTAGAAGCTTGAAATTTCGGGTTTAAGTAGAAGAGGAATTGTACTATCTGAGTAGCGAAAACAAAGGCGCTGATCAGCTTCGCGGTTACCGCGAAGCTGATCTGCGCCTTTGTTTTCGCCTAGGCAAAAATCCGGTTTTCTCACGATGCGGCTCAAATGTTCTTGTATTGCAATTTTACATTCATTTTTGGGATGGTATTTATAATCATCAGTCTATGTAAATGATTGGCTCAGCATGACATAAACTGTTTATCAGGACAAAAAGCAGTGATTCAGGTTACCATTCTTTTATTACATGGTTATTTAATGAGAAAAACTGACTTCTTACATTTGCAATACCAAAAGGATCATATCAGGCTGCTGATAAGCACCATTGGTTTCACTAAATATACAATCCTTCTATCATCTAATCCCAAATTTGAAGCCTGCAATCATATTCTACAGCTGAACAACTATTTGTTTGAATTGGTCGGAAACTCTGAAATCATCTTTTGATGTATTATTTCAGAGGAAGCCAGTTGTGCAATTGTAAAATTCCTTGAGATCGAGTCCACAGAGGAATCTAGCGCAGGCTGGATGTTACTCAGCACAATCAACCTCCTGTCCATGGGCTCCCAGGCCTTGATTGACTGTATGACAGCCGCGTCACTGCCGTCAACCATCGTCAAGTGTTTGTACCTGTTCTTTGACCTGCCCGACCTTCAGAATCCAGACGACCTTGAACCCGGGTGTGAATTCTCGCCCAGAGAAAGGAGAGTTCTGTTGCAGAAAATGTTTGTACAGGTCAGTACATGTCTTTTTGATCTTTTCTGCGAAAGAGAATCCATCACGAAAACATGTCCTGATAAGTATACCCCCTTGAACCCCGCTTTCACATAGAAAAACTGGGGTTTGCAGGGGTATACCTATTTTTCTTAATTTTTGCTCCAAAACATAGATTGTGGGTACTCGTTAGAACCGCCTCACCGAGGCGGTTCTAACGTGTACCCACAATCTATGTTTGAGCAAAAATAAGAAAAAAAAATTGAGAATTTTCTACTGAACAGTTTTCATTTTTTACAAAATTAAAAATCTCTGTATATTACATGGGCATGTTTTCCTAATGCGAATTCAATCAAAGATTGTCCCCCAAAGTTTAAACAACTTTGGAGCGAAAGGTCTTGGGTTTAATACATACTGTACCTCTATTGTGTAGTGTCCTTGAGCATGACACTTTAAGCCCTCCATAGTTCTGGTGGACACCCAGGAAGCAATGGCTCTATCTTGACATGACCGAAAAATTATTGACTGCGATGTTATGCCATAACCAAATCAACCTTAGAAAACTACATAAATGCTCAGTAGATCTTTTATTTGTTTTGGAATATGCAAACAACTAACAGTTTTTCTCGTAACGCAGTTAAAATATAGCATGATTCCATAATGTCTAGTTCTGGTATTTTCAATACAGTTTTATGGCGGAAAGTTGATTTGGTGTTAAAAGCTTTCATAAATAAAGTACAGTTTTAATATAAAAGATGCAGAAATTCTGGCTTAAATAAATGACACAGCGGCACCAAAATCTGATGAAATTGAATTCAGTTTTGTGCAGACAATAATGTCTGATGAAACTTTCATAATGCTTGTATTTTAGCCACCGCATAAGAAAACCATCAACAAGCATAGGCGAAAACAAAAATGCAGATCAGCTGTGCAGTAACTGCACAGCTGATCAGCGCCTATGTTTTCGCTACTTGGATAGTACAATCCCTCTTCTACTTAAATCCGAAATTTCAAGCTTCTAGCCTGCTTATGTGACTGTACAGCTTGGTTTGTATCAAAGCTGTTCGGAAACCAAAAATTGTTGGGTTTTTCATGACAAGGCTCATTTTTGTCGTCCATGTATATGGACTTTGTTATAAGAAAACCTTTCCTTTTTTTGTAACACTCCAGGCCCTGAAGGTCCTGGAATTTAAACCACCTATAGATGTAGTAGCCACCGTTACCTTTGCCAAGTCTTTAGTATGCTCATGACCTCCTGCTTCCAAAGCAGAAGCTCCAACAATTATGCTAACGGGGCCATTGCATTCTGAGTGACCTGACCATAAAATATCCTTAATGTCCCTGCCATAATATATTCTTAATGTTCCTGCCATAACATATCCTTAATGTCCCTGCCATAACATATTCTTAATGTTCCTGCCATAACATATCCTCAATGTCCCTGCCATAACATATCCTTAATGTCCCTGCCATAACATATTCTGAATGTCCCTGCCATAACATATTCTTAATGTCCCTGTCATAACATATTCTAAATGTCCCTGCCATAACATATTCTTAATGTTCCTGCCATAACATGTTCTTAATGTCCCTGCCATAACATATTCTTAATGTTCCTGCCATAACATGTTCTTAATGTCTCTGCCATAACATATTCTTAATGTTCCTGCCATAACATATTCTTAATGTTCCTGCCATAACATGTTCTTAATGTCCCTGCCATAACATATTCTTAATGTCCCTGCCATAACATATTCTTAATGTTCCTGCTATAACATGTTCTTAATGTCCCTGCCATAACATAATCTTAATGTCCCTGCCATAACATATTCTTTATGTTCCTGCCAAACATATTCTGAATGTCCCTGCCATAACATATTCTCAATGTCCCTGCCATAACATATTCTCAATGTCCCAACCGTAAGATATTTTTAGTGTCACATCTATAACAAATTTTCATTGTCCTGCCCAAAACATATTCTCAATATCCTCTCCTTGACATATTCTCATTAACCTGACTATGCTCTCAATGACCCTACCATAACATATTCTCAATATCCGAACCAGAATACTTAATATCTAAATATCTCAATCATAACATATAATATCCTTCAAGTAGTTGGTTTGGCTTTCCAACCATGTATTTCCTGCAGAGGAGTTTGCTTGAAAAGATGATAGGAGTCTACTATTCAGTGCAATAACTTGTTGATGTCCCACACATAACATTCTCAATGCCCCAACCATAACACATTCTCAGTTTTACAACTATAACATGAGCCTTACGAGAGAAAACCGGATTTTTGCCTATGCGAAAGCAAAGGCACAGATCAGCTTCGCAGTAACTGTGAAGCTGATCACGCCTCTGTTTTCGCTACCCAGATAGTACAATTAATCTCTCTTCTTCTTATATCCGAAATTTCAAGCTTCTAGCCTGCTTCTGTGTCTGTACAGGCCAGTTTGTGTCAGACCTGGTCGGAAACCCCGGTCCGGATTTCTTGCGTCGCTGCTCACATATTCTCTGTGTCACAACCATAACATTTTATCATTCAGATATTGGTTCAGTTGACCAACCATGTTTATCCACAGGAAGTTATAACCATAAATCGTTATGCCCTAAAAATAGCTTTGGCAGCCCCCATGGCTGAGTGATTAAGGGTGCTTATATTTCATTACCACGCCTAGCGATTGAATCATCTCACCGCTTTGTCTATTGAATCATCTCACCGCTTTGTCTGATATGGGTTCAAGCCCCACATGGGACATGTGAGACAAGCCAAGTTCTGCTTGCAGGTCCAGGTGTTTTTTCTCAGGGTTCTCCCATTGTCGCCCACCTACTGATCATGTGAGCTGAAATAATCTTGAAAGGGACTTGAAAGGGACTTTAAATAGTGTCTGCATGGCAATATCAGATTGCCATGAGAACTCTTATTTAAAGCATTATTTTTTTTTGATTTATGGCTATTATTATTCTGGGTTCATCTTCCTGCCAAAGAGCTAGCCAGAAAGGATGACCTGTCTACTATTCAGTGCAATAACCGGATGGTGTCTCAAACATTCAAAATGTCCTGACCATAACATTTTTAGCTCACCTGAGCCGAAGGCTCACAAGGTGAGCTTATAGTACAGTAGTCGAGCCGGCGTCCGTGCATGCGTGCGTCTGTGCGTCCACATTTTCAAACTCAAATATCTCTAAGACAACAAGGCCCATCGTGATCAAATTTTATCTAAAGCATCATTGAGGAGGGGGAAAGATTGCATTAGGTTTTTGGCCAGGTCGGATTGGAACTCTGGTTTCCATGGCAACAGATAGCTCCCATAGACTTACAATGGGAAAAACTTAAAAAAATCTTCTTCTCCGAAACCACAAGTCCCAGACCTTTCATATTTTGTGTGTAGCAATGTATAGTGGTCCTCTTTATAAATCCTGCCAACCATGCCCCTGGGGTCCATACAGGCCCCGCCCCGGGGGCGTGATGGGGCAAAACATAAAAAAATCTTCTTCTCCGAAACCACATGGCCCAGAGCCTTCATATTTTGTTTGTAGCAATGTGTAGTGGTCCTTTTAATAAATCCTGCCAATCATGCCCCTGGGGTCAAAAATGGCCCCGCCCCGGGGGTCATTAGCTCCCATAGACTTACAATGGGAAAAACATAAAAAAATCTTCTCCAAAACCACAAGGCCCAGAGCTTTCATATTTTGTCAGTAGCAATGTATAGTGGTCCTCTTTATAAATCCTGCCAACCGTGCCCCTGGGGTTCATACGGGCCCCGCCCTGGGGGGGGGGGGGGGGGGGGGGGTCATGGGTAAAACAAAAAAAATCTTCTTCTCCGAAACCACAAGGCACAGAGCTTTCATATTTTGTTTGTAGCAATATATAGTGTTCCTCTTTATAAATCCTGCCAACCGTGCCCCTGGGGTCCATACGGGCCCCGCCCCGGGGGCATCATGGGAATAACTTTAAAAAATCTTCTTCTCCGAAACCATAAGGCCCAGAGCTTTCATATTTTGTGTGTAGCAATGTATAATGGTCCTCTTTATAAATCCTGCCTACTGTGCCCCTGGGGTCCATACGGGCCCCGCCCCGTAGGTCATTAGGAAAAACATAAAAACAAATCTTCTTCTCCAAAACCACAAGGCCCAAAGCTTTCATATTTTGTATGTAGCAATGTGTAGTGGTCCTTTTTATAAATCCTGCCAATCATGCCCCTGGGGTCAAAAATGGCCCCGCCCCGGGGGTCATTAGCTCCCATAGACTTACAATGGGAAAAACATAAAAAATCTTTTTCTCCGAAACCACAAGGCCCAGAGCTTTCATATTTTGTCAGTAGCAATGTATAGTGGTCCTCTTTATAAATCCTGCCAACCGTGCCCCTGGGGTCCATACGGGCCCTGCCCCGGGGGCGTCATGGGAAAAACATAAAAAAATCTTCTTCTCAGAAAGCACAAGGCCCAGAGCTTTCATATTTTGTTTGTAGTAGTGTATAGTGTTCCTCTTTATAAATCCTGACAACCGTGCCCCTGGGGTCAATATGGGCCCCGCCCAGGGGGTGTCATGGCGAAAACTTTAAAAAATCTTCTTCTCCGAAACTACAAGGCCCAAAGCTTTCATATTTTGTTTTTAGCAATGTATAGTGGTCCTCTTTATAAATCCTGCCAACTGTGCCCCTGGGGTCCATACGGGCCCCGCCCGGGGGGTGTCATGGGAAAAACATAAACAAATCTTCTTCTCTGAAACTATATGGCCCAGAGCTTTCATATGTTGTGTGGACCAATGTATAATCCTCTCCTTTATAAATGCTGCCAACGGTGCCCCTGGGGTCCATACAGGCCACACCCCAGGCATGTCATTATCTACCATAGACTTATAATGGAAATATATGAAAAAATCTTCTCTGCAACAGCATGACACAAAGCTTGTATATTTGATATACAACATAGCTTGTATGTGGCTTGTCCCAAAAGTCCCGTTACACATACATTTTTTTCTGAACGCATAGCTGGAACCAACAACAGTTATTTATGCAAAATAATTGGCCATATTGGAACTTATTTTACTGTACAAAATGATACTCACTTCAGTGACCTCACTGCTACAGTTACCTAGGTTACCATTAGTAGGCATGACCGGAGCAAGTCAAATTATGCAAAATGTTTTCGTAATTTCTATTTTTCGCAATCTGCTAAATCAACATAGGTATAATGTGATCATTTAGAAAAATATACCAGCCTAACTACTATTCTATGGGCTGATCATTTAGTGATTATGTTATGAAATTGGAGAACGATTTGATACTTTGGGTGACTTCAATACTATAACACAACACCTACTTTTAAAACGATATATAAGCTAACAGTAATATTACTTGGCCAAATGAAACATGGGCAGTTGTTAACATGGATAGCATTTGATTAATTATTCTTATTTTGCATGGCTGATCTTTATAGCATTATTTTTACGAATTGCTTATACAAATATTTTACTCAGATTTCCAAATATATGCAGCAGTATCGTTTAGCTAAATATAAATCTAATTTTGAAACAGATTTTTTTTGTTTGTAGTGAATTAATCCAAACGGCAAAATATTAAGAAAAAATCAGAATTAACGGCAACGTCATTAGACCTGCTCCGGTGCAGTAGGGGAACAAAGGTTCAAACCTCCGCTGCACTTTAACAAATGCACGTAGCAGTACGAGAATTTGCACCCAAAGCCCTTAGATATAGTAATTGGTGATCATAAGTGTTGTAAGCTCTGACTTGCTTTTATGTTACGTCTACACCGGGCCACGTTCTCACTACGTCCTTACTATGTCCTAGAAAAATTAAGGACGTAGTGAGGACGTGGTACGGTATTGTAGGACGTGGTAGGAACGTAGTAAGGACGTAGTGAGGTCTTGATGGACGCGGAGGTCTTGGTCAAATTTTGAACATGCTCAAAAGAAACGTGGCGAGGACGGGGTGGAATTAGAACGCAGTAAGGACGTAGTAAGGACGTGGTAAGGACGTAGTAGGAACTTGTAGGACGTAGAAAGAACGTGGCGCAAACGTAGTGCGGTCTTCGTGGACGCGATGCAAATTTGTTGCAGACCATCAAGACCTCGCTACGCTTCTACTACGTCCTCGCTACGTCCTCGCTACGTCCATCAAGTTCTCGACAAGACCATACCACGCTTCTTGTACGTCCTTACCGCGTCCTAGAAGACTGCACTGCGTTCTTATCACGTCCTAGCGGTTCCTAACACGTCCTTAGTAGGTTCTTATCACGTCCACACCAGGTTCGAACTACGTCCTCCACGTTTTATTAATTTTGTTTTAATTGTCCCGTACCCTCAAGCAATTGCTTTCGCTTTTATTTAAATCATATCGAAATCGAAACATGAACAGAGAAGTACTCTTGTAACTTGCTCTCCTTCAAGGACACCATGCCTTACTTGGTGCACAGGCTGCACTTGTGCTATTTCACAAGAGGAGGAATAGAAGGGCAAGATCTTGTTGGGTGCGCCATTGGCTATCAACTGAAAGGAGGCTTCAGTATGGGCATTACGACCGACTACTAGCGGAGTTGAGGATAGAGGCATTCTTCAATTTCATGCGAATACCACCGGAAATGTTGTCCGCCCGTCATTTTCTTACTGCAATTTCAAGCTGTTTCGCAACTTATCTGACTCTTAATACACGACTGATTAATATATTTACAGTTAGAACGTACTGGAAACGTAGTTCGCGCGTGGTATGAACTGCTTGGTCTTTGTGAGGACGTAGCAAGGACGTAGTGGAAACGGGATGAGCTTGGTGAGCGCGTATTGAGGACGTAATGGAAACGTGAAGGACGTAGTAAGGACGTGGTGCGGACGTAATAAGAACGTGGCGGGGACGTAGTAAGGACGTAGTGGGAACTTAGAAATCCGAAATTGTTTCATTTTGACCCCGTCCTCGCCACGTTCTTGATTTTTTAGAACGTGGTAAGGACGTAGTGAGAACGTGGTCCAGTGTAGACGTAACATTATTGTGGCAAAACAGTGAGTGTAATGGAACTTTTGGGACAACCCTCGTATATTTGATATACAACATTGTCATGTGGAGCTCTACATAAATCCTGCCAATCTTGTCCCTGGGGTCAAATATGGCCCCACCCAGGGGGTCATTATAGGACCCTGACCTTGTTAGATGATTTTTTCACGTGAACCAAAATGGCAGAAAAGAGGATACACAATCCAGACAAGAGCTCTTCTGCTGATGTAAGTAGGGTTTCAAGGTCACATGACCAAGATGGCCACCATGCCCATATATGGTAAAAACCCCAATTACTTTGTCCAGTGACTGTACTTGTTGACTCTCAGGTGAGCCATCATTGCCCCTGGGCTACTTGTTTTGATTCTTACCATAACATATCTCACAGGTATTGGTCAGGCTGTCCAACCGTGTGACTTGCCCGAAAAGATGACCTCAGTCTACTGTTCAATGCAATAACCAGTTTTTGTCTCACATATAACATTCTCAGTGTCCCAACCTTAACAGATTCTCAATGTCACAGCTATAACATATTATCAATGTCACAACCATGAAATTTTATTATTCAGCTATTGGTTCAGCTGACCAACTATGTTTCTCCTGCAGAAGAGCTAGCCAAAAAGGATGACCTGTATACTATTCAGTGCAATAACACGGGTGGTAAACAGGGGAACTAGCTCCAAAAAGAGTCAGCGGGATTTGGTTCCCTCGGCACATCCGAGCTAGCCCTCTCGGTTGGAAACCGGTAAACAAAGGTATGTCTCGAAGCATTTAATCATTATTTATTTCTTTATTATTGATCTAGTGAAAAATCCGGCAATGCAGTGCAGTTAAGAAATAATTTAGCTCCTTTCGCTGCCAGGTTTGGTCATTGAAATATGCACGGTTCGAACACCACTTTGACACGCCTGTAGCGCACTGAGCCGAAAATCTCAGAGTGTGCTACAGGCGTGTCAAAGTTGTGTTCGAACCGCGCATATTTCAATGACCAAACCTAGCAGCGAAAGGTGCTAAACTATTTCTAAACTGCACTACATTGCTGGATTTTTCACTAGATCATTAATAAAGAAATAAAGAATGATTAAATGCTTCGAGACATACCTTTGTTTACCAGTTTCCAACCGAGAGGGCTAGCTCGGATGTGCCGAGGGAACCAAATCCCGCTGACTCTTTTCGGAGCTAGTTCCCCTGTTTACCACCCGTGAATAACCAGTTGGCGTCTCACACATAACATTCAAAATGTCCTGACCATAATATTTTCTTGGTTCTTACCATTACATATCTTTCAGGTTTTGGTCAGGCTGTCCAACCATGTGTCACCTGCTGAAGAGCTAGCTAGAAGTCTACTGTTCAGTGCAATAACCCAGTTTGGGCGTCCTACACTTAACATATATGCGAAAACCAACAATCTGCATAGGCAAAAACAAAGGCGCAGATCAGCTTCGCAGTAACTGCGAAGCTGATCAGTGCCTTTGTTTTCACTACACTCTACTTTCTAAATCCAAAATTTCCAGCCTCTATCCATCTTCTGTGACTGTACAGCCTGGTTTGTGTCAGACCTGGTCGGAACCCAAATTGTTGGTTTTCTCATGCACAGGCTCATATGTCCTGAACATAACCACGTCCAAAACTTATTTTCTTACAGGTGTTAGACAGACTGTCCAACCATGTGTCACCTGCAGAGGAATTAGCCAGAAAAGATGATCTCAGTCTACTATTCAGTGCAATAACGAGTTGGTGTCCCACACATTACATAGTCTGAATGTCCCAACCATAACATTTTTATGTCCCAGCCATAACATATTTTCTTGATTCTTACCTTAGCATATCTCACAGGAATTGGTCAGGCTGTCCAACCATGTGTCACCTGCTGAAGAGCGAGCTAGAAAAGATGATCTCAGTCTACTATTCAGTGCAATAACGAGTTTGTGTCCTACACATAACACATATATGGAAAAACCATATGCGAAAATAGAGGCGCACATCAGCTTCGCAGTAACTGCAGTAACTGCCAAGCTGATCAGCGCCTTTTGTTTTCGCTACACAGATAGTACAATTCCTCTACTTTCTAAATCCAAAATTTCCAGCCACTAACCATCTTCTGTGACTGTACAGCCCGGTTTGTGTCGCACCTGGTCGGAACCCAAATTGTTGGTTTTCTCATGCAGAGGCTCATATGTCCTGAACATAACCACGTCAAAAACACATTTTCTTACAGGTGTTAGTCAGACTGTCCAACCATGTGTCACCTGCAGAGGAACTCGCCAGGAAAGATGATCTCAGTCTACTGTTCAGTGCAATAACCCAGTTGGGGTGTCCTACACACAACACATATATGTCCTGAACATAACCACGTCCAAAACTTATTTTCTTACAGGTGTTAGTCAGACTATCCAACCATGTGTCACCTGCAGAGGAATTGGCAAGGAAAGATGATCTCAGTCTACTATTCAGTGCAATAACGAGTTGGTGTCCCACACATAACATTATATGGAGGAAGAGTGCTGGGGAAGTTCTAGTCACATTGTCTCGACATGGCCTCACACAGAATGTTGTCAAATATATTCATGGTATGTACAGATAGCTTAGCTTCTGATTTATAATGAGACATGGGACAAGCATCTTTCAAGCTTTGCAATCTGAAAAAATACAGACAAGAGTGTACTATTAATTGGTTTTGGGATGAAGAAATAAGCATTTTAGTTTGCCTTGTACTCAACATGATTACAGGCAAACCAGAACTTCATGTGTTTGCCATTCATGAATTTTATAAGACCATACACATACATCAAAAATGGACAGAAATATAAGAATTTTCGATACCCAATGAAAAATGAGCCGCCTCATGAGAAAACCAACAACCTGCATATGCGAAAACAAAGACGCAGATCAGCTTCGCGGTAACCATGAAGCTGATCAGCGCCTTTGTTTTCGCTACACGGATGGTACAGTCCCTCCTCTAGGTAAATCCAAAATTTCAAGCTTCTAGCCTGCCTCAGTGACTGTACAGGCCAGTTTGTATCAGACCTGTTTGGAAACCACATTGTTGGTTTTCCCACGAGGCGACTCAAATAATGTTGATGTTATCTATTTTGTTTCAGACAAGGGCTGTGTGAGACACTGTGTAGAGAATATGCAGAGAGCTCAGGATTTATCTCCCTTGGATCTTGTTGAGATGTTTGTTACTGTGTTCTGCTTCCTCAAAGACTCCAGCGAGGTGTCACAAACTCTGCTGGACGACTTCAGGGCATGTCTAGGATACAATTATCTGACAGAGTTTATTCTAAGGTAATAAATACTTATGATGATTTCCTGAAGGGGCATGCTGGCAGATATATTATTGTCATTCAGTAAAAATCATGGAGAGAGAGTAAGAACCATCCTTTTATCTTGACATAAGTATTGAAAGTCAAAGTCAAATGCTAGAAATCATATGAGCCGCATCATGAGAAAACCGGATTTTAGCCTGTGTGAAAACAAAAGCGCAGATCAGCTTCGCAGTAACTGCGAAGCTGATCAGCGCCTTTGTTTTCACTACTCCGATAATACAGTTCCTCTACTTGCTAAATCCAAAATTTCTAGCCTCTAGCCTTTTTCTGTGACTGTACATGCTAGTTTTTGTCAGGCCTGGTTGGAAACCTCGAAGACCGGCTTTCTCGCGTCGTGGCTGATATGGTGGCTTTGGAAAATAAAGAAAAGTCATTGATTATAGAGTTTTGATGGATAGGATAACCACATTGTTTGCCAGAATTGACAAACTTTATCTCTCCTCACCTTAAGAGCTCAGAGCCAGATGATTTAAATCTAAGCCCTGAGAAACCTAAGAAGGTGGATTTCCTCAGGGAGATGAAGCCAAAGTTGGCCATATCTCATCACCTTATGAAAACACGCCCATGCGATAAACAGAAAAATTTTTGGTTGTAAAAATGAAAATTTTCACTAGAAAATTTTTGATATTTTTTCTTTAATATTTTTGCTCAAAACATAGATTGTAGGTACATGTTTGGCGAGGCGGTTCTCTAACGAGTACCCACAATCTATATTTTGGAGCAAAAATAAGAAAAATAGGTATACCCCTGCATACCCCAGTTTTGCTATATAAAATTGGGGTTCAAGGGGGTATACATTACACGGACATGTTTTCATGACGAGCTGAATTGTTTTTCCTGTTTTACCAGGTTAGAGCTTGACGAATCAGAAGAAGCCATACAAGCTCTACGGAACCTGGTATTACTGGTCGGTTCCCTCACCACGTGTGGTTTTACTGAGATCAAGCCAAATCAGGCCAGTAGCGGTTCCCTGTTTCAGATTCCAGGATTTTCTCTTCCAACTCCTATGGGAAAAGGTAGGTCAGCTGGGACCCGGCACCTGATTCATGCTTTATTTTGAGATGGTTATTCATCTCTCAGTTATGAGAATTACCATTTGAGCCTGTGCATGAGAAAACCAACAATTTGGGTTTTGACCAGGTCTGACACAAACCAGGCTGTACAATCACAGAAGAAGGCTAGAGGCTTAAAATTTCAGATTTAAGAAGTCGAGGAATTGTACTTTCCGTGTAGCGAAAACAAAGTCGCTGATCAGATCAGCTTCGCAGTTACTGCGAAGCTGATCTGCACCTTTGTTTTCGCCTATGCAGATTGTTGGTTTTCCCATGTGGCGGCTCATTATTATTTCTTGAATATTAGTTATTTATGTGTGTTGATGAGCTCTTTGAGATACTTGAAGGATAACTTCTGATCATGTATTTCTATATGAATAACATTTGGGTTCGCATTGTGAGCTCCTCACTGACTTACCATATTTGTTCTACCGTATTCGTTCTAATTAGCACACATGCTCCAAGAAGCGCACATTCTGGTCGTTTGAAAAACATGTGCATAAGCGCACACTGCTCGACTTGCATATTGGTATTTTACACAATTTTTATACAAGAACACTGTGGTAACAGCATTTAATCTTAACCTTAAAATGGTAAAACGTTTAGTTCTATTTTGAATTTTTTGGAATACTTAATGGACATTGTCATTGATTATTTTGACATGTTTATTTAATGAGTTAATGTCCTGTTTTTGGTCGATAGTTTGCGCTTATTAGAACGCTTATTAGAACAATATTTTGTTAACTTTAAATTATTTTGAAAAGTTAAATGCACTGTGCGCTAATTAGAATGAACATGGTAATTAGCACACAGTGCACCTAACTTTCAAAATAATTTATAAAGTGAAGGTAAAAAAATGTTGTTTTGATAAGCACATACTAGGAACGAAAACAACATAAAATCTGCTGAAATTACCATGTCAAAAATACCAATGATGATGTCATTTAAGTGTACCAATCATTGCAAAATAGTGTTTGATCATCTAAGGTTAAGTTTTTATCTAGTTAATATGGTATTAATGTATCAAATTGGTATAAAATACCAATTTGCTAGTCGAGCTGTGTGAGCTTGTGCACATGATTTTGGGAAAGGACCAGGATGTGCGCTTATTGGAGCATGTTCGCTAATTAGAATGAATATGGTATGTTCAGTTGGAGAATGGACAAAAATTATCTTTACACCAGTTATCACAAAGTAGACTTAATCAAAGTAGACTCAATCAGTTTGCCAATTCATGTTCGTATACCTTTCTGATTGTATGAATTTAGCATATTAATATTCTGCCATGTTAAGATCATTTTATTCCTGTTACAAATTATTTTGTTAATTATAGTTATGTAATAAAGTTAAAGCATGAAAAATATTATAGGATCCCTGTTGTGCATGTGTGTGACGTGTGTGATTCCTTAATATGTTTTGTGTTGTGATTATTATTGTATTGTTTGTAACTACATGTACTTTAATGTCACATATTGTAGAAATCGAAAGAAGCCTCGGTGACATAGTGGAAAGGTCACACGCCTTGTAAATCTAGGGTAATGGGCTCGATCCCAGGCTTCTCATGTGTTTCGAATGAGACTTTAAATTGAGTTTCTGTCCATATATGACCTTAGCTGTTGGTGAAACAAAATCCAAGCTCAACGTCAACAAGATTTTTGTTTGTTTGTTCATGATTTTACCTCCAAGTCAACAATTTTATTAGTCATATTAGATTGGAGCTTCCTGGATATTAACCTGACACACTAACCAATAGGCTACCACGATTTTCAACAAGATATTGTAATGTGTTGTTTAATTTGGTATGTTAGAATTGTCTCCCCTGTGTAAGTGATGAGCTATAAAATATCATATGAGCCGCCACATAAGAAAACCAACAACATGCATAGGTGAAAAAAAAGGTGCAGATCAGCTGTGCAGTAACTGCACAGCTGATCAGCGTCTTTGTTTTCGCTACGAAGATAGTACAATCCCTCTTCTTCTTAAATCTGAAATTTCAAGCTTTTAAGTATTTTCTGTGACTATACAGGCTGGTCGGAAACCTAAATTGTTGGTTTTCTCATGCGAAGGCTCAATTATAACATCAAGGTGATATTTCACCCTTTGCTAAAAATAGCCTAGTCTAGTACATGTATCTATTTTCCCAACTAACCATGAGTTAACTAAAATTTGAGCCTGTGCATGAGAAAACCAACAATTTGCATATGCGAAAACAAAGGCGCAGAACCAGCTTCGCGGTAACCGCGAAGCTGATCAGCGCCTTTGTTTTCGCTACATGAATAGTATAATCCCTCTTCTTCTTAAATCTGAAATGTCTCGTTTGTAGCCTGCTTCTGTGACAGTACAGGCCGGTTTGTGTCGGACCTGGTCAGAAACCCAAATTGTTGGTTTTGCCACGCACAGGCTTAAATCCTGTCTATTTCTTTGGCAGAGGTGATACATGTGAATGCTAGCCCAAGTTCAAGTTGAGTCGTGAACAGTTTTCCTTTGCTTTCTTATTATATAAGCCTTTCTGGTGTCATAAGAAGTTATCCCAAGTCACAGTCCAGCCTCATTAGCACGCCTCACTATAATGACATTTTCAATATAACAAGGCCATGTCATGGCTCCCTAATTTATTATCTTGCTGTATGTCTATTATAAGCAACCTCATTATAGCACAGTTTCACTTATAACAGGGTCTGTTTCTATAGACCCCAAAGGTAGCATTATAATGAGGTTGACCTGTAGCCTTATAAACAAATTTCATAAATATCTGTAACGGATTTAAATTAAGCCGTGTGATAAATTTCTTCAACAATTGAAACTAGTGCTAGTCAGTCCATCAGGGGGCCATCCAATGTGGCTGCGAAAGTAAAGTAATTACAAGAAAATAAACATTTTGGGAGCACTATTATAAATGGGTTGAAATGTACTGTGAACAACTTTGGGATAGCTTGAGGTGATCAGACAAATACCAAAAATATCTCCTGATTACAAATGAGACACAATACATGTATCTTCAAGTAACACAAAATATGAATTCAGACAGAGCCAAAGAACTTTCATTGTTAAAAGAGATAAATTGCAGCATTGGGCATTATTGCTGATATTACATATGGAGCTGAAAGCCGCAAATACACATTTAATATCGGAGGTATTTTCACTATTGTCTGATGAGTTTCTGCCAGCATCTGGGTGTAGTTTCTCACTGGTTGTAGTCTATGTGTGAGATTTTGGTACTTTAAGTTTAGCAATTTATCTGGTGGAAATTAAAATGTACTGTACATAGGCAAGCATTGAATGCTTTTGACACGCATCACCAAGTACTAGCTTGGTTGGCAAGCTAGCGTGGTTGGCAACAAGGCCAATAAGATATCAGGACCCAGGACTTCTGGGAAGGGGGTTCAAATCTAGTCAAGGAGGGTTTGTTACCTACATTTCACAACATGTCAGTTAGTAGTGAATGTGCTCTAAGCCTTTGAGAGGCTTGCCGCATAACATGAATTGACCTAACCTGGACCCAGTTGCTCAAAATTAACAATGTCGTTATTGAACGATTCGTTAAAATTTTAAACATGAGTATTACAAATGCACTTTTATTTTTTGTTGCAAAAATGTGCATTGCAAAGGATTCTCACATTTTTTTCTACAAAAAATAACAGTGTATTTGCTTTTGAAGTCGATATAAAGTTAACAAATTGAGGGCTTAACGACAGCGTTAAGCTAACAAAGTTTTGAACAACTGGGCCCTGAAATGTACACTTAAATCTAGTCCCACAATCAGCGGGGGCAGTCATGGTATGCTGTTTGATCATGTACCAAAATCTCATATGCCAATGCATATCTTTTTTGGGGAATTATATTTATAATCAAAATAATGGTTATTTGTTTTGAAGTTGCTGTGGGATTTTGTAAGTTGTGTTTTTAATTTTTCGAAACAGAATAGTTGACAATACTAATAGAGAGATTCTAATATCATTCATATCCTAAGTTGATTTAGGCACCAAATGAATTTAATGGTTTAAATAAGTTTTGATACAGACCATATGTACCTGAATTACTTGATTTCTTCTTACTTTTATTTGGAGAAAATTGGTTCTGGAAGCAGCACTTGTTTGCTGATAATATTTGAGCCTCTGCTTGAGAAAACCAACAATCGGTTTCTGACCAGGTCTGACACAAACCGGGCTGTACAGTCACAAAAGCAGCTAGAAACTTGAAAGTTTGGATATAAGTAGAACAGGAGTTGTACTATCCATGTAGCAAAAACAAATGTGCTGATCAGCTTCGCAGTTACTGCCACACTGATCTGCAGTTTTGTTTTTGCATAGGCAAAAATCCTGTTTTCTCACGACACGGCTCATTTATTTTGTTTTTGGTTTTATAATGGTTTTTAAGCTGTTTATAGTTTAACAAGATTTAAAGCTTTGTCTTAACATGGAAACATTGTATTAGTGGGCATTTTGATTTAGAGAATCTAATTTGGCTATTATAAAGACTTAATATTATATGTATACCCAAGAAAAACAAATTGCTTTTTAGTGTAGAGTAACAATTGACCTCTGTTTTAAGTTTTCATCCAGATATGCCAGGGCAAACCTTGGTCTTGTTGAGAGTACTGTAAATCCAGAAATTTTCGCAAGCACTTAATTTTCGCTAATGTTCGCTAATTCATTGCCTCGCGAAAATAAAGTTCTCGCTAATAAAGAATAACTACATGTATAAGCTTTATAGACTGCACTAGTACTCACTCGCGAATTGAAGAACTCGCTTATAATTCAGAAATAAAAAATTCACGAAATAAAAGTCTCGCGAAAATTTCCGAATTTACAGTATGTTCCTCCTCTGGTAGGAGCACCGTCCCACTGGGACATGGATAAAAGTAGTTGAATAAAACGTCAATAGAACATGGTTAAAACAGTCTCTAGTCTAAAACCAACTTCTAAAAGAACCTGTATACAATCTGTCGGATATGTACAGGGGACCATTATCCCCTTTGGTTTTCAAGTTGTAGTTTTTGTAAATGGATTTTGAAGAAAAAGTCTCTTGACAGCTTTTCTGTAGCATCTCGAGCATTTTTCAGGTCCGATAACACTATAACCACTGACTCGGCACATACCAAGGTTTTCATAACAAATGTCCAATCACAGAATAATTGTGTAACTGATAATTTGTCTTTGAGAGAACTAATAGTGTCAATACGTATTCTGTAGAAAGCTGGACATCGCGACACCAGATGCAGTAGATCTTCTTCCTCCAGGTGACAATGACGACACTTCGAGCTAACAGTGCCATTGCTGAATGTTTGTCGGTTCTTTTTGAGAAAACAAACAATTCTAACTTGAAAACCAAATTTGCAAACAAGGCCTGCTAATCTGATCTTTCTGATGCTTGTCACTTTCTGATACTCATATTATACATAGATGCAGACATTGTATGAAATTTTATTCTTTTGCACATTATCTTTGATGTACATAATCTAAAATATGAGCCGCCTCGTGGGAAAACCAACAATGTGGTTTTAGAACAGGTCCGACACAAACCGGCCTGTGCAGTCGCAGAAGATGGCTAAAGGCTGGAAATTTTGGATTTAGAAAGTAGAGGAATTGTACTATCCCTGTAGCAAAAACAAAGGCGCTGATCAGCTTTGCAGTTACTGCGAAGCTGATCTGCGCCTTTGTTTTCGCATATGCAGATTGTTGGTTTTCTCATGAGGCGGCTCATATCTAATCAATTTCTTAGCAAGTCCTTAGCAAGTGAGTGCCTCGAGTCATTAATTCAAAAGCTCATTAATCATACGCCATCAACTCATACAGTTACTGAATCTTAACAAGAAATGTAACAGTACATGCACAAGAATAGAATTGTCTCAAGCTTTATTGCAGAAAAAATGAAAAATAACGAATGTTTACTGTTATGCAATATAGAGTTATGTCTTTATAAAGTGCTTTTGCATTTAGAATTTCAGTGTTTAAAGGTAAGATTTTTGAGAGGAAAAGATATAATTCTGACAATAGTGTGTCTGTTGATTTAGATTACCATATTGTTTTTCTGTACTCATAATGGCTTTTCTCTGCCTCCAAGGGTCACATGGCTTTAAAAGGGTAACTTTTAGAATCATACAAAGACCTGTGACGTGATCCAATTTGTATTTATTATTTCAGGTGTAAGTGTTAGGAATCTCCAAGCCTTCCAAGTTTTACAGAATGTCTTCATAAAGGTCTGTCTGTCTGTCTGTCTGTGTGTCTGTCTGTCTGTCTGTC